>CM053334.1:29432782-29875289 GCA_028583605.1 Dastarcus helophoroides
TGTTGCTGTAATATCTGGAAAATTTATGTTTATTTCTGTTCACTTTAAATTTCGTAATATGTATTTGTACATAATCTGCTGTAAATCTAATTGTAAACAAAAGTGAGCTCATCGGGAGGTCAAGCCACGTGAAAAGCTCAGGAGAGTTCTAGGAACCTCCTGCTGAGCGTTTGTAGCCGCAGGTAATCTGTTTATGGAAAGGAGAGTTATCCATTGTCTTTGTAGATAAACTGTCTGAAACAGTGCATGTGTTTTATTAGAAAACTTAAAAATGTGTACATATAGTAAAAATTTGCTATACAGTCAAGAAATTATAACTTGAGTTAAAGGCACAAGTAAGCTTCACCACCAAGACAACGTTGTTTGAATAAATATTAATTCAGCACAACTTGCCTTGAGGCATTCTAGATAATTTCTTTACATTCCTCCAATTGTTGTAGATCGCGGAACTTCAAGTTCCGAAATGCCGAAGTTCTGAAATTCGCATGTCTCGGCTGCATCGGATATGAAGGTCCAATATTCATCAAAGGAGGAAATCGGACGATATAAGGGACTAATTTCGGATTGCCGATACCCCGCAATAGCTTTGGGCTGATTGGGATGACTGACGAATTCCTCTTGAAGCGAATCACTGTTGTTCTCGATGAAAGAAATATTTTCCACAATTCCTTCAGCTGGAGGTAATAGGAGATGTCCTGATATCATGCCTTGGGGCAATTCTCTGAGCTCTTCGAACATCTTTATCGGTGGATAGTCCACGTTGAAGATAAAATGGACAGCTTCCTGGCCGAATGGATCCTGATCAGGTTCAGGAGAGGAAGAACGCGCTTGAATATCTTCCATTCTTTGCCTCACGTCGCTGGTAGAGTGGGAAACATTCTTCTGGAAAAAACATTTATATTAATTTTTTTCCTCCAATTTTTTGACTTTTATATTGAAGAAATATCTGAAAAATTTCTAAATTTCCATAGGGAATAATAATAAAAGAGTAGATTTTTTACATTCATTTCGCTTTACAGCATGCGGAAAACCTAAAATGTTATTGAATTCTGTGCAATTTTCATATGAATATCAAACAATTTAAACAAATAAGGGTTAAAAATAATTAATATTTATGTATAATATTGTTAAAAATCTTACCATGGATGTACTCGTTTCCATTATCTTCAATAACGATCACAGGAGTATTTTTGAATATAACTTAACAAAATGACAAAATAATTTTGAATTTATAGGGCTCATACGGCTTAACGAGCTTAAATCTGATTGGTGGAGAGTCTTATCGTAAGACTACGCCTAATGGGGCTTTTTTAATCATTTCATCTGAAAAACTATGCTCCCCTATAGATGCAAATTAATATTCCATTAACTATTATCCCAACGGGCGCACATCGTTTGGGGTCCATCCAAATTGAGGGATATAAAACTATGTATTCTTTTTGAATATTGTTTGAATATGTTTTCTTTGCAGAATAATAAAAATTATTGACATTTAATCGAATGAAAAATGTCTCTTGTAAGATTTTAGCTCTTGCCAGGACAGTTCAATTACATGAAGTCATTTCTTGTTCACTATGTGTAAGTATTTCTTCTGAAAATGAGAGATTTGACAAGATAAGTATTTTATTTCTGATTTCAACTACTTTATCAACAGCTATAATGCAGCATGTGCCTTTGTAAACTTGCTTATAATCGTACATCTTGGTAAAATAAATCTAAAAATATTATATATAAGCTTTTGGCATTTAACAATTCAACCATTTCCAATTTAATCAATTTCTAGCAGGCAGATGGAATCTAGAGAAAGTTAGATTTCTATTCAGGGTAGTAGGTTTATTTTGGATAAACAAATTACCTCTCCCATAAATACCCAGCAATAACATAAACATTAGTCAAGCGGATTATGAGCATGCGCGTAAAATTTGGAATCTATTTAATATTCAAACTTTAGGAGAATATTCAGATCTATACATGAAAACGGATATTTTACTTTTAGCAGACATATTTGAAAATTTTAGGCAAATTATGCATCAGACTTATGATTTAGATCCCGTTTGGTTTTACACACTTCCGGGCTATACATGGGCTGCAATGTTGAAATACACCAAATGCGAATTAGAAATTTTAAATGATGTGGACATGGTGATGTTTGTTGAGCAAGGAATTCGCGGTGGCATAAGTGTGTGTTGTAATCAGTATGGTGAGGCAAACAACAAATACATGAGGAATAACGATCCCACACAAGGGTCTAAATATCTCATGTATTTAGATGTAAACAATTTGTATGGATGGGCAATGAGTCAGTGTCTTCCATATAACGGTTTTAAATGGTTAGAAAATTTTGAAAATTTTGATGTAAGTAAAGTACCCGATGATGCTTCCGTAGGATATATTTTAGATGTAGATTTGGAGTATCCAAAGCACCTACACACCCAACACAAAGATTACCCTTTTTGTGCAGAGCATCTGGTGCCGGATGGATCCAAACTTCCCAAACTAATGAATACCTTATACAATAAAAAATCTTATGTTATCCACTATAGAAATTTAAAGCAAGCTTTAAAGCACGGTTTGAAAATTACGAAAATCAACAGAGTATTGCAATTTAATCAGAGCAAGTGGCTTAAGCCCTACATTGACTTAAATACTCGATTGAGGGCTGAAGCTACTTCTAATTTCGCGAAAGATTTATTTAAATTAATGAATAATGCGGTTTTTGGAAAGACAATGGAGAATATAAGGAAACACCGTATTGTAAAATTAATTACTCGTTGGAATGGGTGGAATGGTGCTAAAAATTTAATAGCAAATCCAGCATTTCATAGTCAAACTATTTTCGATGAGCACCTTGTAGCTATTGAAATGCGAAAAACTAAATTAATTTTCAACAAACCCTTGTACATTGGAATGGCAATACTTGACATCTCTAAACTGCGCATGTACGATTTTCATTATGATGTTATGCTAACGAAATTTGATGATAATAAATGTAAACTTCTATATACCGATACTGACAGTTTTATTTATGAGATTCACTGTAATGATGTATATGGGGAATTGATAAAAGCATTACCCGATAAATTTGACACCTCTGATTATGCTACAAAAAACTGTTATAATATTTCTCAACGAAATAAAAAGATACCAGGTCTAATGAAGAATGAACTAAATGGACAAATTATGACACATTTTGTTGGTCTTCGATCAAAAATGTATACATATTTAATCGAAGATACTGAAAAATGTGTTAAAAAATCCAAAGGGGTAAAATCAAATGTTGTTGCAAATAATATAACTTTTGAAGATTATGTTGAATGTTTAAAACAAAATAGGGAGAAAGTAATCGAACAATGTTGTATCCGATCGTATGCTCATAATGTATACACCATTCGTCAATCAAAAATAGGTCTAAGTCCGAATGATGATAAACGTTATCTGATCGAAGGATCATGTGACACTCTTCCATATGGATATGCTGCAAACAACAATAACAACGAATTCAATACGTTGTGAGCAGTGACATGAAAAAGATGTCGGGGCATCAAGCTGAAGAAACATTGTTGTACAAAATGGAGTATCCTGTACAACGAGAAATTTCATATGTTATAAACAGTGAGATGACAATGCCAACAACAACAACAACAACGACGACGCCGACAACGTCGGGCCAAGATGATGAAACCACAGGAAATAACATGAAAATAATAATGGGTTTGGAGGAAGGTGGTAATAATTATGAAACATTGTTTTATAAGATGGAGCATCCTGTAGATAATCATATAAGTATATTTACGGGATTTTCAAGTTTTACCAACAACCCTTCTGTGATGTTGAACGGTATGATTTTCAATTGGGAAAATTGGAAAACTTTCGTGGATCAATTAAGAAGCGACAACAACCCTTCATGCATGAATGAAATTGATGTAAAAAATATTTTAGTTAAGGAATATCTAATCGAGTACAGAATTGCATTGTTGGAAGAATTATTTTTTCAAGAATTTTATAGAGATATAATAGATGACATTAAATATCTAAGTAGTAATGTATTTTTGATTGACTATAATTTTTTGTATAGTTATTTTACTACTGCTAATAGTTTATCTGACAAATATTATATCATGTTGGAATTATTAGAATATTTTCCTCAAAAATTATTTAATGATTTGATGTAATAAAACAATTTTAAACTGTGTAATTTTTTATTTAAACATTCCCTACAATTTAATTTAGATGGTGGTGGTCCATCAATATGGGTAGAATGTTCTGGTCTGTTGTAATGATCCATACACGGCAATTTTTGTTGAAGATATCGACATTTTTGTAGGTTAGGTGGTAACCTTTTCCACACACCAGCCAATTCCAAGGAACGTATGTTACTTAACAAATAACTATGTGGAAAATATTGTAATTCCTCATTGGTAAATTCGTTTAGACGTTTGCCACTTGTATGTTGTAAAATAACATTCACTTCTTTCGATGACGACATTCTAACTCAGACTGTTGACAGTATTACAACGCCGCACAGTTTGGTTTATATGTTGCTTGCGCAACAAGTAGAAGCTTTTCTTGATAAGTTACAAAAATTAAAAAAAGATATAAAATTTTACAAGATTAAAAAGGAGCTCATAAAATCGTTATCAGAAATAAATTTGAATGATAATGGCAGTGCTAATGAAAAATTTTGTAATATTAGTGGCGATCGTCGACAACATCTTTTACGCTCATATTCCAAAAAACGTTAAATACATGGCAATACGTTTTGATGACAACGACAATAGTACTTGGACATCAATGGGAACCAAACAAATTGAGCCCGATTTACGGGCATCTTGGGTTTATGTGCCCGAAACGAATAATAGCGTAATAAAATATAAACTGTTATTAGAATATGAAAATGGAAGTCAAGGTGAATTACCAAATTGGCAATATATTTTCATCGATGGAGGACGAAGACCACCATCACTACCATCAGAGCGACCTTTGGAAAAGGAAATATTTAGAAATAATACACTGATGGAATGTGGATATACAACAACAACAACAACAACAACTCAGTTAGATGTTGCAAATTTTATAAATAATACACTGATGGAATGTGGATATACAACAACAACAACAACAACTCAGTTAGATGTTGCAAATTTTATTTGTATTTTAATTATTTTAATGTTACTTGTATTCCATATAGTTCAAAAGGGTATTAGTATTAAATCATGTTTGTAAATTTAAAAATAAAAAACAATAATATATCAACGGGGTAATTTATTTATTACATAATTATATAATATCCAACAATTATTTAAGCTGCATATTGTCTTGCCGGGCAGAGAATGGGACATGCATAGTGGGTTATCCTTTATGAATTTTGGGCAGTCTGGCATTTTTTCCAAATTGATCATCATCGATTCGGGTAGATATATCCTTAGAAATTTCATTTTATTCACACCTTTTACATAAATTCGATCCACGTCACTTAAATATGTTGATAAAATTTCATCTATTTGGCCATATTCCAATAATCCTGAGTTATAGTTGATGTTATGGTGATTGTTTTCCAAATATTTTATTTGCCTTTTGCAGTTCTCCGTCAGTGAATGAAACGGTTTCGGAGATTTAA
This sequence comes from Dastarcus helophoroides, assembly GCA_028583605.1. Taxonomy (NCBI): domain Eukaryota; kingdom Metazoa; phylum Arthropoda; class Insecta; order Coleoptera; family Bothrideridae; genus Dastarcus; species Dastarcus helophoroides. Next base: position 29,438,400 of record CM053334.1, read on the forward strand.
ATAATAATGATGTCATACGGCTTGATGTGACAATCGCTAATTCTTTACATATAAATTCGGGTACGTTAAACCCTTGAATATCAACTACAGCAATTTTCATTGTTCTTTATCACCCAATTTTTTTGATTCAACTACCGGTGAGCCTAATATGTTTACTTTTTTATATTACATTATGGATCTAACAATTGCGGAAAGGGGAGTGTACTCTACTATCTTATCGTGAATTATGATGCAATATGCTTTTGTTTTGTCGTTAAAAATATCCTTACTTTCGAATTCAATTTTAACATCAACTATTGATGTTTTTATAGATTCGTTTTGTCGAGTGCAATCCACAACGAAGAGGGCTATATCTTTAAATTCGGAATACGTTAAAAGTGGAGAAGTGTGCGAATGTTGGAAAAAATTTGGTCGAAAATCGCAATATGCTTGATATGCTTCGGTGTATTGAAGATTAGAAAAATAAAATCTTAGCGGTTCATAAGGAAAACATTCTGAATTTAAATAAACCGCCAAATGAGTTAAATTTAAATTATCAAATTTATCTATTTCCGTACTTCTGTTTTCTTTCCTATCGATTTGAAAGCCGATAATTACATATCGAGGTCTCTCTAAATTCGTGCTCGTCTTTACAGACCAAATTTCTTTATTTGTTTTATTCAGATTGGGTAATTCATACAACTCCCATTGTCTAAACGGAATTAAAATCGGTCGATCCTTATTGATAAACTCCAATAAACGTAACTTTTCAGCATCGTTCGGTACAATATGTTTAACTTTTAATTCTATATTGGTGATAACTATATTTGCTTCCTTTCCGGTCGGTGAATAACACGCATTTTTATCAGAACGAGCACGAATTAATCTCACTTTATGTCTACCATATAAAATTCTCTGATAATCTTGAAAAACTCCCAATAAATATTTTAATGGTATCCAAAAGTTAAATTTGTTGCTCTTAGTAACCGTAAGTTGATTTGGTTCCAATGGACACCATCCGCCAATATTTAAGGCTTTAGATTCATCCGTATTGTAACAAAGATAAGCCTTTATCGTAGTTGTCGTACCTGGGTCGCGTACTTTATCAATTTCTTTGCCATTTAATTCGTAGGAAATGCTTTCAAACATGTAGGCAGCAGCATTAGAACCTAATTTCACATCACTGTTGTCTTTTTTTATATCAATATGACCTTCTATGCGAAGTGCACCTTCAAAAAACGAAATTAAGGCATCCTGTTGGTTAATGTTTATTTCAATTTCATCGTTGTTTTGAAAAGATTTCGTATGAGGGTGGTATGTATGGTACTCCTCTCGAACGATTATGTCATCGTAATTGGGATCGGTGAATATTTGAATTTTGCTGCTTGACGACATCGTAACCTTGAGATCGAAGAAATAAATAATTTTCGAGACTTAGCTGCGTATGCGACGGACGCTTTCTCTCAAATGATTTTTGACCCTCAGTAAATGGTAATTTATTGTTGAACAATAAAACCATTATAATTCCTTCAAAATTAATCGCACTACAATTTCTTCACCTCGAAAATTAATAAAATTAAAATTTTGATCTACAACATCCAATGTAATATTATTAATAGCGTCTTTGTTAATTATAGAAAGATAAACCAAATTATATGGAATCTCATCAATTTTATATCCCGGATCTGATGCGGGAGCAAATTCATACAAAGTATGAGAAACTTGATTGTTGTAATAAGTACCAGAAATGATATTACATTCAACTTTGATTGTCACAACTTTTATTATGTTTACCGGAAGGGACGATGAATGTGCAGTGCCTGCTTGAAAAACTTTATTTTCAAATCCTAAAATTGATCCGATACTGTCTTCAGGAACGAAATTTATATTGTATACGTCACTGAACAATTCACACTGTAAGGTGTTATTGTTTGCGGTTAACTTAAAATGTTTCTCCTTTGTGATTTCTTTTTCGAACTCGTCTAATAGAATTTTATGTAAATATTTTTCAATATCTAACAATTCGTAGGATCCAGTTGGAATAGTAATTACTCGTTCGGCGGTCTCGCCTACTTTTGTATAATAAAATTTATTACACCCCTCCTCTATATTGGGAATACTATTATATGTATGAAAACCACTCAAAGCTAAGGCGTAACTACGATTTGGGCTCAGCTCAATCGGTGGATGAAAATCTGCAGATAATCTGCTTGTACGACCTGTTAACGTAAAGATCTCGGACATGACTAAAATAATGAGAAAGTTTTAAGTTTATTTAAATTAATTTGGTAAACGGAAAAAATAAATGTTATTGAAAAATATTGTTTTTTATATTTGCTAAAAATTGTAAGCACAGATGCCCACAATTATAACTGTTGAAATCCTGAAACCTTTTGTGATTATATTTTATTGTTTTTACATTTAAATACGCGACCAATTCTTTGGGTGGTTTTAAATTACTAAAACCATCGAAGTATATTGCAATATTGCCACGTTTTTTTATAAGCTACCCAATGAGTGCCAGAATTTTTACTGCTGTCCAAATTAATTATTCCACATTCATTTTTCCAAACTTTTTTGGGTAAACAATCTCTCATAAAAACCCCTCTAAAATGTGGTATATTAATTGCATATTTTTTTATGTCAAGATCGCTGAGAGCTCGACGTGGCAGATTTTTTAGTTTTTTGGAAAATGTTTTAAATAGAGACCCATTCCTCTTTTATGTTTTTTTATATATAAACCATCACCCTTTTTTCCCATGGCGATAGCCTCGATTGTTTTATTATGCCTTTGAGATTCTTCTAATTGGTTTCTCGCTGCTTTGGCATCATTGACAGCTTTTGCAATACCAGCGGCACCACCAGATAGTGCCCCAACTGCACTTAATCCAGCAAAAAGAGGTATTAAAAATGGTAAAATACCCCCGGTTTTAGGAAAAGGTATAACGCGTGGTAAATTTATTCTATCACGACCACCTCTTCGTTTGACATTCATACGAGCTGTTTTTAATGCCTCTAAGCTTAATTTTTTTATACCATCACCATCGTAACCTATTTTTTTCCTTTTTAAATATTTTCGCAGTGGTTGTAAAATAGCTTTTCGAAATGTGACTCCCCTTTTCAGTCCCATACCTAATTTACGCTTAACCTTCATCGCTCCAGTTACAACCAATGCTGCAGCTTTTTCTCCGAATTTTGAGTCTTTCGATTTAACTCTTTGCCACGCTTTATCCTCTAAAATTTTATCCGCTTGATGTCTCGCTGGCAATTCTTTATTTTTCGAATAGGCTATGTCGTGTTCTCTACAAGCTTCGTCTAATGGATTAATTCCTCTATCTCTTTTCCGTTGTTCGAGTTTGGTAAACGGACCACAAAAATTATAATTAGGTAAATGTAATTCTGGAAGTAGTAATTTGTTTAAAGCAGCATTAAAGAGACCTTCTCCTTTGGGAATCAACATACTAACTGAGTATACATATATATGTATAATTTAATATATAAATATTTCAGTTTATAAAATAATGCGTACCAAGAAACATTCTTTGACATTACCGGTTACAAATTTCGATAATAAGTGTACTTCAATTCACCATAGCGCTTTATTACCGAATGCAATAAGAGCAATTATTGCAGGACCGAGCGGTTGTGAAAAAACCAATGCACTCCTTTCTTTGTTATTTAACACAAATGGACTTCGATTCGAAAATATTTACATATACTCAAAATCTTTGTACCAACCGAAATATCAACTACTGGAAAATGTAATCAAATTAGTGCCCGAAATTGGATATTATGCCTACAATGAAAATGCAAATATAGTGGATTTGACGGAAGCAAAAAAGAATTCTATATTTATTTTCGATGATGTTGCCTGCGATAAACAAAACAAAATTCGGGAATATTTTAGTATGGGTAGACATAAGCACATCGATTGCTTTTTCTTATGTCAAACATACACGAAAATTTCCAAACATTTAATTAGAGATAACACAAATTTCCTAATATTATTCAAACAAGATAACATGAATCTGGGGCATGTGTATGATGACCATGTGACTACAGATATGTCTTTTGAGAAATTTAAACAAATATGTTCTGAATCTTGGCAACAACCGTATGGATTTCTAGTAGTTTTAAAAGATTGTAATGAGGGGAGATATAGAAAAGGGTTTGACAGCTACATATATTTTTAGTCTACTTTGTACTTTACCATGTGGGTACTGTAAATAAAGCTGAGAAAAATAACTTGGAAATATTTGGTATTAATTGCCCTAACCAAGGATTACTAGAGCAGTTAAAAGCTGTTTTGCTAAAATTACAAAAAGCATTATCAAATTAAATGGTATAAATAAAACACAAACAAGACCAAACAGGAAAAATCTAAACAATAAATAACCACAAATAGATAACAAACATCAAGACCAAACAGGAAAAATCTAAACAATAAACAACCGCAAACACAAACAAGACCAAACAGGAAAAATCTAAACAATAAATAATCACAAATAGATAACAAACATCAAGACCAAACAGGAAAAATCTAAACAATAAATAACCACAAATAAATAACAAACATCAAATAGTGGGGAAAAATGGACTAATATAAAAGCGTTTATTGTGGGGATAAAATTCAGTTAGTTATAAAACAACGAAGATATAAAATGGATTTTAAAAAAATTAATTCACTATCGTACATCAAAGATATCAAAAAACTGATTGAGTTAGATATCGGTAGAAAATATGTTATATTTGATATAACTATATTACCTACAAGTGTGGGTGACTCCATATTGGCGGACCTAGGCGACTTCGGAGTTTGGCTTCCACAAAAATATATCAAAGTGTTCGATGAAAAGGCCATGGAAGACTTCAAGGTAAATTTCAAGGGAAGAATTTATTTGCAAGTACAACAACACAGAATTATACAAGGAAAGGACTGTGCTTTCATTCAAATTGACAAATTATAGTCATGGACGTGGAGGACCTAAACTGTTATGAAAATATAGACGATTTATCATCCTCATCAAATAATTGTGAATTTGTGCGTGTGTATAATCCAAGGTCGCTTTTAGAATTTTCTATTTATAAATGTTTGGAAAATTATATGTCATTTTTTATAAAAGATTTGGAAATTATTAGTAATTTAAGTCAAAGCATAAAAAACGTAAAAATAAATGGTAAATTTATGTACCACAATGATATTTCTCTCTGGTATGTTAAACAAAATATGCATAAATGGATACAAACTATTAAATATTATAAGGCTATTTGTGTTAAACTGGAATTTCCATACACTTGCAAAATAAAAGAGCAATTTTAGAATTTTTGTTTTTCTTTAAATCTAACCCCAATCAAATAAAACGAAATAAATTTTTCTTTATTTATTTATTTATATGTATTACAAAATAACACGATCTTTTTCAATCCAACTGTTATGGGATTTATCCAAACCTAACCATTTAATATACAATTTTTTTCCTTTCCTACGTAAAATTTTTCCACCAAGTAAACGTCTGGTTGGTGAGTTTTTTGTAATTCTTCAGCATAAAAGCCACCAATGATCGGATGTCCTCGCATATCTTCAAGTAAATAAGTTGTGGGGTTTGTGATCCGAACTTGTCTGATTTTAAATAATTCTGTGGTCCAATTAGGTGTGTATCCCTTAGCAAATAAATGTTTAGCTTTACTGATGCGTACAATATCTCCAATTTTAAATTTTCTCAAACCGGCTACTTTTATGGAGCTGTAACCTCTGTTGAAAAGACTTTTTTCGTTTTGTTTATTTACTTCAGATGGCTTCATTCCAATGGTTCGATGTTTCGAATTGTTATATTCTTCGACAACATCATTTAGATAATCGATCCATTTATGTTTTCCATGCAAACTAAACAGCTTGTATAGCTTTTCCTTTAATGTTCTAATAACTCGTTCAACTATTGCAGCTTTTTTTACACTAAATGTACTATAATGATTGATGGTGAACTTTTTCATCAATTTATTAAAATGATTATTATAAAATTCTTTGCCTTGATCGCTTTGTAAATTCTTGGGAGTACGATCGTTATTTTGTTTAATTATTTGACTCATTTCCTTAGTCACATCATCGCCTGATTTACTTTTGCTTGGTTGAGCCCAAACGAATTTGGAAAAACAATCGATTGCAACAAGAATATACTTGTATCCTCTATTTTGCTTCGCATAATCAACAAATTCGGCTAAATCGATTTGCCAAAGGTCTCCCAAACTTTCTTCGAGAAAAATTTTTTCTTATAGGTTTATGGAGTTCCTTTACAACTTGTTGCTTACTCATAACTAACTAACTGACTAATTTTAATTAAAACTAGGAATATGTAGCATTTTCATAACCTCTTTAACTAATGTATCTTTATGTTGATCTAATCTATGATCAATCATTTTATTTATGGATTGTGTGTTTGTATCCTGCATGATTTGATTATAGTTTTTTTCTAACGTTTTCATATGTTCATGTACTACATTATAATTGGTGCTCATTTGATTGAGAATGTCACCAACATTGTTTAGGGAAATTTGTACATTTTTAACCAAATTCGAATGACTAAATAACGACTCTTGAAGATCCTTAATATTGCTTTGGTCTTGTCTTAATTCCTTGATTGTTTTTTGTAAAATTTGATCATAAAAGGTGGATTGTGCCTTTAATTGTACCAATAAATGTGCACCAAGGTCTTCGAATTTTTTCGCCCACTTTTCATGTTGCTTTTGCAATATTTTATCAATTAAATTTATCTCCTTTTTAACATCATCGAATGTTGTGGTAATTTTATTATTCAGCTGACCGAAAGCTTCTTTCATATTCCCCTTTACCATTGATATGTCAGAATTTCTAATTTCTCTTTCAGCAATTACTTGTCCTTTAACATCTTGAGATAAATGGTTAATTTCTTTCAATATGTAACCTAATGTTGCAGCATCTTAGGGATCTTTAGGATCACCCACATTGCACAGACGATGATTTTTTAAATCGTAGTGTCCATCAGAGGTGTAGGCCAGCTGTTGCTTCACTAATACATCGCTTTTCTTCGATGATGAGGAGAAGTGACCGAACTTGTCGATTACCATTTTAATACTAAAGAAATCTAAGCAATTATACCTTTTTCTAAGAGTTCTTCTTTTATTGAATTGATTTCATTGACATGGTTGTTATTGCCAGCCAAAGATGATGCGTGAAGTAAACGCCATCGATCGATAAGTTCATTAACATCATCCCAATATACATATTCAATAGGATTATTATTGTATTTTTGTATTAATCCATAACCACTTTGTGGTGAATATGGATGTGTGCGACTTTGTTGGGTTCTTCGAGTATAAGGCCGTTTTGTTGTTTCAAATAGAGGTTTAATAATAGAATTATACTTAAAGTATCTATTTCCACGCTGCCTTTTATTTGGATCAAAATTCAATTTGTGGGAACTCGTTATTTCCAAAATATCCTTATATTGTCGAAGATCATCATTATTATAGCCGTGTGGATGTTTCATAAAAAGTAGATCATATAAACCTTTAGTGCCCTCATAAGTTCTATTACCAACAATAATTTCATCATTAGGACCATAATTTATCTCCTTAGAACCCATTATCCACTTATCACGTTCAGCATCATAATTTGGACCATATTTCGTATCGTATTGTTTAGCTAAAGTTGTCATATAAGTTTGCACATAATATCGAGCTCTCGAAGGATATTGTTCCAAATATTCGTTAAAAGCTGTTGTGGGTATAGAAGATATGTCTAGTTGACTATCATTCCCACCATCATTATCATCATCATCATCATCTGAGTTATGTGTAGTAACTTCTTGTAAGGGTAAAAATTTTACTTTCTTTTCGGGTTTAGTGGGAGGTAGTGGTGGTGGTGGTGGTGTTGGTGGTGTTATTTCTTGTTCTTGTTTTTTAATATTCTGCTGTTGTTGTGGTGTTGGTGATTTTTTTTCTGATTTTTTCATTATCTTAACTTCATCTGTCAATGGTTTAAATAATCTGTTGAGAGTCTCATCTTCGTTATTTTTTTCCGATTTTAAAGCTAGTGATTTTTTTCGTATATCATTAGCTAGATTTTTAATCCTTTTTACAACTTCTTTTGTCCTCTTATTTTTTATGTGATACATGTTGTACTTCTTACACTCTAATTACAACTATCATATATCAACGTTTTGTTGGGGTATAAAACTATTCTTAGTTGAAGTCCGGCTTTTATATGGAATAAAATTTAAGATTGAAAGGTAACACCTATGCAATGTTGATAAGTAATTTTATAAAAAAACCGCAAAGATAAGCTTATCAGCAGACTTACAACTACTGTATTCGTATAAAATAAATACAAACACGTAGTGCCTTTTTAACAGATGCGCAAATCGACCAAAACACATATTTTAGCTATTACCATTAGAGAAAAACATCCGCACATAGCGCCAAAGTGGCTACGCCACCCCAGCTGATAGTGATCTTTTACATAAATGTCATTTTTACTAGATATATTAATAATGTTTTTTTTCTCTCTAAATCTGCACATGTGCTAAAAAGGCACTATGTGTTCGTATTATACGAATAGCGGGGGCAGGGGCAAATTCTATAAAATTGAATGATTTAAAAGTTTAAGTATAAAAGAAAAAATTAAACCCATGTTGTGTTTTCCATAAAGAAAAAAATTAACTCAAGGGGTAAATCACCCCTTTCAAGGATTTTTTAGTGCACACACACATATATACAGATAAGGTCCTTTTGGCATGTTTTCGGCAACACCACACTCTTCTACACAACAGCCCCTTTCATTTGATACCAAACACGATTAGGCTAACGCAAGAACTACCCTCTCTGCAGCCTCTGGTAAATCTATATTTCTACGTTTGTGACGTCATTTCCTGTCGTGGAATCGGCCTCCTCCTACTACTCAAGTCCTCTTCCACTTGCATCTTTAATGGGAATGAATATTAAAAAATCTTCTTTTAGAATAACTTCATTGTCAGATTTCTCGGTATAACGGAAGCACAATGAATATTGCCGTATGCCGCCAAAATTCGTTATCCCATCTGCTACTATTGTACAGCATTTACTCTTATTAATTTTTGATACCAATTTTTCCAGAATTATATTACCGCAAATCTTAATTAATTCATTTTGAATCTGCGGACTTGTATAGCTTGTAATACGGTTTTTCAATGTTTCCGTTTGAATTAAATGTTGGGTCAAAATATTATCGCCAGAATTCATCCTAAATCGTAACAACGATCTGAAGTTACCATCTTTATGGAGAGGAGTCTGCAATGTGATGGGACCAGCATCACGATGTCCTCTTAAAGCGATCTCTTGTCCGCCGATAAAGATAATTGTATCAACGATTAGTTTTAGGATTTCCCAATTACGTTGAATTTCAGCTTGTAAATTTATGTCAATTTTTTTTTCTTTTACATCAATGAAATTCTGCGCCAATACTATTGTTGCTTTGTGGTAATTTAGATCTTGATGTAGTCGAAATTGTTCCTTAGCATCTTTCCACCGACGAAACGGAAGTGTCACAAGTGATCGAACATGCGTTTGGTTTCCTTTCCCAACTTTTTTCGGGGTGAAAAAAATGCAAAAATGACAAAATGCTCCATCTGGCTTTTCAGAATATACAAGCCAAGTCATTTCTTTGAGCCAATTTCTTTCGAATTTTAGATTTCTTGGACCACTAGATGGAAATGTGTAAAGCTCCCCCGGCACCCAACGATTTTTAAAAATTTGATACTTTTCCTCATCTGTTAGCTTTCTGTCGAAATGAATACTTATATCGCGTAAGTTAAAATCCAATATTGAGTTCCCATCGAATTCTACAATGAAATCGCAATCCGTAATCCAATATTCAAAGTTTTAAAATTTAAAACTTGAAATTCGAAAATTTAAATGAAGAAATTAAAATTATAATATTAAATTAAACATTTCAGTTATAGTTTCAAGTTTAAAATTTAAACACAAATTCAAAGTCAAATTACAGTTAAAGCTCCTTATTCGCGCAGAAAATAATGTTACTTCCTATATTAGCGAATGAGGAATTCAGTTATTCGCGAATATTTCATGCATAAATATTGATTTTGGGTTTAAATTCGAAGAGTTGCATTTATTGTCGATATTTCGTGGTTAAAGTAGAAGTGTACAGATGGAAGTTTCAATTTGGAAGTAAAAAATGTTTCCTCGAAAGTTCAAAATTAAAGTTAAAAATTCGAGATATTTTTATACCTAAAAAAAATCGAATTTTCGAGAAAAAATCTTAAAAACTGGACAAAATAAATATGTAGAATGAACTGGAATTTTTGGAAATAAGGTCGAAATATGGACAAAAACACTTCGACATTTCAATTCAATTTCGGTTTTAAATTTAAAATTTTAACCCAATTATCGAAAATCAAACTTTACAACAAAAATTCTATTAAAAAAGTTTGAAATAACGAAAAAATAAATATTTCGATTTCAAGTAAAAATGTTGAAATATTGCTTAAAATTTTCAAGAATTTGAAATAAAATATTTCCTTAATTTCAAATGTGAAAGGAATCTTTTAAAATTAAAGTCGATATTGGAAGAAAAATATTGAATATTGACATCCAAAATTGACTCCCAGAAAAAATCTAAATTTAAAAAAAAGTAAATTGCAAAAAAAACTCGAAATTTATAGACAAACATTTTTTTTCCAAAGTTTGATGTCAAAATCGAAATGTTGCATTTAAAATTAAAATTGAAGTGACTCCGAGGAAAAATATGTTTTGGAATTTTCAATTTAAAGTTGAAATGTGTAGGTTAAAACGGAAAACAATTTTTAACTAAAAAACTGTTTTCTTAAAAATTTTAAATCAAAAAATCTGGATAATTATTTTCATTTTAAAATCAAAACTTCAAGAAAAAGTTTGCCTTTTAAAAACTTCAAATTTACACTTACGATTCAAAATAAATTTGACTTTAAATTAGGTATAAATGAAACGGAATCTTCAAGAATTAGTTGGAAATTTGAGATATGTAAAAAATAGTTCCTAAAAATTTTTAAATTTACAGTTCTCATTAAGTCAAAATATCGAGTTTAGGTCGAAATGTGCTTATTAAAATAACTTTAGAATTTGTAAAGAAAACTTTTGCTCCAAATTTTCATATACACTAAAGTTAAAGTTTTGATATTAAACTGAAGATTTTAACAAATTTTAGAACTTTAACAATATCTTCAAATTTCAAGTGAACACTTGGAGTAAAAAAAAACTTCGAAATTTCCAGTTTGAAGTTAAAATTTTCAGTTCAAAGTCAAAATTTAAAGAACTAAAGCAAATAAAATGTCGCAATTCCGGGAAGAAATCCCCTCCCCCCGTTCCCGCGCGCCTGGCGATCATCATTAATCATCTTACGCACACCATTAAATGTTTCGCTGGAGGATCACTGTTTTTGGTAGACCTGGATCATCGCTGAGATTTGTGCGTACACGTTTGAATTAAGAACGCCAGTGAGAAATTGTCGACTGATGTGATGCTTCATTACCAAAAACATCAACCAACTCGACAAGACATTCTTGTTGTTGAAAGTTGTGAAAAATTATCTCTCGAAAATGCTCTCGATTCAATTCCATGTTTCTGAACGACTTACTGATCTGACCTCTATGTGGATATATGCAAATCTCTCCTATACATGAATAAATACGAAAATTTGTAACAGTTCTTTTTTATATAATTCAACCCATAAGGAGGAAGAACGGTAAAGAAGTTTATGTGCAAAAAATAAACCCCAAAATCTGAGTAAATAAATATGAAAGAAGTAATTAAACACGTATTAGGTCAATAATTCCCTTTATAAGCCAAAGGTTTGCGTAAATAAATTATTTTTGTATTAAAAAATATTGCACCTCCACATTTTGGACTTTTTACATCAGCAGGGAATTCTGAATTTGTTTCTCGATGTGTCGATTCTTTTCACTAAAAATGTATGAATTTTCCATATTAATTTGAAAACTGTCGATTTTTTCTCAATTTTTGATGTTTAAATTCGCCCTGTTTATCTAAATGTTTGTGTTCTCATGTTAATATTATGGTGGCTTATGCAGACCTATGTTAAAAAAAATAGAAATGACTTACTCAGAACTGAACCTAAAAAAAAAACATCTAAGATAATTTTATGCAACATAAAAATCAAAAAGTTTACAATTACAACTATATTGTAGCTATTTGCAATTACAAATATTCAGGTATGTCAAAGAACCGAAAATATTCAGTGTTTTAAATAACAAGTAAAAAATCCTTCTCAACCGAAACTAATAGGCAAAGATTTATAAACTTAAACTATTCTTCGCCTTTTTAGCCCTTGAATTTCTTAGTTTCTTTACATAAGCATTTAGTTACGAGTAAAATTCAATGAACGAACAATATTAAATCGAACACTTTTTAATAATCATTGATTTCTTTGGAAAAACTGATTTGCAACTTCTCAAGTTTGAAAATCCCTTTTTACCTCAAACAAAAATTAAAAAATGAACCTCAGGAGAAAATTAGAGAATAATATTGCTATAATATTAATTACATTAACTGAGACAAAAGTTAATAAAATTTGCAAATCCATGAGATAGGAGGTAGGGGGTCTTATTACTTGGAAAATTAGATAATAATATTCTTAATCTCTAATCCAGACATTAAATGTTACAAAAGGTAAGATATTTGTTATTATTTTGCAATTTGCACAAGACACGGAGTGGGGGGCAAATTCTTTAAAGCGATAAGGACAAATTAACCCTCTACCAATCAGAGCCAAGTTCATTTAGTTGCATAGTGTCCTATAAATATAAATAAATTCCAATTCAAAATTATTAGCCTTTTGTCAAGTTATATGCAAAAGTGTTCGTGTGATCTTTACTGAAAATAATGGTTAGGAATACATTCTTGGTAAGTTTTTCACAGTTTTAATATAATTTATATTTTTAAGCCTTACTCTATACTTATAAACAAAATTGTACCTTGCACCATGTATCAATATAGTATTTGATTTTCCGGATGCTGTAAAGCGGAATGGGTTTCCAAAATCTGTGGTTTTCTTGGTATAGCATGTCAACAATTTGGAAATTTGAAAATATTTTAGATATTTCAACTATATAATCTTCAGAAAATTTGTGACAAGAAATGAATTACAATTTTTTTTTCAGGAGAAGTTTCCCCACTTTAATTTGGTAACCAACAATATGAAACAAAAAGTAGAAGATATTCTGGCGCGTTCTTCCTCTCCCAAACCCGGTCGGGATCGATTTAACCAGGAAGCTCTCCACCTCATCTGTAACCTGGACTTTCAGCCGATAGACATGTTCGAAGAGCTCAGGAACTTGCCCCAAGATATATTATCCGGACATCTGGTTGCATCCCAAGCTGTGGAAATGCCACTCAACGTATTCGAAATGTACAACCATTCCGACCAAGGTGAAGACATTTCCATCATTGACAGCGACAGAGATTGGCTCCAAGAAGAAATCGTCCGTCGTCCTGATTTGCCCCATACTGTTGGCGGCCCTTTGTTTTCGGAATCCGAACTTAATGCTTTCTATACCCCGATGAGCCCCACAAACGAATATTGGGCACTTTTATTCGAGGAAAATCAGCTAATAGAATTTCACTCGGGGGATACTTCGAACCTAGAATTTTCCAAATTAAAAATTCAGGAATCTGAAAACGAGGAATCAGAAGCCGAGAAATCTGAAATTCCATGGTGCGCAAAGCCTCAGATTTACGTACCCAGATGTCATTTTAATGAATCTGAATTTGCAAAGCCATTGCCCGAATATTACTTCACTAATTGCTGTAAAACATTTTGCTGCTTTTGTAAATTGTGTTCTACAAATTAAATGTATTTTTGGATTAAATTTTCTTTTGTTTTTATTTTCCTTTTGCGAGGGCCGCTATAGGCCCTGTCACCTTTTGTATTATTTAATGTCTGGATTAAAATTAAGAATAGGGGGTCATATTATCTCGCCCTTTTTCAAAATTTTCACTTTTTTTAAGAAAATTCTACTATTTTCAAAATTACAATATCTTTAAATTTTGATTTGTGTAAAGTCAATTTTGGACTTTTCTTTGTTTGCCGCTTACCCCAAAATTTAAAGTGTTTATTCCAAAGTCAAAAATTCCAGAAAATATTGAAATTTTGACAAAAAAGCCGTAATTTCTGGTTTTTAATTAAAATTCTGCAACACTTTCATTTTTAAGTCCAACCGAAAAAAAATGTTGAGGCGAATTGTAGATCTATTCATAAAATTTTGTCTTTTGAATTCGAAATTTCTAAAATTAAAATTACATAGTTTCTTTTCCTGCTCAGAAATTTAAGTTTTAAAATTTCAATAATTTTTTCAAATTGTGACTTAAATAAAAAATTGGGGATCAAACTTAAAATTTCAGTAGTAAAGCGAAACAAGATTTTCAAAAGAAAATTGTTCTCGAAATTTTAAATATCATTAAAATGTCGACGTTGAAATTTCAGATTTATTGTGGACATATATGAAAAATCTTGGGAATTTATAAAAAAAATCTTGCATTTGCATCTGTGTCTAAAATTAAAATTTGGAAAATAAAAAATAGTCAACAGTTCGAGAAAAATATTGAAAATATCTGAAAAAAAAACATTTTTGACATTTTTAACCCTTACTTTGTAGAATTCTTGAATATTCATAACAATTAAACTTTATTAACGATTAAAACAACAATGGAGATTAAAAATTCCACGATGTTTATATAAATATTTGCTAAAACCGGACCTGGTTTCGTTTGTGAGCATCAACGGCGCTTATACCAGCAATTTTGGTAGCAACAAGTGATACCGTAGATTCTTGCTGATATTTCGTAGATCCCTTAACGGACATATGATGTCCTGCTTGGTAGGCCAGTGAAATTATCTCAAAATGAGGCGTTTGGTGAAATAATTCGGAGAAAGCTGAAAATCATTTTAATGCCTTTATTTGATGTTAAGTATCAATAATCTGAGTTTGCACTGTCTCAGGAGGTAAGTTTAACTTTCCAGCCCAAAAACCCGAAACTTGAAATTCGGTACAGTGGTATCGCAACAATTGAGAGCCAAGAAGGGGAACTTTTTTGCCCCTTGTTCGAAATTTGTACAAACTCACTGTACATGCATACGTAACTTTGAAATTGCTATTCTAACTTAAAAAAACTTGTACAATAAGAACAAAAGTTTTGCCTCTGGTATGGTGGACATGCTAAGTTACCGTGCTCTTCTGTCTAAACTCAGTGTTTCCCAACCTTTTTTGTGCCATGCCCCACCTTAGCCTTTCTAACATTCTTATGCCCCCCCCCCCTCCTATATAACATACATAATTTTTAATATTAAAAAATTGAATTGTTCACTTAAGAACCTTAAATGATAGGTTTTAGGAAGAAATCACTTGGAAATTGTTAACGAAACACAGTAAGTAAATTTTCAAAACATATAATGAAAAACTGAAATTCAAATTTCAAATAATTTTAATAAAGATTTTTCTATATTAATTTATTATTTTAATGTAGTGGGATCCTTGCGCTTGATGCTTGCTGCACAGAGATTTTATATTAGGTTCCAATTTGGTTAGCTTCAGTCTCAAGTCTCCACGTTGTGTTATATCCAGCCGATTTCTTTTTTTTTACCAGTAAATCATTGACAGCATTAAGTCCACATTCAGCTAAAAATGAAGATGGAAACGGTAGCAATAGTTTTCTTGCACATTTGGTTGAATTTGGGTATTTCATTTCTGTTTCCTCACAAAGCCATGCTATCGCTCCTTTTATATTAAATAAAGTTTTATGTAACTGACTCATCATTTTGCAATTCTGTGAGTTCTTCTTGATACTGCATATTTGATATATCAGACAAATCCACTAACATTGGCTGCATCATCCATGTTGGAAAATCAAATTGTTTTAGATCAGAAAATCTTTCTTTTAAATCAGCTGATAGAATATTCAGATGATTGACAATAACAAGTAAAGCGGTATCAATTACTTCATATTTTTGGAGCCAATGAAACTGTTCAAAGTTTTTGTTGTTAATATGTTTATGACATAACTCAATATGGGTAATGAAACCAAATATCTTCGCTTTTGCATCGACAAGAGTTTTATTTGTTCCTTGAAGTTGCTTACTTAATATATTCAGTTTTTCAAAGATATCGGCTAAATAACTCATAAATGCCATCGATTGTTAACAGATACTTTATTTCAGGTTTGTCGCTTAAAAAATCACTAAGAGTATCAAACAGTTCTATAAATCTTTTTAAGCAGATCCCTTTAGATAGCCATCTTAATTTCAGTATGAAGTAAAGGTCTCACAATGGTCTTCATTTTGTTCTTCACAAAATAGCTTGAAGAGATGCTCACATTTGGCACTAGCTTTAATAGCATTAACACACTTTATTACTGAATGTAGTTCTTCATTTAGAATAGGCGAGATGTTTTTAGCTACCAAGTTTTCCCTATAAAAAACAATGCACAAGAATCATTTCTGGATTCGCATCTTTCCTCAATTTTAAGCAGCCATTTTTCTTGCCCATCATATTAGTAGCAGCATCTGCAGCGCAAGATGTTATATTTTTCATTGGTATATCATTGAGATCTAAGTAGTTTTTTAGCTTATTATATATATCTTTAGAGGTAGCAGTGCTTTCTAATCTTTTAGAGAACAACATTTCTTCAGCAAAATGCCCTTTATCAATATATCTTACGTAAGTTATCAATATTGCCTCACTGTCTCTCAAAGTTGATTCATCTATTTGCACTGAGAAATTTCTTGTTTTCAGCTTTTCAACAAGTTGTTTTTCAATATCTTCACTCATTTCGTCGTTTCTTCTGTTAACAGTATTGTTACTGATTGGCATAGCTTTTACATCTTTGTGATCCTTTTCAAGAACCGTTTAAAGAAATGCTGATATTGACGCTTTTTTTTAATCCTCTCCTACAGTATGATTTTTTCCAGTTTTAGCGATGAATAAAGAAATTTGATAACTAGCCTCAAGAACACGATTATTGGTTGAAGTATGAGCAGTAAATAGACATTTTAATGTTTTTCTCTTTTCAAAATTGTTCTTTAAAATTTTAAAGTAATTCAAATCTGAATTAATATGAGCACTATGTTTCGCCTTCAAATGCGCCTCAAGACGACCTCGTTTCATTGATACGTTGGTCAAGCATTGCTGGCATAAAAGACAAAAAGGAAACCGTTCATCGTGGACAGCAAGTATGAACCCAAATTTTAAATATTCCTCCGAATATTTTCTTCTTGCTTTCACCACTCATTTTACTATGGGCTATAAGAAATAAATCTAAGATCAATTAAAAACTAAAATTAAAGTATGCGTTAAAATTAATTTAATGTGACATACAGTAAACGTATGCTGAAAATGCATATTTATTTAAATATACATATGTAACACATTTACTGCACTGCCACTGCAAAATAATATATTTTTTCCATTTGACAAAATTTTCTGGAAAAATATGCTTCGAAAATTAAAATAAATAAAATCAAATATTTACCAATTATATCTATACAATGTATATACTTACTAAATCAACGAGCTTTTCAGCAGTGTTACCGGACACTTATTTCAAATTAACACAAACTGAATGCTGTGAAACACCACAGACGTTGTGTTGGGCCAACAGATGCGAACAACTGCGCTGTTTAGCGAGGTTTTAAAACGTCCGGGGTTCCCCGCGGAACCTGACGTCTGCCGCAGGGAAGTTTACTTGACGACGCCAAACATTCATATTTTGGTCTCGTCAAGCGAAATTAAAACTAATAATTATTTAAGAATTTGCTTTTTTCGTTAAATTTGGCCGAAATATAGCATTGCATTTAAATTGCCCGGAGCGAAAGGGTTAAACTGGTGCCGAGTCCATTTTCGAATTGCCCCCTGTGGGGCGTGGGCCTTACGTTGGGAAACACTAGTCTAAACTTTTTTATTCTTTGTACCAATTTTCAATTCAGAAGAGTTTCGCCTCTGGTATGTGGACATACTGAGTTACCGTGCTCTGATGTTTTGAAATTGGCCTTTTCATTCTTTCGTTTTTGCATATTCCCTTATATTTCTCTTTTTATTTATTGTCTCTTTTCTTTGTTCCTGAAGAAGCCCCCTACGATGGTGGGCGAAACGTTGAACACTTTTCGTAGTTCTTTGACACTGTCCAATCCCGGAAGAAGTATATCCTGTATTGTTTAATAAAAGTTGTAGAGCATTAAATTTTGCGTTTAGGGAGTGCCAATATAAAAATTAGGGTAATTTTGCGTGTACCTATGCACATAAATCCAAAATGGCTACCTAATTAGATGTTATATGTTCTCTAGTTTGCATTCCATTCATGTTTGGTAGGTATAAATTACCTTTGGCTCCATTGTAAATCAAATTTAAATATAATTTAATTATATCATCCAATTAAAAACTACTTTTTCAATTTAATACAAATTTTTTTATGGTAGAGACAGGGGGTCATATTACTTGGGAAATTAGATAATACTATTCATCTAATTTTCCAAGTTCCGGTTATAGCAAATATTTATATAAACATCGTGGAATTTTTAATCTCCATTGTTGTTTTAATCGTTAATAAAGTTTAATTGTTATGAATATTCAAGAATTCTACAAAGTAAGGGTTAAAATTGTCAAAAAAGGTTTTTTTTTTAGATATTTTCAATATTTTTCTCGAACTGTTGACTATTTTTTATTTTCCAAATTTTAATTTTAGACACAGATGCAAATGCAAGATTTTTTTTATAAATTCCCAAGATTTTTCATATATGTCCACAATAAATCTAAAATTTTCAACGTCGACATTTTAACGATATTTAAAATTTCGAGAACAATTTTCTTTTGAAAATTTTGTTTCGCTTTACTACTGAAATTTCAAGTTTGATCCCCAATTTTTTATATTAGTCACAATTTTAAAAAATTATTGAAATTTTAAAACTTAAATTTTTGAGCAGGAAAAGAAACTGTGTAATTTTAATTTTAGAAATTTTGAATTCAAAAGACAAAATTTTATGAATAGATCTACAACTCAGAAATTAAATCTCAATGTTTTGACTTTTTGAAAATTTTGACTTAAGAAATTTTTATTTCAACTTTTTTAAAAATTTCAACTTTTTTACGTAATTTGCAAGTTTTCTAAAACGTCTTTATTGAATATTTCGATTGAAAATTTCGACATTTTTTTCAAAATTTCGACTAATTGAATATCTCGCCCTTTTTCAAAATTTCCACTTTTTTAAGAAAATTCTACTATTTTCAAAATTACAATATCTTTAAATTTTGATTTGTTTTGATAATGTGTCTTTTCAAAATTTCCACCTTTTTTTTTCAAATTCTCACCTTTTCTTTTAAATTTTCAAAATTTCCTCAATGTTTATCTTTCTTTTAATTTAAATTTTCTTTCCAAAACTTCCTTCTTTTTCTTGGAATTTATAAATTTTTGCGTATACTTCAAAATATATTCGATTTTTTTATTACTTATTTTATTTACTATTATTAGTGAACAAGATTGGTAAATCTAATTGTGAACAAAGGTGCATTCATCATGAGGTCAAACCACCTGCCAAGTTCAGGTCAGGGTCCTAGGGATCTCCTGCTGAACGTTTGTAGTCAGAGGTAATCTGTTTATCAAAGAGAGAGATTCCCATTGTATTTGTAGATAATATAATCTGCCTGAAATGTAATTATTGTAATCAAAAATGGGTTTATCAGGAGATCAAGCTATCTAGTAGCAAGATTCTTATCCTTAGCAATCTATACTGCATATCCAGTTAAACTGGGAATTGGGAATTTGTAGGCGCAGTTAATCTATTTTTATCCAAATTAAGGTAAACGCACATTGGTCGGCACGGTACGGACGGCAGGGACGGTACGGACGGCACTCGACGGATTTTATTATAGGGTATCGCACATTACATCGGCATAGCCGGCAGATTTAAAACAGGAATCAGATATTCCGTCGAAGGGAAGGCTTGCAAAGCTATAAATGACGATATATTTCTAAATTGTAATAATGTTTATTTTATACGTGGTCAGTCATTAGTACGGCAAAGCTCTGCAGCTCCTACGGGATTCTCAAGTCAGAAGGAATTTTTAAAATCCGATCCATAACGTCCGCACTAATGTGCGTTGCCGTATTTGAACCCAGGTAAAGTATATTTTTCCGATCCGTACCGTGCCGACCAATGTGCGTTTACCTTAAACGTACCCCTTAAGGTAAAGCGCACATTGGTCGGCACGGTACGGACGGCAGGAACGATACGGACCGCACTCGACGGATTTTATTATAGGGTATCGCACATTACAGGTAAACGCACATTGGTCGGCACGGTACGGGCGGCAGGGACGGTATGGACGGCACTCGACGGATGTTATTATAGGGTATCGCACATTACATCGGCATAGCCGGCAGATTTAAAACAGGTATCAGATACTCCGTCGAAGGGAAGGCTTGCAAATCTATAAATGACGACATATTATTAAACTGTAATAATGTTTATTTCTTACCTGGTCAGTCATTAGTACGGCAAAGCTCTGCAGCTCCTACGGGATTCTCAAGTCAGAAGGAATTTTTAAAATCCGATCCGCACCGTCCGCACTAATGTGCGTTGCCGTATTTGAACCGAGGCAAAGTATATTTTTCCGATCCGTGCCGTCCGTACCGTGCCGATCAATGTGCGTTTACCTTTAGATTCCTTTTGCCTTCTAGGCATTAAATTATATTGTTTTGGTTTTTATTTTTAGAACTGACTGGATGTTTTTCCGATCCGTACCGTGCCGACCAATGTGCGTTTACCTTTAAACGTACCCCTTAGATTCCATTTGCCTTCTAGGCATTAAATTATATTGTTTTGTTTTTTATTTTTAGAACTAATTGGAAAATTGAGACAAAATTTCAAGAAATAAATGCATATCTCTAAATTGAAATTCAAATTTTCAGATCAAAGTTGAAGGTTGGAAAGAAAATGAAAAGTTCGAACATTTCTAAGGAAAAAATGGTAAGTTTTTTCTACATTTTATTTTAGAAATTTTGGTTTCAAGTATAAAGTTTGTTTTCAGAACTTAAATGTTACTTGAGACTTTAGTTAAAATCAACTTTTAACGTTAATATTTTGTGATCAAAATTGAAATTTCAAGAAATAATATCAAAATTTTGAGTTAAATTTGAAACTTTTGGGAGTAGTTTAGCAATGTCGAGTTTAAAATATAAAACCAGAGTACCAGAAATTAAAGTCGAAGGTTCGAGAAAAAAAATCGGAATTAACACTTTATATTTTGAGATAAGCAGCAAACAAGTGTAAAGTCAAATTTGGACTTTTCTTTGTTTGCCGCTTACCCCAAAATTTAAAGTGTTAATTCCAAAGTCAAAAATTCGAGAAAATATTGAAATTTTGACAGAAAAGCCGTAATTTCTGGTATTTAATTAAAATTCTGCAACCCTTTGATTTTAAAGTCCAACCGAAAAAAATGTTGAGGCGAATTTAATTTCTGAGTTGTAGATCTGTTCATAAAATTTTGTCTTTTGAATTCAAAATTTCTAAAAAATTATACAGTTTCTTTTCCTGCTCAGAAATTTAAGTTTTAAAATTTCAATGATTTTTTAAAATTGTGACTAAAATAAAAAATTGAGGATCAAACTTAGAATTTCAGTAGTAAAGCGAAACAAGATTTTCAGAAGAAAATTGTTGTCGAAATTTCAGAATTATTGTGGACATATATGAAAAATTTTGGGAATTTATAAAAAAACCTTGCATTTGCATCAGTGTCTAAAATTAAAATTTGGCAACTAAAAAATAGTCAACACTTCGAAAAAAATATTGAAAATATCTAAAAAAAACATTTGTGACATTTTTAATCCTTACTTTGTAAAATTCTTCAATATTCATAACAATTTAACTGTATTAACGATTAAAACAACAACGGAGATTAA
Organism: Dastarcus helophoroides; assembly: GCA_028583605.1. Lineage (NCBI taxonomy): Eukaryota > Metazoa > Arthropoda > Insecta > Coleoptera > Bothrideridae > Dastarcus > Dastarcus helophoroides. The sequence goes on from CM053334.1 coordinate 29,460,348, forward strand.
AAATTCCACGATGTTTATATATGTAAATATTTGCTATAACCAGACCTGGTTTCGTTCATCGACGGTTACATCAGCAATTTTGGTGGCATCAAGTGATACCGTAGATTCTTGGTGATATTTCGTAGATCCCTTAACGGACGTATGATGTCCTGTTTGGTAGGCCAGTGAAATTATTCTAAATGAGGCGTTTGGTGAAATAATTCTGAAAAAGCTGGAAATCATTTTAATGCCTTTATTTCATGTTAAGTATCAGTAATCTGAGTTTGCACTATCTCAGGGGGTAAGCTTAACTTTTCAGCCCAAAAAAAACCGCGAAATTTTTGCACTACGATAACTCCTAAACGGTGCTTCTTACGAAATAAATAATCATTACAGGAATTTTAAAACATTAAATTCTGGGTAAAATGGATACCCGAAACTTGAAATTCAATGCAGTGGTATAGCAACAATTGAGAAGCAAGAAGGGTAACTTTTGTGCCCCTTGTTTGAAATTTGTTCAAACTCACTGTACATGCGTTGCAATAAAAGTTGTACAGCATTAAATTTTGCCCTAAGGGACTACCAAAATGTTTAAATTGGGGTAATTTTGCGTGTACATATGCACATAAATCCAAAATGGCTACCTAATTAGATGTTGTATGTTCTCTAGTTTGCATTCCATTCATGTTTGGTAGGTATAAATTATCTTTGGCTCCATTGTAAATCAAATTTAAATATTATTTAATGATATCATCCAATTAAAAACTACTTTTTTAATGTAATACAAATTTTTTTTATGGTAGAGACAGGGTGTCATATTACTTGGGAAATTAGATAATAATATTCCTAATTTGAATCCAGACATTAAATAATACAAAAGGTGACAGGGCCTATAACGGTCCCTCACAAAAGGAAAAAAAAACAAAGGAAAATTTAATCCAAAAATACATTTAATTTGGAGAACACAATTTACAAAAGCAGCAAAATGTTTTACAGCAATTAGTGAAGCAATATTCAGGCAATGGCTTTGCAAATTCAAATTCATTAAAATGACATCTGGGTACGTAAATCTGAGGCTTTGCGCACCATGGAATTTCAGATTTCTCGCCTTCTGATTCCTCATCTTCAGATTCCTGAATTTTTAACTTGGAAAATTCGAGGTTCGAAGTATCCCCCGAGTGAAATTCTATTAGCTGATTTTCCTCGAATAAAAGTGCCCAATATTCGTTTGTGGGGCTCATTGGGGTATAGAAAGTATCAAGTTCGGCATCCGAAAACAAAGGGCCGCGAACAGTATGGGGCAAATCAGGACGACGGACGATTTCTTCTTGGAGCCAATCTCTGTCGCTGTCAATGATGGAAATGTCTTCACCTTGGTCGGAATGGTTGTACATTTCGAATACGTTGGGTGGTATATCCACAGCTTGGGATGCAACCAGATGTCCGGATAATATATCTTGGGGCAAGTTCCTGAGCTCTTCGAACATGTCTATCGGCTGAAAGTCCAGGTTACAGATGAAATGGATAGCTTCTTGGTTGAATCGATCCCGACCAGGTTCGGGAGAGGAAGGAACGCGCCAGAATATCTTCTACTTTTTGCTTCATATTGTTGGTTACCAAATTAAAGTGGGGAAACTTCTCCTGAAAGAAAAAAATTCTAATTTATTTCTTGTCACAAATTTTCTGAAGATTATATAGTTGAAATATCTAAAACATTTTTAAATTTCCAAAATGTTGACATGATATACCAAGAAAATCATAGATTTTCGAAACCCATTTCGCTTTACAGCATCCGGAAAATCAAATACTATATTGATACATGGTGCAAGGTACAATTTTGTTTATAAGTATAGAGTAAGGCTTAAAAATATAAATTATATTAAAACTGTGAAAAACTTACCAAGAATGTATTCCTAACCATTATTTTCAGTAAAGATCACTAGAACACTTTTGCATATAACTTGACAAAATGTAATAATTTTGAATTGGAATTTATTTATATTTATAGGCACTATGCAACTAAATGAACTTCGCTCTGATTGGTAGAGGGTTAATTTGTCCTTATCACTTTAAAGAATTTGTCCCCCCCGTGTCTTATGCAAATTACAAAATAATAACAAATATCTCACTTTTTGTATTATTTAATGTCTGGGCTAGAGATTAAGAATATTATTATCTAATTGTCCAAATAATATGACCCCCTGTCTCCTGTTTCATTGATTTGCAAATTAATGTTTCATTAAGCAATTATCTTAACTTTTGTCTCAGTTTATATAATTAATATTATACGAATATTATTTTCTAATTTTCTCATGAGGTTCACTTTTTAATTTTTGTTTGGGGTAAATAAGGATTTTCAAACTTGAGAAGTCGCAAATTGTTTTCCAAGGAAATCAATGACTATTTAGAAGTGTTCAATTTAATATTGTTCGTTCACTGAATTTTACTCGTAATTAAATGTTTATTTTAAAAAAATAAGAATTTCAAGGGCAAGTTTTATAAATTTTAGCCTATTAGTTTCGGTTGAGAAGGATTTTTTACTTCTTACCTAAAACACTGAATATTTTCGGTTCTTTGACATAACTGATTATTTTTTATTGCAAATAGCTACAATATAGTTGTTATTGTAAACTTTTTGATTTTAATGTTGCATAAAATTATCTAAGATGTTTTTTTTAGGTTCAGTACTGAGAAAGTCATTTTTAAATTTTTTAACATAGGTCTGCATAAGCCATCATAATGTTAACATGAGAACACAAACATTTGGAGAAACAAGTCGAATTTAAACATCAAAAATTGAGAAAAAAATAGACAGTTTCTAAATTAATGTGGAAAATTCATACATTTTTTAGGTGAAAAGAATGGACACATCGAAAAACAAATTCAGAATGCCCTGCTGATGTAAAAAGTCCAAAGTGTGGAGGTAAAATATTTTTTAATACAAAAATAATTTATTTACGCAAACCTTTGGCTTATAAAGGGAATTATCGAGCTAATACGTGTTTAATTACATCTTTCATATTTATTTACTCAGATTTTGGGATTTATTTTATGCACATAAACTTCTTTACCATTCTTCCTCCTTATGGGTCGAATTATAAAAGAAAAACTGTTACAAATTTTCGTATTTATTCGTTTATAGGAGAGATGTTCTTTTAGTTTTGCATATATCCACATATAGGGAGCAAGTAACAAAATAATTAGTTCCGAAATTAATCTCAACATTACATTAATACGTATTCAAAATTTTGTCGAAATGCAACAAGTGGTTTAGTCACAGTGAATTTTGAAAGTTAGTAAGTGGTTCAGAAACGTGGAAATGAATCGAGAGCATTTTCGAGCGATAATTTTTCACAACTTTCAAAGAGGTTTATCGCAACAAGAATGTCTTGTCGAGTTGGTTACTGTTTTTGGTACTGAAGGACCACATCAGTCGACATTTTCTCACTGGTGTTCTGAATTCAAACGTGTACGCACAAATCTCAGCGACGATCCTAGACCAGGTCCACCAAAAACTGTGATCATCCAGGAAAACATTTAATGGTGTGCCTCAGATGATTAATGATGATCGTCATGTAACTTACCTCGAGATGGATAGTCTCTTCAGCATTTCTAAGATTTCAATCCAAAAGATTTTACACGAACAGTTAGGCGTGAGAAAATTAGTTTCTCCTTGGATACCTCATCTGTCGATCAAGAAGCAATTGGCGGCTCGTGTCAATTGGTGTCGAAGAACTGTAAATCGTTTCAATAGGAACCGCTCCAAAATTGTGTACAGTATTGTCAGTGGCGACGAGACTTGGATTTATTCTTATGAAGCCGAGAATAAGTGTCAGTCTGGTGTTTGGGTGTTTCAAGATGAGGAGAAACCAACCAGTCATCCGTTCCCGCAGTGTATCCAAAAAGATGGTCGCAACCTTTGTGTCAAAATCCAGACTTGTGGCTATAATTTCTTTAGAAGATCGAAGGAAGATAAACGTGGATTGGTACACAACCGTTTATTTGCCATAAATCATTTCTAAGCTACGAAAAATAACCCACATCGTCAAATCATCATTCACCAAAAAATACAAGTGCCCACACTGCTCGACAAACAATTGATTTTTTGGGGCAACAAAACATCGAATTGCTTGATCATCCTCCGTATAGCCCTGACCTAAATCCCAACGATTTTTTTACATTTCCAACCATCAAGAATGCATTGCGTGGAATACGGTTTCAATCATCTGAATGGTGATGATCACCTGAAGATGTTGTCGATGCTCTTAAAGTGAACATTTCGATCATACCCACTAAAGAGTGGAATAAGTGTTTTAACAATTGGTTTGAGCGAATGCAAAAATGCATCGACAGTAATGGCAAATAATTTAAAAAAGAATAAATATTTGAAACCTGAAATTAGCGATTCACGAATTTCTTCGACTTTGACTCGATTTTTTCTAAACATTTTGACGTTAATCGCAAAATTCTTTCCCAATACTCAGCTCAATTTCGACTTATTATAGACCCTTGTAATTTTAATCACAAGAATTTTAATTTGAACTTTTAATTTCGAGTAATATTTTTTTAATTCATTTTGGAAACAAAGTCAAAACTTTAAATTTAACGTCGAAAAAGTCGACACAAATGAAAACTGAAGAAAAAACATTACACTTACTTAAGCAAAAATTCGGAATATGAGAAAAAGTTAAAAAATTTTGAAAAACTCAACTTTTCCTCAAAATATTAAATTCTCCAGTTTCAAAGTTAAATTTCTGATTTTACATCTTTTAAATTTTCTTAAAGCATTTGGAATTTTCCAGAAATTTTTATTTTTCCAAAAATCTGAAGTTTTTCTCCCAATTTTTCCAATTCATTTTATTCTCAAAACGACATTAACAATTTTTACGAACGAAAGCTAAAATTTGAGTGCAATGTCAAAAAATTCGATTTTAAAGTTAGAATTTTAACTGAAAAATTAAAAGTTCAAAATGTCTAAACATTGAGTGTTTTACCACAATTTGTAATTTTTCGAATCTATTAAAAATGTTGACTTTTTAATGGAAAGTCGAAAATTTTAGTTGTAAAATTAAAATTTCAAGTATAAACTGAAAAATTGAAGTTTCGCAAATAAGATATTCCAGGAAAAAAACACATAATTATTACTAAAACATTTTTTTTAATTTGGAGTGTTTTGTCTAAATACCGACTTTTTTCCTCGAAATTTTCCGTCCAAATTTAAACCTTAAAAGTTATAAAAATTATTTTTTTACTTTTTTTGTGCATCACTATTCGAGAGGTTGATGTTTACAAGATAAAAATCAAAATTTTTACAAAAAGTTGAAATTTAGAAATTAAAATTAAGTTTAAAGGAGAAACAAAAGTTGCAATTTTAATGTATAAATTTGAAAAAATCTAATTTTGCAAAAAATTTAAACTATTACAAAAATTTTGAATCTTCCATTACACTCTTAACTTTAAGCAAAGTACTTTTGATTTTAAATCTAGAAAATTGAACATATCTAGAAAGCCAAAATTTAGAATTTTAACTAAATTTTCAGGGAAATTAAAGTAAAAAGTACAGACACATCGTTGAGAGAATATATCTCCCTCAGCAAACTACTCTGACAGTCCGAGTGAATCACACAACGAAACGCATCGGCCCGCAAAGTACCTGAAGGCAGCGGCTCCGCCTGCCAGCCCAGTCCGTCGCTGGCAGCAAGAACAAGAAAAAGCAAGAAAAGAATCAAGCCAGCAACAAATTGGCAAGACAAGAAGCAAAACTTCTTTGCCTTGCTCATCAAGCCAAGACAAGAAACCTTGCTTTGTGCAGTACTAACTGAAATGTTGATTTTTGTTAAGGCTCTATGCAAAACTAAGATGACAGCCCTTGTATTTATTGCTTAATAACAGTATATGCATTAAGTTATGAAATCGTAAACCATAGAATCAGCAGTGTCTTGTCAGAGGAAATTTATGGGTTGATTTACATCTTAATACAATATTTTTTTAAATTTTATCTCCACTAAGATTTTCGAATACATGATTAACATTAATGACATTATGACAAAGACATCCTGTAAGTTGATCTTGAAGGAAGTTTACACCAAGATTAAGAATAGAATATGTACTATTACAAAATATCCATTTATTTAAACACATATTTTATCAAAGCCAAAAATGTACAAAATAATATTTACAAAAAATTGAAACAGCCTACATCAAAGAAAATGTTTAAAAATCTAATAAATTAAACAATTTACTAGATATAATTCAAAAATTGTGATAACATAAAAATCTACGATACACCTTCTACTATTGAAAAGACAAATGGTACACATCCAAATTTGAGCAGAGCTCCATGATTCAATATGGCAGATACTTCCCATCCTGATTTTATTTCTTCTACATTACAACAACATTCCATTCTATCAATAGAATCTAAAGCTGTCATTTTGAAGTCAAATGGGCCCTTTTTATTTCGACATATTTTTCTTTTCTTATCAATAATATCCCGCACTTGAACTTCTACATTTGCCGTTTTACTTTCCTGAATGTTACCATTACTCGATTTTGTTCTTTCTGGAATATCATTTGAGAAGAATACATTATTTACATATGTACCATAAGGGGAGTAATTTATTAATTCGTAGTGTTTTGTGTGCTGCAAAAAATACCCAATTAACGCATAATCCTTTATTATCTAGAGGTTGTTCTACAGAAATTGCAATTCTTTAGAGTTTCATAATAATCTAGATTTAAGCTTTCAATTTTTATTATTTACAAGTTCAAAACTTAAAGTTTAGAGAAAGAAGGCAAAATTTTAAAATGAAATTTGAAATGTTCAAAAAACCCTCCAAATTTAAAAACATCCCTGAAAATTTTTAAAAGGACTCGAGTCAAAATTTAAAGAAAAAAGTCAAAATTTGGGCACCTAAACTTGATATTTTCCTAAAGAAATTTATTTAAAAAAATACTTATCATTTATCTGTCTTTAAATTCGAAACTTTTAAATAGAAAACCAAATTTAGAGTTTAAAAGATGAAATTTATGAAAATCTCACGTAAAAGTTCCAAATTTCAAAGAAAAAGTATAAATTTCGAAATGTTTTGATGCTAACTGACTACATAAACACTGTTTGTGCTTGCAAGTTAGATTTAAAAATTATGATGACATTACTATTTTAGATATTTTTAATAAAAAGTAAATTATAGTTGTAGCAGTTTTAAATTTATCATTATTTTAACCACTTAACGTCAATTATTTAATTTTTTAATGTCCCAATTTCAAAAGCGAAATTCCCACTTTTTAACCTTTTACCCAAAATCTCTCCTATCGGATCTTGCAAGACTACTTATGATCAACTTAAATTAAAAATTAATTTAAAAAACAACTATGTGTCAAAAATTCCAATGTCCGCAGAACAACCCATAATGATCTTACCTCATCGTAGAAAACTACAGCGTGCTTCGGTGAGATATAATTGCAATGGCCAAACCTTTCCAAATCGACATCATTGGCAGACCCCTTTCCTATATTGAGCACTCTGTACCTCATGGCGACAGCTTCTGGAAATCTTGCAGAAACAGTCGGTCTAAAGCCCATGTAACTCGCATCATGCCTAACATCCGTAGGATCAACCTCCGACGTTCTAACGTTGTAGAAATGTTTTGAAACGATGGGGCAAAGCATCGCTCTGGCCCTTAAATTCGACCTGGGTTTTGTTTTTTTCTTAGGGCTCGAAAATACTCTGGATATGCGATCTATATCAGCCGGAGTTAGCAGTTCGCTTGGAAGGGGCATATTGTGTAATTTATTTTGAAGGTTTTCGGAAAATAATTGCACTAAATTGTTTGCTTTGTTATTTGGTTGCGTTAAAATATGTTGGACTTGTTGATAAGCGAGAATGCGAAGTAAACGATCATCCAAATGTCTTAGCTCCAATTCCACTGAAAAATATAAGTAATGGACTTATCAAAATTTGATTTCAAAAATTTACCAAAATATTAGCTTGGAATAATTCAAAATCTTATTATCAATTTATTGCTGAATTGAGAACTTTCAAATTGATGTTTTAAGTTGACAGTTGCATTGAATTTCCTTTACCGACCGAAATTTTATATTTTAAATTTCACTGTGGCGCCATCTGTGATTTAATTAATGTCAAAATTGAACAGAGCCGTATCCAAATATTTATAATCGTTTGTTTTGAGATAATGGCTCTCGAAGATAAAGAATGTAAACGGGATGGTCAATTATTCGAGACCATTCAAGTCGTTATTTTCATTTTTTGCCCATATCGTAAATTATAAGGTTGTTCAAACGGAACACCTAAATATCATTTCAAAGTTATCACACATTCATATGCATAATGCATTTTACAAAGTTCTATAATCCGGGGACAATAATACCAAGACAGAAATTTTAATAAAATCGCAAATGTGAAAACTAAATATCAAATTTGAAAAAAAAGTAAAAACAAACCCTTGAAAATTAAAGTGAAAACTAATTTTCAAAGTTCAAAATCTGACCTTCACCACAAGATTTTAGAAAAAAATTGACACTTTGAACTAAAGTTAGTTTCTAGTTGAAATTTAAAAAAATCCAAAAACAATAACTTTTGGATATTTTCAGACATTTCGAGTTTTTTCCGAAAATTTCCACTTTTCTAAAAATTGCAACTTTTCTCAAATTTTAGGCTTTTCTAAAATCTGCGTTTTTACAAATATGACTTCTTCAAAATTTTGACTTTTTAGTCGAATGTTAGTTTGAATTTTTTGAAAGGTCGGATTTTTTCAATTTATGTCTAAAATTTCATTTTTTTAGATTTGCTTTTTTAAAAAATGTCCATCCTTTTCAATATTTGCATTTTTTCAAATTTTTGACATCCAAACTTTAAAATTTGTACTTTTTTAAAATTTGAACTATCCAAAATAACGAATTCTTTCAAAATGTTTACTTGAATATTTCGACTTACTTTTTGGAAGGCTGTAAGATTTTTCTAAAAATTTTCTCTTTTCTTCAAAATTTTGACTACTCGAAAATGCGGCTTTTGTTGAAATTTTGACTTTAAAAACGTTAAGTTTTTTAATCAGCCTTTTTTGAAAATTTAAATTTTTCCTAAGATGTCAAGTTTTTTAAAGGTTGGATTTTTTAAAAATTTCGATCTTATTTTAAAATTTAGGCCTTTCAAAATGTATGATGTATGCCCCTTTTTTCAAAATGTGACCCCAATAATTCGACTTTTTGGAAAATTGAATTTTATCTGAAAATTTATATTCTTCAAAATTTCGATTTTTCGAAAAATGCGACTTTTTTGAAAATTTCGGCTTATTTTTAAAATTTCGGCTCTTTTGAGAATTTCAACTTTCGTGAAAATACCGGTTTACTGAAAAATTGGATTTTTGCAAAATTTCGATTTTCTTCAATTTTCGACCTCTTGTTAAAATTTGGATTTTCATAAGACTTCAACTTTTTCTAAAAATTTGGACTTCCAAAAATTTCCATTTTTTGAAAATTTTCACTTTTGGCAAAATAAAGATTTTCCGACCTTTTTTAAATACAGTTGAAACCGGATTAAACGACCTTGAAGGGACCATAAACTACGGACGATGTAACCGGTAGTTGTTATAAGCAATATAACTGGCAGTACAGTTAGCTTTTAAAATAATCGCCGGAACCTTACCATTTAGTCATAATAACCGATGCGTCCTTGTAAACGATGTCATTATATCAGGTTTTGATTGTATAAATGTACATGTATAATAAATTTTGATTTTTTTTTTTTTGAAAATTAAACCTTATTTCAAAATATTGAATTTGCAAAATTCGACTCTACAAATTGCGCAATTTTTCAAAATTTTGATATTCTTGAAAATTTAACCTTTTTCAATACTTCGAGTTTTTTCGAAATGTTGACCTTTTCTGAAAATGTCGACTTTTTTTTCGAATTTATTTTGGAACTTTTCATATTTTTATATCCATCTTTTTAAAAAATCCCCACTTTAGCTCGAAGAGTCGAAATTCGACCTCTTTTGAATTGTTTTTTCTTGCGATTTCAGTTATTGTAAATTGAACTGTTTTTGGAAAATCCGATTTTTTCTTCATAAATTTTGTTTTTTGTCGAAAACTCAACTTTTTTGAAAAATTCCAAATCTTAAAACTTTTTACTTCCTTGAACATTTCGCCTTTTTTCATAAATTTAAGTTTTTCAAAGATTTCGACATTTTCTCTAAATTCTGATCTTTTGTGAAAATTTCGAAGTTTTTTGAACATTTCGGTTTCTTTCAAACCTTCGATTTCTTTTTGAAAATTTCAATTTTTCAACATCTTTACTTTTTTCTTCCTTTCGATTTTCTCAGCATTTTGATACTTTTTTGAAATTGTCACTTATCTTAAAACTTCAATTTTCTTTTTAATTTCGTCTCCCGAAAAAGTGACTATTTTCAAAATTTTGACCTTCAAAATCACAACTTTTCCCAAGATTTAGTTTTCTCGAAATTTGGAACTGTTCACAAATTTTCGGCTTTTTTGATGAATTTGGCATTTGCATAATTTTTAGAAAATAGATATAAATTTGACTTTTTTGGAAAATTCCACTTGTTTTTGAAAAATTAAGATTTTTTTCAACATATTTACTTTTTTCAACTTTCAAATGTTCAATTTTTTTTAAATTTTAATTTTTTTTTTGAAATTTTCCGCTGTTTTAAAATTCTGACTTTTTTTGTTAATTTCGTCTCCCAAAATTGACTATTTTCAAAATTTTGACTTCCGTGAAAATCTCGATTCTTCAAGATTTAGTTTTTTCGAACTTTTCTAAAAATTTCGATTATTTTAAAAAATCTGACTTCTAATTTTTTAGAAAATACAGACTTTCTGAAAAGTCGACTTTTCTGAAAACTCCTACATTTTTCTTGAAAATTGTAATTTCATTCAGCCTCAATTTTTTCTCAACATTTCGACTTGAAAACTTCGATTCTTTTAAATTGAATTTAATCTCAAAAATTTGACTGGCACCTCAAAGTGTCTACCTTTATCACAAAATTTCCATTTTCTCGCATAATTTCATGTTCTTTAATCATAAAATTTCAAATGCACGCTCAAAATTTTGAAAGAACCTAGGTACGAAAATTTAGAAAATTTTAGGAACAAAAGTTTAAAAATTTGTAATTTAAACTATCAAATATAGAAAATATCGAATTCAAAATTTCGGCAAAGAGTCTAAATTTCGAAAGAAGTCAAAATTTTTAGTCTATAAATTTCGAGTAACTTCTCAACAAAAAACTAAATTTATCAATAAACAGTTTCACAAAATTTGGACGTCTAGATGTTGAACTTTTTGAAATCACACTTAAAATTGTAAACCACAGTCAAAGTTTCGAAAATCGAATCAATATTTGAACAAAAAAAAAAAAATTTGAAGAATATGCTCTAAATTTTTAGAACACCACTTTTCATGCTTAAAAGCAAAATTTATAGTCTGGAATTTTTAAATATATTTGAAAAAAAATACGAAGTCCGAGAACAAATAGAAATTTATTAATTAAAAAATCAAATTCAAAAAAATCGAAATTTCAAGTAAAAAATTCAAAACTTTTAGAATAGAAAGTTTAAGGTTTAGTCGAAATTTTGGAAAAAGTCAAAATTTCAATTTTAAGTGACAAAAAAATTCTCAAAATTTCAGATTCGCTTTCGAAACTTTATCTTTGAGTTGAAATGAAAAAAATAAAAGTATCCTTTAGTTTAAAAAAAGTTATTCCCGAAAGAATTCGGAAATTAGAAAAAGAACTCTGAAAAATAAACAAGGCGATCCGTTAAAATTTCAAAATTTGCGTTCCCATTCAAGAAAAAATTGGATATAGCTTAATGTTAATTGTGTAATCCAGTACTATTTAAATGTACAGAATGAAAATAAACGTAAATTTGGAATCAGAGTTTTAATTATTCCATTTATCTCTCTATGTCTTCATCTTTCTTTAGCCTAATTTACAGCTTGAAAAGCTAATGAAATTTGTTATAAGGAACAGACTTTATTTGGGTTATCTTCTTTCCAGTAAGGACAGCATGAACGTTTTCCTATTCTCATTACAATATTATGTTCAAATCTGAATATGAAATTTCTCTTAACAAAGTAAATATGTAGAACAGATTCTATTCGTTGAGGTATGAAACTAATTTAAATTTCTCAATATTTTAAGAAAGCGTTTTCTTTAAAAGATTTGAAACAAGACATTATATTATTTTACGATGAGAAGACCAGTATGCTATGTAATATAAATATTAAAACACTAAAACTTTTCTTCATTGACTATCAAAAATTAAATTGTAATTATTATTTAACAAACCTTTTGAGCATTTTAGTTAAGAACGTTTTTTATTCCAATATTCAACTCTCCTTTTAGATTTGTCACCTTTTTATCTCTCTATTGTTTAATTACACATTTTTTAACCAATTAGCATCACAAATAACACGTCTTTAGGACAGTTTAAGTAAAAGTGAATCATTCCATTGTTAAATGTATTAGAATTTATCAATTTAACAATAACTCACCATCTCTTGTTATATCATGAATGCAGTCGATTCCAACTATTTCCTTTTTAACAAATTCAGAGTTATACAGAACACCATTTACGATTTCAGTTTTAACAGGCTTATCAGCTTCAAAATCACAATCTATGTTATTTTCGGGAATATCGCATTTCAAAATACTTTCATCTTTATTATCGCTATCAGTATCAGTGCAGTCTTTTAAATTGTCATCAGCGTTTTCCTCATCAGTCATTTCCTTAATTGTTACTTCGTCTATACTTCTTTCTTTTATTTTTCGATATTCCTCCACGCTTCGTAATCTGTACAGCTCCTTCAAGCTCGGCAATAAGTGCACGGGCCGCCGATAGTGTTCTTTAATCATTGAAGGTACGACGACGCAATTCTTCGGCCCTAACTTCACTTTAAATCTGAATGGAGGGTTTTTTCGGTGTATTTTTCGAAAAAATTCTAACTTGATGGCATCTTGGTCAAGAGGGCCGGTAAATCTATCCCACAAGCGAACACGCTCGGTTGCAGAAACGGAGGTTAACAATTTTGAATCCTAAAACGTAAAGAAAAACTGATAACAATATTTTAAAACTGATGAGGTAATGCACTAATCAGGGCATCAATGTCTATAAAAAAAATTATATTATCTGCAGTGCCGTGTTCTCTGCAGGATGTAGGAGCTATAGAAGTGCACATTCCCTTGCAAAACGTAATTTTTTTGCAAATTTAGTTCTTATAGAAATTTCAACTTTTTTCTCAAACCTCCAAGGTTAAACCGAAAAGGTTCTTAAACTTCGACTTTGCTTTCAAAATTTCAACCATAATCTAATATTCCTGTTTTTTGATGTTGGTCAAAATCGCGATTTTTCTCAATTTTTTTCCTCTAAATTTGGACTTTGATTTTAATGTTACAATTTTATTGTGGAAACACCAAATTTAAATTCTATAATTTGACCTACATATTACTGGAGCTTTCATCTTAACATGCGATTTTTTACGATTCCAACTTTATAAAATTTCGACATAAAATTCCGGGATTTTACCATTTTTTCAAAATTTTCCCTAAAATCACAACATTTCAAATTCGTTCTAAAAATTTGGAGTTTCAGAGTTAACATTTAAAGAAAAAAGTAAAGTAAACTTAAAATGACGACGTGTGCTCGAAGATTTCAAATTTAAACTTCCAAATTTTTACACCTTTACTACAGACACATTTGTTTTTAAGTTTAATTTTTTCTCCAGATTTCGAGTTTAGTTTCGAAACTACGACTTGTTTCGAGATTGTTTTAAATTTATAAGTCAAAATTTTTCTTTTCTAAAATATTTTACTTTTACTTCAAGAAATGTTGGTTTTAAAAATTTCAAATTTTTTCGCCAAACTTTTGGTTCAAACTCGAATTTCGTCGCGATCCTACTTAAACTTTTGTGTTAGAAGTCGGTTTTTTTTGTTTTTCTCAAAACTTTTTAGCTACAGCCAATTTTTTGCTAAAATTTCATCTTAACTTAAAATTTCGCATTTTTCCAAAAAATTTAGCGTTGATCCTGAAATTTCAATTTTCTCAAAGAAAATTTTGGTTAAGAAATTAACATATTCCAAATTTTCTTTTGAAATTTACCTTTTCGTTAAAAATTTCGCTCAAATATCTGCTCAAATATCTACTCCGACCTTAAAATATGGATCTTAAGGGCAAAAATTCTAGTTTCAGTTTGAAAATTTTATTTTATTTCTTTGAATTTTAATTCGACATCTGAAGAAAATTTCCAAATTTCAAGAAAAGAGTTGACATTTTCAGAAAAAATGTAAAATTTTGGTCATTTTTCAGCAATTTATAAACAAAAAAGTTTAAAATTTCGACTTTAATCTCATAATTTCAATTCCTCGAAATTTTGAGCTTTTGAGCAAAGTCGAGTATTGATTTATTTAAAGAATTAAGTCAAACTACAAAAAAATGTTATAATTTCTAGAAAAGGCTAATTATCGTTTGAGTGCAAATTTAAATTTGGAAGTTTAAAAGAAAATATTTAAAATATCGAAAAATGCTAAAATTATCAACAAAAACTTTCTGAAAAATTTGACTTTTTGTGGAAATTTTGAAGCTTTCGGCGAAATTTCCAGAGAAAAATCGAATATTCGTCAATATCTCTAAATAAAGGAAGAATTTTGAGCACTTCTTTTGAAGTTTGAAGTTCATTTTCCGAAATGTTGATATCTCGAAATCCCAATTTCAAGTGTAAATTTCACATTCCTAACAAAAAGTCGATATTTAGAGATTTAAGTCCAAATTCCAAACATAAAAAGTTAATTAACATTTCTAGAAAAGGTCTAACTTTGGTGTTGAAAGTTTAGATTTCTGAGAAAATTAACTATAACAATTTAAAAAAATCAATATTTGGAAAAAATAAGTACAAGCTTCTCAAAAATTTCAACTCTTGCTAAAAATGTTGAAATTTAGAGTAAAGAGTCGAACTTTATTTCAAAATGTTGCGATTAAAACCGCGATTTTGGGCGTTTTTTTAGTTTCGCTGTTTTGTGAAAATTTAGAGTTCGACTTTGAAATTTATCTTTTTTATTAATTTCCGGTTATAAATTTCGAGTAAAAGGATTAAATTTTTAGAAAAATTATCAATTTAAATTCAGTTCAAAATACGAAAAAACAAACTGAACCTTTTACCGAAAATGTCTTAAGCTAATGACTTTGGCCTCCAAGTTTCTCCAAATTTTTAGTTTTAAAATTAAACTGACATTTAGAGAGACTAAATTTTACATCTGAAGCTGAAACTTGAAATAAAACTATAAAAATTACAAGTTGAAATTCCAAAAAACTCGAAATTTCAAAAAAGATCTGCTTTGAACGAAATTTAGAAATTTTTATGTTATTTTTGAAATTTCTGCAATTTTTTTGAGAAAAGATTTCAAGGTTGTTTCCATAAGTTTCTGAAAACTCAAAACATCAAGAGAAGTTTTAGAAAAAAACGAATGATTTTTTTTTTGTAAAAAATGGTTTGCTCTATATTCTAAAAGCTTCAAGAAATGTTTCAAGATTCATAGAATAAAATCGATTTTTAAAAAAATTCACAGTATCTTTATTACATTATAATTAGGACGATATGTAGATATCATTGTTAAATTTAAGAAATTTCAGATTGAAATTAAAAAAAAGAAACTATAACTTTAAACCTGAATTGAGAAAAATGTCAATATTTTGAAAAGTAAAATCTACTTTAAGTGAAATTTAGAGAAATTTTGAGATTATTTTCGAAACGTTACAGATTTCTGAAAACTGCGGGATCGAACTTGAGTTTACATCAGAAATGTTGAGAAAAATGTCAGAATTTAAGAAAAAAATCCAAGAGAGAGAGAATTTTAGAGATTCATTTCAAAAGTTTTTTATGTTTTTAAAAACTCAAGGTTTCATGTGAGAGTGAGTTTTTATTTTTTTGGAAGGAAAAAGGAACTAAATATCGACAGTCAATAGTTTTAAGAAATTTCGAATCAAATTAAAAACTGAAGAAAAAAAGTATTAAAACTGAAAAAAATTCATTAAACTTTGATTTAGATCTCAAAATTTCGTATTTTATAAAACAAAATACATATTCGAAATGTTATCAAAAAAATTGAGGTTTTTTTTTGGAAAAATCGGATACTTTGGTAAAAATTATTAATGTTTAAAACGAATTTCTAAAAATAATAAATATTAATTATACGAAATTTCTGGAAAAAAGCAGAAATTTTGCGAAAGCATCAAAAATTTCTGTTTCTCGGGAAATTTACTTCCAATTTTGACAAAGTCAATTTCAATAAATAATTTCAAACTGTGATTTCAATTATTTTTTCAAAGTTATGACTTTAAATGTCAAAATATGAAGAAATTTTCAGTCAAAATTTAAACTTCGCCTTTTTTGTCGACTTTCTGTCGAAATTTGGAATGGTTGTCCACGCTTCGAATTTTTTTCGAAATTTCGACTTCATACCTCAAAACTTAAACTCGACTTAAATAATTAGTGATCACAAATTTAAGCTTGGCTGGAAATAAAGTAGATTTGGAAAAAATCTAAATTTCTAAAAAAATGTAATACACAAAATTTTCGAATTTTTACTTTTTTTACTTCCACTTTTTCAATAGAAATTATTTTTTTGTTATTATTATTTGAAACTAGAAACTTTTCATAAAATTTCCTAAATATTCGAAATTTCAGTTGTAAAAAATTCAAATAACAGGAATTCTACGTTTAAACTTAACATTCTCAGAAGTATGAATTTTGAAAATAAGATTTCAAGTTTTTTAAGATTGCTTTCTTGATCAGAAATTTATGAAAGAGTGACACATAACTGCAAGGAACTTTGTGTATCGCAAATTGATGTCGATTTGAAAGAATTGTAAAAAATATGCAGCACTGATGAATTTTGACGTTTACTTTGCATAAAAAGATTAAAGATTTATTACTGATTACATGTTACTTACAAAAGCCTAAAACGAATATCAATGTAAGAGAAAAATTAATTTAAAAATTTCTCGATTAAGTTAGAAATTTTTTTAATTCAAAATTTAAAAAATACCGAAATTTCAAGAAAAAAAAAATTGCAATTTGTAAAAAAGACAAACTTACCACGAAAAAAATTGAAATTTGAGTTTTAAAGTCAAAATTTTAGGAAACAATAATTATTTCAAATTTAAACACATAATTATGAAAAAAAATTTGGAATTGGAAACAGCTTAAGATTAATAAAAAAAATCCAGGATTAAAGTAAATTTCCAAGAAACAATCAAAACTACATTAAACATGAAATTTTGAAAAAAAAAATCTAAAAGTGATTAATACAAATTTTCAAAAAAAGGTCAAATTTGTATAAAAGATTAAGCTTCCAATCTAAATTTTAGGGTAAGATATGACGATTACAGAGTTTAGGCCACCAGTTTCGGAATAAGTCACAATTCCAAAACAAAACTCCAGATTTATGAAAAAAATCTAAGAATTTCAAACTTGTAAAATTTCGTCTTTAATTCAAATATTCAATTTTTTTTCTGGAAATTTTTACTTCAAACTCTAAATTTTGAGATAAAAGCAATTTAATATTAAATTTAAAGTCAAAATGCTTAGAAAAAAATTTTTTACATAAATTTACAGCAATTACACAATTAATATTCACCATAGGTAATTTACCCTAATTTGAAATATTCTGATAACGAATTACTTACTAAAGCATGTTCAACATGTAGGGGACACATCCACCGCACCGTAGGAGGAGCTGTCAGTGGAGGATCTAAGCAGTCCAAATGAAAATAAAGTGGACAATAATCGCAAGCTATCAGCGGAGCCACGCGGCAAGATTTACGGCATTCATGACACTTTTTTGCTGGTAAAGGCACCAATCCATTAGCAGCTTTCTCATATTCTTTCTGAGCCCTCAAAGTTCGTTTTGTTTGAGCCAAAGATTCAACTGTAACATGTTTCTTTTAATAAATGACTCGCCTAAACTATACACTTACCTTTGTCAGTGCCAGGAAAAATACATGGTACACTCATACTTCTTGGTAATTCAAACTGTTTTGGATTCATAGAATTTGCTGCTTCTATGAGCATCTCCATTGGACTAGATTTAGCTTTTTTAACTAGTCTGTTGGAAATGCTAGTCGCAGGCGTTGATGAAGCTCTTTTGCTACGAGTTAAAGGTGCCGGTGCCACAATTTGTTGCTTTGAATATATACAACTATGGCACAACCAATCCCCCATTGGAATGTCAGTTTTTTCCAGTGGTGGATCACTAAAAATTTACATTTTTTAATCTGCATGGATTTCTTCCAGTTACTTACTGGCACTGAAGATGGAAACTTGATGGACATTTGTCACAACATATTAAATCTCCCCCTTCACCACAAGCATCACAACTGTCATGGTTGTGCCCTTTACCGGGTCGTTTAAAATATGGATGCTCTGGAGACTTTTTCGACTTATCTTTATCATCACTCTGAGGGGGCGCTATCAGTGCTTGAATTTGCTAAAATCGTAGAATTAGTAACCAATTGATCCACAAGAAAATGTCCTTGTGCACCACATATTAAAGGAACCAACAGGTAATGAACTAACTTATCATGGTCTGTCAGTTGGTCTATATACTACCAAATATGCTACCTTTTCCTCCATAACAATGGTGCCTATCCTAATAAGGATGAAAACATTATCAAATATTTATTTTCAGTCAGCAGAAGTTGACTTATATGTAAGGAAAATATATACTAGTTCAATTGAAGATAACGTTTTTAAATGGAACAGAGATAAAAGGGATTGGGAGCTTTGGTGAGAGGGGTACAGGGCCTAAAAAAATCAATCCGCCATTTTATACTTGCGAACTTGGATCAAAAGCATACTTACATCCATAAGGCCCCCAGAGGTATCCAAGTCATATTCAACCATGGTCGACATCCTGTGTTACTCGCTTACCAAATTACAGACGAAAATATTAACAATAACGTAGATTAAATTTTACTACACGGTAGGTTACTAAGCAAAAAAAGCGCGAAAGTACCTTTATTTACGCACTAGACGCTAATTAACGCTTTTATCAGAACAATTATATTATTTCACTACTTTAAACCTGATTCATTTATTTATCCTGATTTCCCTACGTTTTTTATTTACTAAAATTGTAAATTGTTTGACATATCGGCAAATACAACTGCCATGTTTAATTTTTAAATGCATAATTAATGCAAATATTGAACGGTAGATGGCACCAGAAGTAAAAGTTTATCAATTATTTAGAACCAAAAGGTGTGCTATTTAGATTTTCTATTTACGACTGACGTCGTTGAGTAATCACAAACGTTGACGTCCTATTTATCCAGGGGCGTTCCTACTGGTATTGTATTGCTTGTTCAACCCGCAAGTGGCCAAATTTGTAGTCAATAAACATTTTAATTTACCAATGAACAAAACGACAAGTCAATATAACAAAATCGAATATATGTATTAATCCTTTCCCAACCACTATACGCGTAAGCATGCAGCCAAGGAGAATAAAATGAATTTTTCCAAAATTCTAACCTTAACTTCTGTCCTAAATTTTCAAACTTTGCCTTACGACCTTTTCCAAAAATTTTAATTTTTTGCAATTTTGGACTTTAAATTCGGCAAAAATCGAAAAATTTGATAAATTACTCAGTAAATCCCCCTTTAATAAAAAATTGACCGTAGAATTTATAACTTTTAATTTAAAATCATCTCATTTCGACTTTCTTTGAAAATCTCGAATATTTTTAAAAATTTCAAATCTTTTTGGAAATTTTCGTATTTTTAAATTTCGACTTCTTTCCAAAGTTGGTACTTTGATCAAAATTCAGATTTTCCCAAAAAGGTCTGTTTTTTTAATTTGACCTTTTGAAAATTTTGACTTTTTTCAAAACACCGAGTTTTTTGAAAATTTTGTCTTTTTAAAAATGAAATTTTATAAAAGATTAGTTTTTGTTCAAATTCAGGGCTTTTTTCAAAATTTCGCTTTTTCAGAGTTTAAACTTTTTTAATTTCTGATTTTTTTCAAAATTTCGACTTTTTAAAACTTCGGTTTTTTTAACATTCAATTATTTTAAAAATGCTGATTTTTTATGAAAGATTGGATTTTGACCTTTATCTGGAAATTTGAGTCTGAATTTTTCTTTTAAATTACAAGTTTTTTTTATATTTATTTTTTTGTCAAAATTTGGAATCTAAAATTCTGGTTTTTAGTTTTTTCCTGGATCAATTTTAAACTTGGCAAATGTTCATCTGTTGTTAGCTATTTGAACTATTTTCTCGAAAATTATACTTTTCTCCGGTTTCGAGCTAGAGGGAGTTTTCTGCGAAAATCAGATAATATAAATTTCAAGTGCCTTATCTGAATTTTAATTTTTTCCTAAAAATTCCGAAATTTAATGAACGTTTGCCTCCTCTCAATCTTTTTTATAAACTCAAAATTTCGACTTTTTTAAGAATGTTGAAATTTTGACTTTTAATCTTCAAATATTTTATTCCAGACTAATAACTTTTTTTTAATTTTGACTCGAAACCCGAAAATTTGATAAATTTGTGTAGTTGTAGATTCTTTTAAAACTTCGTCTTTTTTTAAATTTTGGCCCTTTTTAGAAATGTTACTTTCTGTTGGTGATTTAACCTCAAATGTCGACTTGTTTTATAGAAATTTCGAGAAAGTTATTGTGTATTTCCTCGAATTCTCTATTTTCCCAAAATATTCAAACCTCTTGCTCTCCTTAGAATTCTCAAGGATTTTAATTTTATTTTGAAATTTCTGTTTTAATCCCAGAACTTCCTTTTCCGAAATTTTGAGTTTAAATTTGACAAGATTCTTCTATAAGTTCTTCAAATTCCTTCAAATTTTTGACTTTTTTCTGTAATTTCCATTTCCAATTCTGTAAAATTTTTTTTATTATATACTCGAAAATTTTTGTTTTAATATACTTACTGAAAACTTCGACTTTTCTTAACAAAATTCCGATCTGAAGATATTTTTTTTCACCGTAAATGTACTGTGGTGAGTCGAGTTCTACTAAACTGTTCTATTTCCTCGTTTGTTTTATTTAATTGAATTTTATTCAATATTTTCTTGGAAATATTAGATCTACAAAGGTTGTATTATAAAAAAAAATTCTTTGTAACATAACGTTTTGCGTGAGAAACAGATTTCTTAGCGTTCACAAATTAGATAAGGGTTATTTGTTAGGCCTGGTTTGTTTCAAGCACAGATGGATAGGGGAAGAAAAACTTAAAGCACCGTAAAGAAGTTAAAGGTAGTCAAGTACCAAACTTCGATGAAACTAGTTAAAATTATGGTCAACCCCCGGACTTACGTAAACGAGTACAAAATACGGGAGTATTAAAAAAAAATACTTTTGTTTGTGCTAATTAACGTGAATGAACACAAAAAAACAATTTCTGTTCAACGTGAAGTTCTAGTGCCATTTATGTGATATTTGCTACGGAATAAATAGGCAAGTAAATTTTAAATTGTCCCATAATTTTATTTGATGGTTTTTCGCTCTTATATGATTTAATTAACTGTTCCAAAAATTTGAGAAATACTTGTTCCTAATTTTGATCAATATGAGGTTGGGGGGCGTACACAAAAAAAAGAGAAAGGAATGTAAAACTTCCACAACAAACCGAATGAATGTTAGAAAATTATTATAGGGCCAAGCACCCTACCGCTGACTGGTGCAACTACCAGTCTCAGTAAAACAAAAAAAAAGAGAGAGAGAAAAAAACAAACACAAAGAGAATAGAATGAAAAAAAAACCAAAACAAATAAAGCAAATTTGCTTCGAGAATCTTCTATTTTCTTAAGGTCGTTCTTCGATGTTCTGCTGTTGGAAACTGAGTTTCCAGGGGTTCAAAAAATCGATCACACCCATCACCTCAGGCTCGGTAACTGACAGCAGGCATCTATATTAGGATTTGCTGATGATGTACTGTAAGTTCTCGAAACGTGAAAAACAAGGAAAACCGGAACCGGTGTTGTAAGGTTGTCTGAAGAACTTTCCAGACATAGACAAAGTCCCAACACATGTGAACCCCTGGGTGTGCTCCGCGGGAACGTACGCCTTAACACCCTAGAAGGAGTAGTAACCTCTTCTGGTTCTTGTTCTGGTGTACTCGCCCGGTCTGCCTTATCCGTGGGTCCCCTCATCGGTTACACGTCCAAAAAAAAAAGGACCCCCTATATAGGCCACGGAGAATAACAACACCGCGCGTCGCGATCGGGAAGCTTTTGCAAAATTACTAATTTATAGTCGCATGCCTAGATTTACTGTCAACATAAATTTACTAACGTAGGCGGACGAGCAGTATCAGCATCAGCTCTCGTTAGGGAAATGTTTTGACGAAAGAAATGAGAACTTCTTGCCAGTTTCTAACTTTAATTTAAATGTTTTTTTTGTGCTAAGTCAAGCTTAGCCACTTTCTAAGCCAGAAAACGCCCCTTCTATTAGAACAGTAGCCGTAGAAGTAGATGTAGTGTTGGAAGGGCAAATTCTGCTCAGAAAGTTTCTACGAAATCTGAACAATATTTCTAGTCTATTTTATGACACTGGTTTAAGTTCGAGTGATTGAGTTTGGTATGAGAAAAACAGAAAAAAAAACAAAGGAACAAGTTAACAAAGGAAAGAAAGAAAGAGTGAGAGAACGAGAGATCTGTAAGATTGAATCAACATTATAAATTTGATTTATTACGATAAATCACAACTTCATTTCCAAGCTTGAGCTCCATTTTCTCGTAGCATTATCCTTTGGATATTGTTAGCTCAAAGCTTTAACAGGAAACTGTATGCTATGTGAAGTATGCTTGATTTAAGAAGCGACAAAAACACACAAGAATTGGGGAATAAAAAAAACAGACACCTGAAAATAGTTTGAGAACCTCTGTGTACAAACTTACCAGCGAACACCCACCGATAATCAGGTACAAAGTTAGCTGCATTTGGTTTAAAAACCTTCGAGTACAAACTAAATGGCTCAGCTGGGGAAAATATTGCGATTATTAGGGTTAAAATAAACTTTGGGAAATTAATAACCGACGCACCATATACGAGCGAAAGAGTTAGACAAAGAATGTCAGATTACTTGTGCTTAATGAATTCTCTTCATTTTCTAAAGAAATATTTCTCTCGGATCTGTGTCCAGCAAATTTAAACAAGTTGAAACAAACAGGTTCACTTTTATTTTGTTGTATTATGTTTAAGAACACTTGAAAATCACAAACTTAAAATTTTGTTGATTTATTTTTAGACCAATTGTAATAAAACGTTGAGGTCAATTGTTGTTTGAATTTGATAACACTTCCTTGTCGACTCTACGAGCTGGGGTTACAATTTATTGGAATAAAATAATTTTAAACACAACGTAGACAAATTGGGTCCGAAAATCGAAAGTAAATTATTCTTCGAAAATTTTTAAAGATGAGCAAAATTCGACGATTTTGAAAAACTATCTACAATCACTGGTTATGGTCACAAACGGCTGAAAATTGCTTGCATATCTTTTTAATATAAAATACAAAGTTTTATTTCAAGCAAGTACCATAAATTAGCCCACTAACGTTGCTATGCATGAAATAAAGTTTTTTTTTTTATTTTTAACTAAAAAGTTTAGTGATCGACATGTTATTTCTCAGGTCACATTTTCATAATTCAAATGAGAATGTTCCTATTAATTTAATTTTATTTATATTTAATAGAAATGTGACTGGTTAATATTATTTTTAAATATTTTTTGCTTTTTGTTACCTACTGACCAGGGAGTTACATGAAAGTCATCGGTTTATGTTAAAAGGGAATTTTGTCAATTTTCAAAATTTATTTCCATAGTTATTTACATAAATTCAATTTATAAAACTTTAGAGATATGTCGAAAAAGACTAACTTTAACATAAAGAGTGAATGACTTTAAAAGTCAGGTTAGTCCACCACTCTTACTCTTATTAGTTAGAAGAGAGGAAATAAGCTTCATATTTACAAGTTTATTACGATGCAATTGAAATTTAATTTTTGAAAACTAGATTGCAATTGCAAAGGTCACATAGATGAGGCAAAGCTTGTATCGCGGGTTGCATAGCAACATCCATTGCTACAAGCGTCCTCGGCGTGACTACTTTCATCTAGTTCGACAAATGGCCCATCATGTTCTGAAATTAAACAGTTAAACTTGCTTAAAATTGAAAATATGTTCAACCGCAACCATAGACTAGTTTCGGTCTTCTTTGGCCTCATTAGCATGGGCTTTGCAACCCGTGATACAAGCTTTGCCTCATCTACGTAATCTTTGAAATCATTAACTAGTTTTCATTAAATTCTAATGAAATTAGATTTTGATTGCATCGTAATAAACTTGTATACAGGGTGAGTCCCTAAGCGGGAATCGGTCTTTGGTAGGCGTATCGTTCAAAATATCGAAAAATGTTTCGAATAAAAGTTGTTCGAAATAAAGTTCTCCATAACCTTAAATTATTGCCAAGTATGGCGGCCTTCCGGTTGCACCGGAAATGAACACAACTTTCTTATTTTAAATAGAACACCCTATGTATTTTTCAGTGGCGGCTGGTGCTAATAAAATTTGGGGGTTGCAAAGAGACATTTGGAAAAATGTGCCAAAACTGGAAATTTTAAATTAAGCTGGAGGAATTAAGAAATATTTTATTTTCATTTTCGCAAAAAAACAGAAAGAAAAAGAAGAGGAATTCCATCTTTCGCATCTTTTGCCATCTTTGGAACTTTGGCAGCTGCAAATTTATCAATAACTTTTTACTGAATTCGAATATTCCTTGGATTAAGGTCTTTTCTTTGAAGACATCGTTAATGCGGACAATCTTTCCTGGCATAATGTATTTTTTAAAGAGTTTTTATTCTTTCCAGACTGGACAAGCACCATTCTGCTTCAGCGAAAGTCATTGGGATAGTTATCAGGATTTTTAAAAGATTTAAAGTTTCACTAAGCTCACTATTTTCTGAAATAATGTTATAGAGTACAAGTAAACCAAAAGCCGATTTAAACTTTTCTGTTTCGTAAATTAGAGTTAGTTTAGTTCTTAGTTTTTGTAAATTAAAAAATGGATGAACCTTGACGGTTTCTTTAAAATTCTTTTCAGGAAAAATGATTCTATGTTGGTTAAACTTTTTAGAAAAAAATAAGGTTGCTGCAATTAAAAGGCCAGTGAAGCTGAATCGTTTTTTAGCTTAGCAGATAACAATGTCGCATAGGTACTTCTTTAACTTCGCGAACTACTTCTGTTAAAACTTCGCTTTTTACAAAACACCGTCTGCACAATATTTAAGTCTGGAATAGGTCATCCACGTCGCTTAATTTCCAGTTTTTTCGACACAGATCGGTTACAGAATGGCTGTGCAATTAAACTTTGCACTGAATTCATCTTTATTTGTGTTTCAAGACTCGGAACATTGCCCGATGATAGATTATAATAGTGAATCGATATTTGGTTTGCACCCACAAGTGCAACCTAATGCTTGCTTATGGGCAAGTATTTTAAGCGAACAAAATATGAGTTAAGGCGCAGGTGCATATGTGTAAAGCAAAGTTTGCAGTCTGGCCTGCAAACTTTGCAAACCGTGGACCCAATATGTCATCAAACGCTTACGAATCGGCGGAATCCGCAATATTCAGCAGTATGGTTGGTAGCGATAAATCTGTTATCAATAAATAAAATAAACAACATAAAGAACAATTTACTTTCTTTTTTATCCCAGCGATTTTTTGGAGGTTGCGCAAAGCTGCAAACCTTAGCACCAGCCGCCACTGGTATTTTTACATTTTTGGATTCCTTGTTAAAAATGAATATGAATTTATTAAGACGACATAGGCCCTTAGATAAACCGTTTTCGCGTAATTTAATTTTTTTGGTTAAATTTGACGATTTCGGAGCTTGACGCCATTAACGATATTTTCCAAACCTTAGATAATATAAATAAATAAATAAATATATGTATAGTCAAAGTTCCAAACGCAATGACTCAGAGTTGTGTGGCATACGGTTTTGGATTCAGGAAGAAATGAGTATTTGTTTACGTCTTTGCTGTTAGCAAGATTTCTTAAATTTCTTCACATCCGTCGACTCAATTCTTCAGTTGTTCAAACATGCATAACTTAATTTTTTCAAATAGAACCACCTATCTTGGATTATCTTATCGGATGCGAAATTAAATTGCCTTTTTTTTTGGTACCAGGTATTGCCACCTCCGCCCAATAATTTTTGAGAAATTTAGAATTTTGTAAAAATTTTAATTAATTTCGTATTATCCCGTTAGCCCTGGATGTCGCGTAGTTTCAATAGTGACTGCTGTCCAATATTCGCACTTAAGAACCAGAAGAATAAGTGTGACATTACAAATGTGAATGGACGTTACATAATCTGCAGGAACAAAATGACCGTTTCGGACATTGTACTATTTACCGACGAATGTACAAACATTTTTTAAGAACCGCTTCGTGGGAAGGAAACGATATACCACGATACTGAAAATCATCATTGGATTTCAGTGTAAAGCATTAAAGAAAGTAAATAAACAATAAACAAATCGGTAATAGTAAGTTGCAACAAATATTAAGAAGAATACATAAACAATGGTAATAATAACATTAAATGTTCAACATAACCACCAGCTTCACGATGGCAAATGCGCAGTCTCTGCAGCAAAGAATTGTTCACATCCACCAAGACGTTTTCATTGATATTTTGGAAAGCAACACGAACCCGGTCCATCATGTCTTATCGGGTAGTTGGTGGTTCCTGGTACACAACTTGCTTAACATGACCCCACAAGAAAAAGTATGGCTTAGTTAAATCAGGTGATCTTGCGGGCCATGCCACTGGACCTCCTCTTCCTATCCACTTGTTAGGGAATTGTGTATTGAGGAACTCCCTTACATCCCTTCCATAATGTGCCGGTGCCCCATCATGTTGGAACCAAATTTGCCGCACGACAGCAAGAGGCAAATTGTCTATCATTTCGGGCAATTGATTTTGCAAAAAATGCAAGTAATTGTTGGCATTCAAATGTTCATTGAAGAAGTGTGTTCCTACAACAAATCTTCCTATGACACCACCCCAAACATTCAGAGACCACCTATGCTGATGGTCTAAGAGCCTTATCCAATGAGGATTTTCAGTGCGATAGTAATGGGAGTTGTGTCTTCCCACGAAGCCGTTCTTATGAAATGTACATTCGTCAGTAAATAGTACATTGTCCAAAAAGTCATTTTGTTCTTGTAGTTTTCGTAACGCCCACTCACAAAACTGCATTCGGTTGTTGAAATCAGCTTGATCGAGTTCCTGTACTAGCTGGACACGATACGGATGAAACTTATTTCTACGCAAGATTCGTGAAACCGAGGTTTGACTTATTTGTAATTCCGTGCTTATTATTCTGGTACTTAAATGCGGATTTTAGACAACAGCAGCCGCTACTAAAACTTGGTTTTCTTCATGGGTCGTTGGTTTTCTACGCTCCTTTTTCTCGTATTTCGTACTACCAGTTCGCTGCGAATGCCGCTGAATTTGGATGTCTCCGATCGGCAAAGCGTTGGGCATAAATTCTTGAGGCAAGAAATGGATTTCTGTCAGCACTGCCCAAGGCGTAAACCATATCGACCAATTCTTCTTGAGAAAGCATTGTCTTTCACTACTAATACCAAGACCTCGCGACAACAATGAGATTAACTGTCAGTTATTGCCAAACAAACGAGACAAAACAAAACCGCGACATCCAGGGCTAACGCGATAATACGAAATTAATTAAAATTTTTACAAAATTCTAAATTTCTCAAAAATTATTGGACGGAGGTGGCAATACCTGGTACCAAAAAAAAGGTAATTTAATTTCGCATCCGATAAGATAATCCAAGATAGGTGGTTCTATTTGAAAAAATTAAGTTATGCATGTTTGAACAACTGAAGAATTGAGTCGACGGATGTGAAGAAATTTAAGAAATCTTGCTAACAGCAAGACGTAAACAAATACTCCATTTCCTCCTGAATCCAAAACCGTATGCCACACAACTCTGAGTCTTTGCGTTTGGAAAATATCGTTAATGGCGTCAAGGTCCGAAATCGTCAAATTAAACCAAAAAAATTAAATTACGCGAAAACGGTTCAACTAAGGGCCTATGTTGTCTTAATAAATTCACATTCATTTTTAACAAGGAATCCAAAAATGTAAAAATACATAGGGTGTTCTATTTAAAATAAGAAAGTTGTGTTCATTTCCGGTGCAACCGGAAGGCCGCCATATTTGGCAATAATTTAAGGTTGTGGAGAACTTTATTTTGAACAACTTTTATTCGAAACAATTTTCGATATTTTGAACGATACGCCTACCAAAGACCGATTCCCGCTTAGTGACTCACCCTGTATATTCGTATATACAAGGCTTATTGTCTCAGCAGAGAAGAATGCTTCAATTAGCATGTAGCGAAAATGTTTGCGTAATAAACAGTTAAAAGTCAATTACAAGTCACCCAATGGGGGTTTACTATCTTGGATACTTATACGACTGACTAGCGTCAGTACCATACTGATGAGACCAAGGAAGGCTGAAACCAAGCCTTTTGTGGCTGAAATAGGCTAAGGTGGCAGGTATACATATTTTCAATTTTAAGCACGTTTAACTGTTTAATTACAGAACATTTGATTGGTCATTTGTCGTAGAAGAGAGAAAAATGCATTGATTGCTGTCTAAACTTTAATTTATTAATTAACAGGTTGACTTCTATAAATTTTTTTCTTTTTTTATTCGAAACCCTCAATACTGAAATAATTTCGAGACTGACCAAATATTATCCCGAAATTCCAGGATTCCACTCCCTACTTGTGGTTGTACAAAAATAAGAGAAATAGAAGTTGAAACCCTTTTTTTTTGGTCGTCAAAAATAAGATGTTACGGATATTTCAAAAAAATGTAAGTGAAGGACCTTTTTTTTTTGGTCAACAAAAACGGTCGACACATGACTAACCAAATATTTTCAGCACCTACGCATAAATGTCCC
Organism: Dastarcus helophoroides; assembly: GCA_028583605.1. NCBI lineage: Eukaryota > Metazoa > Arthropoda > Insecta > Coleoptera > Bothrideridae > Dastarcus > Dastarcus helophoroides. The sequence continues at coordinate 29,489,383 of CM053334.1, forward strand.
ACATTGCTTTGCAAAAGTTGGCCACCCTAGTTTTGGATTCTGTCTTAATGTCAATTAAACAGTTTTTTTTTCACATAAAATGTGGTGACTTGACTGGATCAAAACTTTTCTCACAAAATTCCTAAGACACATCGTTTTTTGTTAAAAGTTTGTCTAATTTTGGTGTAGTTTTTTACTTTTTCTCCCAAAGAATACAAGTTTTTTTGTATTAAAAATTTCGTTCTTGTAACAATTCCTTAAAACCGCGTTTCAAACAGATTACAACGTACCGTGTTGTTTTTTTTGTCAAAAGAAAAAATTAAGCTTTTAAAAGTAAAGTATAAAGTATGGTCTATGGTTTAAAGCAAATAAGACTCCAAATAGTCTCTCAATGGCGACTCCAAGCATTGCCACCGGTCCCTATTTGGCGAGACAGTCCCGATTTAGGCATCAAAGTTCCTGGTCCCGTTCCTAATTCCTTAGGGTCAAGTGGGGATAATTGTCAAACCGGGGTAAATAAAAACAGCCTATTTATTTCTAAAACATCTAACTGAAAAGTTTAAACTAATGGAAATTATACACTTGATGTCTAATTCAGTTATTAAATCTTTTACGGTGCTAAGCAGCAAAATAAAAGTCTCGATATTTTATACACAAAAAATGTATATGCAAAAATTTCTAGAAATCAATTCAGAGTTGTAAAATCGTAAAATATAAATATAGGTAAATTATTAATAAATATTCTTAATTTACATAAGATAAGTCCACAAGTAGCATGACCATTTGAAGTTATAAATGTAGGTTTCGGAAAAATACCAGAGTCCGTTTTACAATAGAAAATATATTAAACTAAAATATAAAAGAAGATATGAAGAACTAAATATAAAAATTGAGTTCATCAACGTCTTTAAAGTTCGTCTTCGTTTTTCGCGTCTTTTTTAACAACTGCCCCACGGTCACCACACAACAACCCTCGAACCCAACTCGAAACACAACCACTTAAGGATGCTAATGGCGGTTTATTCCTTACATAAATGCTCGCAGATGTTGTGAATTAAAGTTTCCAATTGTCCCAGGAGATCCACTTAAGAGGGGAAATGGAATCAAAATAATGGGGTAATTATGGACATCAACTAATGCGCAAATACTGAGATTTCTTTTAACTTAAAATTTTTTAAACTATTAAAGGATATTTGGATGTCGGAAATTACTCCTTCTGTTATCTGACATTTTGCATCTACTGAAATTTGTCCTCTAGAGATGGAAGAAATTTTCCAGAGGGTGAATTTGACCATTTTACCAAAATACGGAAAACCAAAATGAGGATGGAGTCCACTATCCAAACAGAAGGTCATGACATTACTTCCACGAGCCAAGTTTATCTGAACTAATAAAAGTAATTAATTACTCTCTTAAAAACATTTATAAGTCATAGTACATCCAAAATGGCTGTTCTCAGGTACCCCAATATTTACAACTGTCATAATAACGGAGGGGGTAATTATAAGCTGATTTTTTTGCAAAAAATCCCACAAAATCTGCATATTTAAATTTAAGAATACAAATTGACCCAAAACGTAATACCTAACTGTATTGACCATTTATATGTCTTACTTTAACTTTCAGTAAAAATATATGGAGCTTTCAAGTTCAAAGTTCAAATTTGTTTACAAATACCCCACACACTTAACCATATGTTCGATTTCAAGCAATTTTGAAAACGGTTTTTCTTCTTAGTAAAAGAAGAAAAAAAGAGATATTATAATTCCAAGGTCTTTGTGCAAAACGATCACCTTCTTTTTTTAGTCGTCAAAAACACTGCTCCTCAGAATAAGTACTAATAAGTAACAAGGGAGGAGAGATTGTTTGCAAAATCATTTTCAATACGATGAGCATTAACAACAGTTTTAGACACAATGATGACCTTTTTTTTGGTTGTCAAAAATGTTGAAGACACAAGTCCAGATTTTTGTGACACAAAAGGTGGCAACCCGGGGCCACTTTGAATAATATAAATGACAAAATTCAGAATTAAAAAAAAAGTCATTAAGTATGCTGCGATTCTTATATTAAAAGAGGGCAAGTATCACATTGTGTCTTATTTTTTCTTGGGCAAAGAAGTTAGAATTTCCTAAAATTAAAAAAAAATCCTTTAAAAAGTATTTTTTTGGCAAAATGATTTGAATTAGTGAGATACAGTCTTAAAATAGTGATTCCCTTTAAGCCCTTCGAGTAATTTTTTACAAAATCACTGACGTTTTCGATCAGTAGGTTTATGACAGTAGTTCAATTGTAATAAAATACTGAAGTTGTGATTCACTGATAAACTATTTAAGTGCAGGCATAGCAAGTTTTCACAGTGAACTTTATGAATATTACACTTGAACACCCGATAGGTATGGCCCAGTCGGCGAAGCTTTTTTTTGTACAAAATAATACAACAGCGATTTTATTATTGCAATCAATGAATAGATTGATTCTGAGCATAAATTCAAGTTGACGCGGTGCGGGGGGCTGTGCGTTAGCCGCCATTTTGATAAACGCGTTTATGTAATTATCTCGATAATGGTTGGTCCTATTAAAAAAGTACAAGAGATCATATTTGTAGAAAAATATCTAACTTATCTTTTTTATTAATAATATTTTCGTATAGGATAAATATTTCAAAAGTTACTACGTTGAATTGTTTTCCTTTTTTAGTTTTTGCTTGATAATTCGTAAACAAATAACACTACATTGATAATAGTTATTATCAAAGTTGTAGAGCATAAAAAAATTCACACATTTTGTATAAAACATTTTTTTCTAATATTTATAGTTTAGGAGCTGTAATAAAATAACTATCCAAGTTAATTAAGAAAACGGCGTTTTATCAAATTGTGCGCGCAATAAATGCTGACTTATCGACAGCAGATGTTATTTTAACTGGAATGTCTCATTGCTCCAATATTTACTGGACAAGTGGAGAATAGGTATAATCTTAGATCTTTTGTTATTATAGCTTTTATAAACTATGATCTTTACAAAAATGTTTTTAAAAAATTTATAGACAGTTTTATACCCTATAAATATGCTGCTGGCCGATTTGGAAGTAGATTAAGAAAAAAATAAGTGACAATTTTTTGGCGCAATAATTTAAAATATGTGTCTAAAAAATCGCTTCCAATAAAAATATTAAACTAGATATTTTTACATCAATGTGATCTTTCCCATTTTTTTCTTTTTTTTTCACAGTTACGCAGTGGGAAAAATGTATTTAAAGTATAATTCAACAGCAATTTTATGAATACAACCTGTTAGTGGGACAATCCTGTCTATGACGCCAAATGGTCGCGATGTGGGACGTCGTGCGTTAGCCATTATTTTGATAAATGCGTTTTTGTAAATATTTTGAGAATAGTTGGTTTTATGAAGAAACTACAAGCAACCTATAAAGATAAAAATGTTTATTTTAGCTGCTACTCTAAAAAGTAACCGCATTGAAGTGTTCATTTTTTAGTTCTTGTTTAGTAAAATTGGTAAGCGGTTTACAAGAGTAATTGATAACAGTAACTAACAAAATTGTAAGAGAATTAGAAAATCTACATTTTTAAAAAAAAATCGGTTTTCCTAGAATTTGTAGTGTCTTAGTTTTAGAGCAATGAAAATGTGTAGGTAGTGCGCAATTTGAGCTTATTTCCCCACCACATTAGAGGTAAAGTTCACGACGTGTTTTTTTTTTAACCTGGTATCCCCAGTAAGCCTAATCCACAGTAAAAAACTATTTTAAGATTTTCTTGATGGTCCACTTGTATCTATTACTCCGTCAGAGTTACTATCTACATCGTCTACTATTTTGTTCAAAAATGTATTTTCGTCCATTTCTTCCACTTCTTCATCAGTTATTGTGTTTAACAACCGTATCACATTTTGACACGTTTGTCCACTACAATTTGCACAAATTATTGAACATTTAAGACCAGCTTTTCTACATCCACATGTAGCCCCACAGTTTGTCTTACATTTGCACGATATTAGTTTCAATAAAGCCGGTGCTGCAGGTGGTGCGGTGTTAGTGATCGGCTCAAGACCTCACGAAGTACGTTTCCAACCCCATTCCTCAGCATCCAAATATTCGCCAAGCCATGTTTGAACTTGAAAATACGTTCTGAGAGTATGTAGGCGAACTGCAGTTTTTGAGGGGGGTAGTGGTGAAAGATTTACTTTCGTTCGTGCTGCGATCTTTCCAAAATGTTTATAACGAAGAGAATTTATAGATCTTTCATTTGTGGTGCCACTACATAATACAATCAAAAATCGTTGTCCCGTTTCAGCTATAATATCTGGATCGACGTTTTTTTCTTTGAATAGTTCTACAGACCTCGTTAATTGTCTATTATTTTACAAAGTAGTAATAAATTTTACTTTTCCCATATTATATAACGATGATGTGGTATCGTGTTATTTTCTTTAGGTGGTGACGAAATTCGTAACTTAAAATTTATCGAGACTGTTAGATCTTCATCGCGCTATAACTCACAAACTATGAATTTTAGAAAAATAAAATATATATTAAATTTGTAGAGAATTATATGCTCTATAACTTTAATTCTAACTGTTATTAACAAATGCTAACCATTTTAAAACTATTAAGAAAAAAACTAAAAAGTAAAAACTTTTCATTGTAATAACTCGTAAAATATTCATTTTTTATAAAAATATGTTCTATAAAAAAGGTAAATTATACATTTTTCCATAAATATGATTTCTTGTATTTTCTTCATAGGATCGACCATTCTCGAGATATTTACTAAAACGCGTTTATCAAAATGGCGCCTGACGCACAGCCCCCCGCGCCGCGCCAACTTAGACAAATGCTCAAAATTGACCTACTAATAGATTGCAATAATAAAATCGCTGTTGTATTAGTTTGTATTTTTCACCTCTATAGCGATTTCCTCGCCGACTGGGTTAAATATTTTTGCTAAGAAAGTATATGAGTATGTAAAATACTTTATTTACAAACCACTTCATCCTATATTGGCACAACATATTTAACTTTAACAAGAGGTAGACATTATTAAAAATTAAAAAAAGAAACAACTGAGCAAAATAGTAAACTGTAATAATAAAGATCAAATTGTAAATAAAACCTTATTCTTTGGTAAAACAAAACTCAACTATACAATGCTTAATCATCTACTAAATCTAATTCAATATCAGAAATACTCATTTCTTGCAAGGTATTTAGAAGGGTATACCTTGAAAACATTAGATAAACTTTTCTGAACCACACCAATTGAGAAACATGTTGCGTCATGGCCAAACTAATAATCTTCTTTTCCCCTGAATGCACAATGTACCTATAAAACCAATTTAGTTATCCAACAACATAAAAACTGAAAATCTCACAATACCTGACTCTTGATAATAAAAATGATATGGGTATGTCCAAAAATAACCAATACTTTCTCATTATATTTACAGATTCAATTACATACACTCGACAATCTAAAAATGCAGAAACCAAATTTAATTTTAAGTAGTCAAAAGTACAACAAAACTAGTCTACCTTTGGGTAACATTTTCTGCAAACTAAGATGTACTATGGCGTAATATATACTACAATGGTTCATATGGGAACTAACTCCGTGCTTGTCAAATGTAATTAATGTATCAATATCATAGGTTTCAACTTGTTTAAGAATCATGGCAGCAACGACCTCAGCTGGCCATCTAGCTGACATTTTATCAGGCATGTCGGTATGACTTTTAACTAATATATTGTCTTCTGGAATACCTAACACTTTGCATGACTTATACAGTTCATTCTTTCTAATTGTTCCCATTCCATAATTGCTACCTGAAAACAAAAAAATGTAAAAACAAATATCATTAAAGTGAAATTCATTGGCTGTTTCCAAATTATTAGGCTTTACTGTTTAAGAGCATTATTAATTCATGGACATATCGTATCTAACATTCAGGGGCGATATCACAATTATTGTGATATTGTCTAAGGCGCATCTAATTAATTAGAATGAGATTGGTTGTAATGTTGAAGTACTTTTTTGTCTTCTCTACAATACACTGATCTGTGTTTGTACAGAACCGCTTTTCTAAATAAATAATACAATACATAATTCACAAAAAAAAGACTAAAACAAATTGGAATATATTATTTGGCTTCTAAGGGGACTTCCCTGAATCATAGCAAACGTATTAAACAAAAAAGCTGATTTTTTTCTCTAAAATTTTAAAGGACTAGAAATTTCTATTTGTTTCTCCAAATTTCAAATTATACTTGCAATTTTGTTGTTATATTACTTTTACAAATCTCGACTTTCTGTTTTGAAACTTCGAATGACAAGCCTCAAGCGAGACCACCAATAATCAAAACATTTTTATTCTATATCTTATATTACACATCGTTCTGAACAAGATACACAGAAAAATTATAGATTTTTCGAAAAAAAAAGTCGCTATTTTCAAGTTTTACCCCAGTTCTTTGGACAAATTATCTCCTTTGCCGTATATGCAATCTTATATTTGACCATAGATGAAAAACAGTGGTTTATGAAGCAGTGGCGGTTTACTTACCATTTGATAAACACATAAGGTACACTTTAGTATTTTCCGATTTCAATACATTTAAAATAGTTGGGCCAAAAAACATACATTCGTCATCTGGGTGGGCCGTGACAAATAGCACCCTTTGAGGATTTTTTACGGCTTTGGTAAATGAAACTTTTTTCATATTTACCACACCCACATACAGAATTAGACATATTACAAAATAGAAAAGACATCCTAGTATAAAGTGCTCCACGATTTCTGTTGTATAGTCAATCAAATTTTGATAACAGTCCAAAATTTGGTCATTCACTACCGAAATTAAAAACGTCAAGTTATGACATTGCCAAGACGTCGCTTGACTTATGACAGTCATGAAGTAATTTTAGAAAACTGGCGTCTTTTATTTCATTGAGCTATATTTATAAATGGCAATAAAAATATCATTGCAAATGATAATTATTTTTAGGTTAGTATGAAGTAAATAAGTCACTGAGTACTGTTCTGTACGCAGGCGCAGCGCCCAAGGGTAAATTTAAAAGGTCTGCCCTTTACCACAAAATAATTAAATCACAAATGATGGATAACAATTTGCCCCTATTTATTTTATTTTAATTGTGATTTGAAAAAATATGTGTCATAAAACTATATAATTACATTAATAATAATATTGCAGTATCATAGTGCAGTATTATTTACCAAAGAAGTGACATCTACAGGACAATAAATAGTTCTGAATACTTTGACAATCAAGGGACAGATGACAGTTTACAATGATGGCCGTTTGTGGCATATAAACATAACTCAGCTTTCGTTTATTAATTTTTGCAGAAATATAAATTAAATTTACAACTATTATTATTTTTATATTGAAGCAGATTCACTTTTCTTGTTTTAAATCGGTCACATTGATCCGAACATAGTCAAATACCTGTGGAAAGACAGCACAATGGCATCGAAAAATCAACACGTGCAAGACAATTCAGTTGCCGAAAGGCGTTTACGGCCGATTTACGGTAAACTTTTATTGTTGTTGCAAGTCGCTGGTGGTTATTTACTTTTTGTTGCAGAATGGTTAGATAATGGCAACAATAAGAAAGCTCTTCAAGAGTGTGAAAAGGTGTTGAAGAAGACCCCAAACTTGCACTGTGCAAAAGCCCTGAAAGCTTTGACTTTATTGAGAATTGGGAAAGAAAAGGAATGTGTTACTATTTTAGATAGCTTGGGCAACGAAGATTTAACTGATGAAGCAACACTACAAGCAATAACATTGTGCTGTAGAGAATTACCTCAGTGTAAGTTCATTTGTCAGTGCTTGTATCCTACTAAAAAAAGGAAGAACGTTAAATTTTGTTTGAAGATAATTTGAATTAAAATCTTCTTTGGGCGCGTTGAATGATTTTTGATAGGTGAAAAATTAAGGTTTTGCATCACCATCATGCTAATTTTCATTACCACCATGCTCTAATATTAACATTATTATGTAGGTATGAACAAGAAAATAAAATTAAAAAGGCATGATTAGCGGTGGGGTTTGCACCACAACCAACCAGGTGAGAAGCAGTAATCCTAATCGTTTCGCCATATTGTCTGCTGACAAATAAATTTAAATTCATAGACCCACAATATATCAGGTGTAACAGACTCACAGTACACCAATTTTTTATTCCTTATTTATGAGGACAGAATCGTCAAACTTTCTACTAATAAGGTAATTGTACCAGTAACTGGCCCCTTTGAAAAGTGGTCCAGTAGTCGGACACATAATTTAATCTTCCCTAACTTTTTTATCATTGACTGTAAATGTAACAGACCACTTGCAAAGAGAAACGCATATGTTTTTATTACATAACGCTGATCGAAACAAAGATATATTTCAATAAATAAGTTTGTTAGACACAAATGAAATTTTGGTGGCCGACTACTGGTGGCTGACTGCTTAGAGTCGCATCTACCCTATGACTCGCTAATATAATATACTCATTAAATGTCAATTTTTGACATAAAAGTGACATTCCCACTATTGTCAGTTTAAATCTTCAAATTAAAAAAGAACACAATTTGCAGCTCATCATGATAGGCGCACACGTAAATACAAGATACACGATTTGCTTGGATGCGGTACCACAATCCAACCTACAGCAATCCCAATTTGTCATGTTGTGATATTACACTAATAGACTGTATTTAATTTTAAATGTTAGGTTAAAAAACGAAATGAGTTTGAATTTATAACATTAATTAAATTTCTAATTTAATGTGTAAATTTTAAGAATATAATATCAACAGCTTGAGAAAATGTTGAAACTTCGACAAAAAGTCGAAATTTGAATTGTAATACTTCGATAAAAATGAATATCCAGAAATTTTGATTTAACATCAAACTTTGGAAATTGATAGCATTCAAATTTCCAAATTTTTCTGGAAATGTTGAATTTAAAGCTATAATTTGTTAGTGAAAATGAATTTATTTTTTAGATAAATGCGTTTTTTTTTAACATTCGATTATTTTGCTCAAAATTACAAGTTTAATCTCAAAATGAAAAAAAAGTTATCAAATTTATGAATATAGAAATTGTAAGCTTAAACTTCACATTTTAAGATAAATATAACACTTATAAATAATAGATTCAGGTTTAATATGAAATGTCGAGAAAAAAAAGAGAATTTAAAATAAAATTTGAATTAAAAAATCTCAAATTGTTGGGTTTAAAAATTAGTTCAATTTGAAATTTGTTATAATTTGAAATTTCGGGACTAAAGTCGAAATTTTAATAATTTTTGAAATAAATTTGGTTTCCCCTTTGAGGTTTTTTTGATTCAAAATTCATACGTTTTTTTTTTCGTCTTTTACGTCTTTTCTGGAAATTAAAATTCTAAATTAGGAAATTTTACAAGTTTATATTCGAAATGTTTAGTAAATAAAGTTTCAAAAAAGTTCAGCTGTATGTAAAAAATTCTCATTTTCCCACGTTATTCGCAATACAGTGAAATCTCTTTTAAATACTTTTGGGACTGTCAAAATATACCCGCGGTTCGAGAAGAATGAAAAAATGTTTATTTATTTTTTGTTCTAAAACTTCTACTTTTAAAATAAAGATTTAAAAAAAAATTCAAAATTATTTGGATTTTTGACATTTTCTTTACAAATCTTAACATTTTTATCATAATTCCAAGGATAGACTTGGAATTTGTAACCATTTTGTTAGAGTTGCCATTCAAAAATCGAAAGTTTGGAATTCAAGTGTAAATCTTCCTATTAACATAATAAAAGAAGTAAAAGAAGATAAGTTTCCTTCAAAAGTGACATGGTCATGTGAAAGAATCTGATTTTTTTTTAAATTGCCAGCAGTTTTCAATTATTTTAATAACTTATTTTCCAGTGAGGATTTGTATGCTGATGACTGTAAATCAACAAACATATATTTAATTCACAAAAATATATAATCTGCTTTTTACTTTTTTGACCCGTTTACGAGGTTCCATTACGTAGAATATAAACGAACCTTCCCGTGCTTAACAAATTAACTTTATTTTAGTGGAACGAATATGCAAATTTTACGAGAACGCCGTAAAATTGGACCCAACAAACGAAGAATTCCAAACCCAACTATTCATGTCCTATGTTCGCATATACGATTTTAAAAGTCAACAGCTGGCAGCTAAAAATTTATTTAAAAACAAACCGAAAAACCCATATTACTGCTGGATGGTAATGAGTCTTATCACCCAGGCGACTAGAGGCGAAGGAAAAGCAGACCCATCTAAGAGAAAGTTGCTGCTTAGTTTGGCCGAAAGAATGATGGACAAAATCATCGCCGAAAATAAAATGGAAGCTGAGCCACAAGTCCAGTTGTATATAATGATTTTGGATTTGCAACAGAAATATGAGGAAATATTGAAGGTTTTAGATGGCCCCCTTGGGCCCCTGTTAACATGCTCTAATGTACCTCAAATGAAATTGGAGTATGCTTATAAATTGCAAAGATGGAATGATGTTAATTTGTTATGTAAATCGATATTAGCTGAAAGGTAAGTTATTAAAGGCTCAATTATTGGCTTAATTATCAGAGTTACTTTAGCATGGACAGATGGGATATTTGGAAGCGCTACATAAGCTCTGTGATCGAATTAATGAATAATAATGAAAATTTAAATAATCATGTTAATCATGAAATAAGTGATAATGAATTAACATCTGTGGATGACACGCCAGAGAAAGCTCATGAATTTATTTGTCGTCTAGTCGAAAATGGTGCTGATAATGGTAAAATTTGAACTCGAAATTGAAGATACATTTATAACATTAAATATTTTTAGGATATTTATTAAGGGGGCCATATTTGGCACGTTTAGAATTGTGCCATAGGCTGATGGAGAAGAAAATTGATACTTTAGATTTATTAGGCGAAACTACCGAGCTTATGATAGAATATTTTAGAAAATTCGGACATAAACCGTGCTGTGTTTCCGATCTTAGATCGTTTCTTATATTATTAGATGCCGAAAAGAAGGCAGATATGGCCTCAAGACTAATAAAAGACGTTGGTATTAGTTCAACGAATATTCCTCAGTCGGTATGAAATTAGTATTATTTTGGTTTACTTTTTGAACATTTAGTTTCAGGAGCAGCAGATGCAACGGCACATTTGCGCTTTGCAGCTGTCGAGACTTTGTGGGGGCCATAGAAATCTATCAGTGGAACATTTAAAAGCGTTGGTAACAGCATTCTCTCTTCACTATCAACATGGACACCAGTCTTATGGAATTGGTCTATTGCCAACTGATATAGGACCATCTGATCCATATGCCATATTAGCTGCTCACGTTTTGTATGATTTAGCACAGAATCAACAAAGCGCGGAACCTATAGTAGTGGCGCTAGTCCTATTAGAAAGCTTACTCAACAATAGCCCCAGCAATTTTCATGCCAAATTGTTGTGCATTAAACTGTATCATACAGTAGGTAGGTATCCAATTTTTGTTTGACAGATTTTGTGAACTATGTAATAAATAGTTCAATCTGTCAAAAGGGTTTGTATTTGCATCTTTTTCAATTTATGTGTTGTCAGTCAACATGTAAAATCATTATGTGATTGACCGGAGGGAGTTAACTTAATGTTTGCCCTAGGCAACACCTTGATGATTTCAATTGGCATTTCCAGCTAAAGATCACTCCCTCTGGTGGCGACAATTATAACTACTGCTTGTAGGTCACAGGTTTGTTTACATTTTGATATAGCGTTTGCTTTGTGAATGTAGCCATAACAAGCGTTCAATTTTCGGTTAGTTGATGTTAGAATCTGAAGTTAATGGTTTGATTAGTTTGTACCTAAGTACCTAAAGTAGTTGGAGACATTTGTTTATACCTACCTATATTTATAGACTTTAAATTTAGTTATTCATTATTAGAGAAAATGGAATTTACTTCAAATCAAATAAAAAGCAAATCAAAGATTTTTGGCATTGTTTATGGCTGCATTATACAAAAATATACAAGAGAAAATATTTAGAAGGCTCTTGCTAACATTCTTTGTTTATGAAATTAAAAAACATGATATTTTATATACAGCGCTATTATTTCTCTTCCGTAACATTTCTATTGTTGCGACAGTTAATGATTAATTTTACTAAATGTTATCAATTTTAAATATAGTTTTACAGGCAGCTATTCCATTTCTCCTCAAGAAGGACATTTACGATACCATAACTATGTGGCTAATGTTTTAAATAATTTCCAAACATTAGAAGTATTCCAGAATGTACTTAAATTCTAGTTTAAGCAGCAACATGTCTATGCTGCAGAATCAAAATGGCAAGGGTAACCAAATTTTAAAATTCATCACTAAAATGAATCCTTCTTGGCTGATTACGGTGCTAAAAAACGAACCCTGGTCCAGTCATATCAGTCACTTGTCAAAATATTGTAAACTTTTTAATATTTATTGTGGCATTTATTGTTAATACAGTTTATTAGTGGTGATTATCATTTTTATCAGTAAGATATGGGGGGCTAAAGCATCAGATAAACAATTTTTGAAAGTAGTAATTTAATTCAGTAGTTAGGAATAGGAGGATGCTATCATGAAGGAATTTTATTCGATGTAATGTGCAATTCAAACTTTGTTACTTAATTTTAAATTTTCTCCATTTTCTTCTTTTACACACCAATAATAAACGTGGCTTCCATTCAGAAGCCTTTCCCCTAAAAATATTTTCAATCTTTAACTGAACAACAAAATTAACTAGTGTTAAGTATTACTACGCCTTCTAAGAAATTATTTAGTTCTTTTCAAATAACTTACGACTTCAAGAAATTTTACATTATCTTCCACCCTATTCGTCACTTACAACTTTTAGAATGTTAAACTGTTCTAGTAAATTAAAATAATATTCCTGAGGATTAAGGCTATAATGATAAATTTACCTTTTAACAATTATTCCATACAGAAGTTGAGCTGTAAAAAGAAGATTAAGATGCTTAAGCACTGCAATCAATCTCGCCCCTATTCCCAAACATAAAAGCTTTTTCCCCGGATCCATTATAATTTGTATAAACAGTCGGCTTGTTTTAATTACCTTAGTTATTGTCCTCTTAATATATACATAATTATTTGAAAATTATAAAAACTGCTTGGCAAAATAAGGAAATATTCATAGGAAATGTCTAATCTTTACATACATATTATAGCCTTAAAGATAGGTTATAAGCAAGCGACCTACTTGCGATCAGCTGATAGTTGGCGCCAACTTTTAATTCGAATCGCCAATAGCATGGAACTTATTGATTTTGAAAAAAAATGTGTTTTTATAATTTCTTATCTTTATTTAATTGTTCATTTACGTTTTCGCGTTTTTTGAGAAAAAAAAAACCAAAGATTACATTTTTCAAAACATTTTAAAGTTTTTCAGATGTTTATCAACAGTTTCCATTTTTTCAATAGTTAAAATATTTTTTTTTAGTAATGAAAAACCAAGTAATTCCTATTTAAGCTCAAATAGACAAGAAAGGGAAATTTCCAATTTTTTGCTTGAAATTTTTCCAGTTTGATTTAAAATTTTTACCTTGAAATTCAAAATTTTGACCTTTTGTAGCAAGTTTAATTTAGTTTAAACCCAAAATATATGGAATTTTTCTTAAATTTGGAGTATTTGTTAGAATTTTGGTGGTAATTTAGACTTTTTGTAAAAATTTTATTTTTATTGTTTTTTTTTTTTTTCAAATTTTAGACTAATCTAGAAATGTCGACCTTTCTAAATGACTACTTTTTTATCGAAAAATGAGAATTTTTTATCTACTCTATCGGTTTATTTGGGAAACTTGTACCTTTTTCTCAAATTTCATACCTATTATTTATATTTTATTTTTACTAAAATATCGAATTTTTGTAGATAGTTATCTTATTTTTCAAAATTTTGAGTTCAATCTCTAAATTGTGTCAATTCGAAAACTATTTTTTTCGAACTTCTAGCTACTCACTAGGGATCTAGCGAATTTTGGTTTTTCCACATTCGCGAATGCAAATATTCGTTTTCAATATTCGCAAATACGAATGGGAATGTGGTCTTTTTAACTAGCACTTCAAATATTTTCTGAAAAAAAGTCGCAACTTCCAGATTAAATCAAATTTGGAGAAAAAAATAAGCAGTTTCTGAAAATATTGCTCCTACAGTTTTTATTTTTATTTAGATTTTGACATTATCTCGAAATTTGCAAGAAATATTCACATACTTATTTGTTTTGGTTGTCGGAAATTTCAGCTTTCGACATTTTTTTCGCAATTCTAAATTTGTACATAAAAATTTATATGTTTTTCTAAAATCGTAGATTTAGAAATTTCACTTTTCTTATATTTAAAACTAGAATGGCAAAACTTGTGTAAATCACGATATTTCGGCCTTTTTGCATAATCCCACGATTACAAATTCTAATTAGTTCTCTATTCCCTAATATTTTGATCGCAAACTTAAAATTACGTATATTTCTAGAAATAATGGCCTTTTCAAAATCTGAAATCGAATATCTGTTTTTAAATAAATTGTTTTTTTTTTAAGAAACATTTACATTTTCTCAAAATTCATTCTTTTGATTTTTTTTATTTTCAAAGTTTCGACTTTAAAACTCAAGGTTATGACTTATTTTAGAGGTTTTATTATTTTATTTATTCAATCACCAGATTTCGACCTTTATTTTGAAAGTTCGATCTTGACCTTGTGAAGACACTTTTATTTTCTCAAAATTTCGAATTACAGTCAAACATTCTAAAAAATCGCAACATTTCGACGATTTTCTTAAAATGAGTTAATATTTCAATAAAAAAAATTGAAACCTTCGAGATTGAAATAAAGATTTTGAGTTTTTTTTTCTAGAAATGTTTGTAATCTCGGATTTTTTTTCATTTTTATTTCTTTAATTTTTTTTAATTTCATTTAAGTTCCGGATTAACTTTGATATTTTGTAACTAAAAACAAAATTTCTAAATTAAATCCTAACAACTGAAATGTAAAAAATCTACGATTGCGATTTTAAAATTGAAAGAAACCAAGTCAAATTTTAAATTCAATATCAGAACTTCGAGTTTAAGTTCCAGATAAGTGTAAAATCTGAATTTGATCTTGAAATTCTAGAAATAGGTTTTGAATCCGAAATTGTAAGAATTTTTAGAAAATACATGTTTAAGCTGTAAATTTCGACATTTTTGTGTTGAAATATCAAGATTTCGACTATAATCCTGGAAATTACGACATTGTATCTTTTTTTTATCGATTGGTAGAAAAAGATGTGCAGATTTGGAATATCGATATTTTTTCCTAAAACTTCATCTTTAATCGAAATTTCGAGATTGAAATAAAAATTTCTAGACTTTTTAGAAATATACCGGATTTTTTCATTAATTAAAGAGTTTTTACTAGAAATTTCAAATATAACCTAAAAGTTTTCAATATTCTTAGAATTTAAAGTTCGAAATTAAATTTGAATTTCTAGATTGAAGTAACGGTGGGGTTATCTATGGTTTAGGCCAGCATATAGGCAAACGTGGCTTGCGAGCCACATGCAACCCTTTGGTCTCTAGAGTGTGGCTTTAACAGTGTCAGTCACTGCCATGATTTAATTTGATTAATGTTGTTAACTGACGTTTTATTAATTATATTTTCTATTTCGAAATGTTACCTTTATTTCAAAGTTTATTTGAACGTGATTTTCATTTTTTTAAATTTCAAATTTCAGCTCAAAATTTGGAGGTAAAGTTCAAAATTTTGAAAACGTCGAAATGTATGTATTAAGAAAAATGTCTAGCAACATATTAAATATTAAATTCGAAGTCGAAATTAGAGGGAAAATAGTAAAGATTATTGAAAAACAATTTTCTAGAATTTGTAAAAATAAACTAAATGTAGTTAATATTTTTTTTAATTTGATTTTCTCTCAAAATTTTTACTTTTATAAATTACAAAGTTTCAAGTGAAATTTAGAATTGAAAGTAACGATTTCCAAAAAAGTCGAGTATTCGAGTTTAAATGCAAATTATAGATTAAAGTTTAAATTTTTAGCATAATCCCGAAATTGTTGGATTTTTTGATACCAGTTAGATTAATTTTTATTTCAAACTTCGTATTTTTTTAATAAAAACTAACGTATAACTTGCAATTATAAATTTTGTTTTTAGTTACGAAAAAAAAAACAAAAATACCAAAATATTTAGTTTAACTCTTCAAATTTTGATTTTGATTTGCAAAGTTTCAATTTTCTTTAGAAATGTTCTAGCTTTGGGCGTTTCAAATTTAATTAAAAAAAGCCAAAAGATTGAAAAAAAAAAAATGAAACTTCAGCTTCCACATCACCAACTCAACTTTTTCTTCGACTTAAAGTTGCCGAGTTCCGGTCAAAAAGTCAAAATTTTGGAAAAATACTGTTGTTTGACTAAAAAGTCAAAATTCGGATTTGAAATTGAAATTTGAACAAAAGTAGTGGCTGAAATATTCATTTAAAATCAGCATAAAGCCTGTGTCTTAAAACAGAATTTTAAAAAAATCAACTTTGAAAAAAATCGAAACCTGTCTTGGCATCTGAACTTTTTCTCTCAATTTTAAATTCCAACATTTCGACAAAAACATGAAATGTTCCTAAAATTAGTTCCTATTTTCAATAAGAAATCGAAATACGGAATTTAAAAAATATAATTTTAGAAAAATATTTAAACTTTTAAACACAATTTTGAAGAAAAATATAAATTTTAACCATTTTTTAGTACGCCTAAAACGAAATTTCCAAAAAAAGTAAAAAGTGAAGAAGTAAATTGAAATTTCAAGCTTTTTTTTCGCCTCTAAATCCAAATTTTAGAGAGAAAAGCAACATTATTGAGACAACGTCGACATTTCGAGAAAACATAAAATCTAAAGTTGTGCTCAAAATGTTGAAAACATTTTTCAAATTTTGAATCAAAAGTCTAGATATTTTGACTTTTAATTCCGATTTTCTGAAAAGCAGTTATAATTTCGCACTTTACATACCAGATTTGAAAAAGTTCTATTCTCGTTTTGCTTCGATTATCTTATGTATTTACATTTTTTCATTTACGAAAATATTCTAAATTTTTATTGCGATCGAAGTTTGGAAAAAGTTCAACGTTTTCATAAAGTCAACAACAGAATAGATTTAAAAAAATCATTCCAAGGAAAATATTCAGATATTTCGACCTCAAACATTAAATTTTGAGAAAAAATCTAAATGTTGGACAATTTTTTATTATATCCAACATGTAATTATAAAAATATCGATCTTTCCTCTTTTCATTCTACATTTTTGCTCAAAAATTTTATCTAAATTGGTAATTTTTTGAAATAACTTTTTATCTTAACAAAGTTTTTTAATCTCAAAGTTTCGAACTTTTCATTGAGGCCTGTTTAAATACAAATTCAATTTCTTGTTAAAAGTTTGACTTTTTTTTAATAGGTGGAACCTTGGGTGCCAACCAGATGTACAATAGTTTGGACATCAAACATTTGCAACTGGACTCGTTAGGCTACGTACATTGCGGCCGTTTAGCTACTACTGGCATATTTCCCCTGGCTCAAAA
The DNA here is from genome assembly GCA_028583605.1 of Dastarcus helophoroides. Lineage (NCBI taxonomy): Eukaryota > Metazoa > Arthropoda > Insecta > Coleoptera > Bothrideridae > Dastarcus > Dastarcus helophoroides. Next base: position 29,506,992 of record CM053334.1, read on the forward strand.
CCTTTTCGATTTTACTCTCAAATTTTTCTCATCAAATTACAAAGACGTAAGTTTTATAAACCCCATTAGTGTTGAACATGAAACGATATATATTTTCAGAGTATAGATCACTTAACTTCTTCGTACAAGTTTGGATCATTCATTAAATTAGATGAATTTATGGACTTCCGGGAGCGCATGAAAAACAGTTTGCACTACACTACTGTAGCTGTAGATAGAATAGTACTAAGCATGATACAGTGTGCAAGCTCTGACGTGCTGTATAATACTGATATAGCACCAAGAGATAATGAAATTGAATGGGATTTACTAAGGTAAAATGCTCACGGAGTAATTTTAAAATACTAGAACTAATTTTCAGGGACAATCATGACTTAAGTGTCTATATTAATTGGGACCCAGAGCGCATAAATGGCCCACCTGAGGAAGCGGAAGATATTAAATCATACTTCAATCAGAATGTTCATTTTCTAAAATTACGAGCGCAAATGCTTTTAGCAATGTCCTGTGGTATTAGATATAGTCAAATCAACTGATGGAATTAGGTCTAAACACATCGAAGAATTAAAGAGTGTTTTAAAAGAGTGGAGGTCGCTTTATGATTCAATTGTAGCTTTAAATTACACCCCTTTAAGTCAAGTAAGTATTTTTTCCTTTGGGTTTGTTTTATACTGAAATGTCAATTGTTTCAGAAACAAGTAACTTATCCTTTACCGTCTCGATTGCATTGTGCATTACAAAGCCCCTACATAGAAGTAGTGGGTAATTTTTTCAATTTGCTAATTGCAACTGCCCTCAATGAAGATGTCACAGCTAATTTTTGAACAACTTAAGACTGATTTAGAAAAATTAACAACGTCAGTTGAGAATTCCATCAAGAATACTGGTGATTTTCTTCAACTGAGGAAAACTATGGAATATGTAGTAAACAATATAGAGGTGAGAACCCTTTTTGCAACTAAACCTTGAATATTTATGTAAGACTCCTATTTAAACTGCGTGAAGTCCTAATTTTTCATAATGCTATAAGGTTTTGTGGTAATCTAGCACGTAATTTATTAAATTAACTTACCCTCAAAGGGGTTATATCGTCCGTCCTTTGGGGAAATACTATTAGCTTGCAAAACCTTTTTATCCATGTTAAAATTTACATTATACCCTCAAAACTAGTGAATATTTATTCAACTTCAAATAAATTTATTCTTCATGGTAGACCCTTATTGACCGGAAATATTATGTTTTTTTTTTTCAAATAATTTATATAAAAGTAGAGATTCGACTGATTTTGACCAAAAAATTTAGGCCATGGTTTCAGTTTCGGCCAAAGCCTCTGCCTAGGCAAAACTCAGCATTTGTAAAAAATTGAAATTTCAGTTTTAAAGATTTAACTCTTAAATTTCAATTTTAAAATTTAGTCCAAAAAAGGATAATATTTAGGTTTAGTTAAAATTTTGTAGTAAAAATTCGAAATTAAGACACAAACTAGAAATTTATCATAGATAAAAACAATATTTCCAAATTTTCGAGTTTGAAATTTAAAGAGAACAGTTCAAAATGAGAAAAAAATTAAAATTCATAATTTCGAAAAAGTTTTAACTACGATTAAATCGTAATTTTGAAAAACCAAATCAAAATTTCTATTAAAAAAGGCTGCGAAGCTGAAGTCGAAATTTTAGAAAAAAAATTAAAAATACAGAGCTTTGAAAAAACTCAACATTTCGAAAAAGTTCTTAAATTTGTATGTAATAAAAAAAATCTTAAAATTTTCATTCATTCTTGATTGTCAACTTTGATATTTAAATTTCGATTCTAAACTCGAATAATTCACATTTTTTCTCATTTAATTCAGATATTTCAATTCAAGCCTTGCAATTTACAATAAAAAACTTAAATTTTGAATTTAATGTTAAAGATTCGAAAAAAATGCGACATTCCAAGTTTAAAAGCAAAACATTATTTCTGCAGAGCATTAATAGTAATGTTTGTTTTTAGGTTGTGTGCATATCATGCTTGATCTGCGTTCTTTGCCATGATGTTTCCAAGCCGACCCAGGGGAAAAAAGCTAAGAAGAAAACGTCTCCAGCTAGGGAAACTTTAAACGAGCTTACGGATGATCTCAAAGATGGCATTAAGAAGTTAAGAACTACTTTGGAATCATGGGTGGCCGTTTCCTCGCTAAGTGATATTACAGGACGATTAGAGTGCTTAAACTTGAACAATAATGAACATAATGTGTTCGAGAATATCGTCTCCAGTCGAAAGAGTGCTATAGAAGAAATTTTATTGGTATTGAATTTAAAATTAAAGTTGTTAAATAGTTTGAATTAAAATTGAATTGATTTATTTTACACTGTAATATATAATTAATATTTTTTGATTCTTATTATTGGTTTAACATATATTCATTGCTGGAAGAACTACCTATCATTGAGTAGTTAGCTGATCAAGTGTGATGGTTGCGTTGCATTATTTGGAGTCAGCACTGATCTCAATAATTGGTAGAGCATATTCCACACTGACTCTTAAAGAATCGTACAGATTAGTGATGTAATGAATATTCACATTTTTTTAATATTCTTATTCACAAGGAATTGTGCGAATGTATTTGGCAATAAAACAGGAAATTATTTATGAAATAACAATGCAATCTGCAAGTCATGGTTTTTTAAACTGATGTCCATTTGAGGGATGCATATTATGAATGCCTTTGCAAAATTCCCTTATCTTTTTTTCCTTCTAGCTAAGTACAATAGGACAAGATGGGATGCTTGTTCTCTTCTGGTTCATACAGTAGGGAATGCGATCCTGGTCCTTATTTCTAATCCTGGGATTTCGGAATTATGTTTAGTCATTGCCAGGATTATTTCGGTATTGAGGGTTACGAATAAAGGAGAAGAAAATTTTATAGAAGTTAATCAAAATTTAGACATAAATCAATGCATTTTCCTCTTTTCCAACTAATCAGCCTAAAAGTGTCAGACTAACCAGACTTTTAAAGTCATTCACTCTTCATGTTAAAGCTATTCTTTTTCAACAACTCTTTAAATTTTTATAAATTGAAAAAATAACTTTCATGTCTCTAACTATGGAAATAAACTGTGAAAATTAACAAAATTACCTCTTAACATAAAGGGATAACTTTCATGTAACACCCTAGTTACATTTCTATTAAATATAAATAAAACTAAGTCAGTAGGAATATTCTGATTTGAATAACGAAAATATGATTTGAGAAATAAAAGCACGTCCGTCACCAAACTTTATAGTTCAAAATAAAAAAAAAGTTTTATTTCAAACATGCATAGCATCCTCGGGGGGTTAATTTATGGTACTTGCTTGAAATAAAACTGAATTTTATATTAAAAAAATAGGCAAGCGATTTTATTGAGAGCACTGTCACTGAGCGTTTCGCTATGTGCAGTCTATTTTACCTTTTTTTTAAATTATGTCAATCCCGAAAATCCCGGGATTAGAAAAATTTAATCCTGAAAATTTTGGGACTGAAAAACGGTGTAGATCCAGATTTTCGGGATCCCAGAATCAAATCCTCTAGTCACACAGTCGGCCGAATATTTATATTATTAACTACGGGGAACTTTTCCATAAATTTCTATTTTTTCTTAAAAATTAGTCCTTGAAATTTCAACATTTTCTCGGCATTTCGACTTTTTTCCAAAATCTGTCTTTTATAACAAAATTTTCCTTTTTAAATTCTGAATTTATGTTACAATTTGACCTCTTCACAAAATCCGAATTTCTCAAAAATTTCAAATTTTAATCTCAAAATTCGTCGTTTATGTTTTAAAATCGTTCCATCAAAATTCAACTTTTTCTTTAAATTTCGACTTGTTTATCAAACTCTGCTAAAATTCAAATTCCAATTTGTTTCTCAAAATTTTGACCTTTATCTCAATAGTGGATATTTGCCAACGTCACAGTGTGGAAGGGGAAAAGGAGCTTGTCCTTCACTCAGGCAGTCGTTAAAAAATAAATATTCAATTGAGAATTTTCGACTTTTTTGCTAAAATTTTCCTCAAAATTCGCCTCTATTGATATTTTCTTCGAAATTTTCATTTTTTTCCAAAATTTGTTTGGGTCCTCATAACTTTCTATTTTTACCTCAAAAATCTTCCCTTTCTTTAAACGATATTTTTCAAATTTTTCCAAAATATCACGTTTTTATATTAAATTTGATTTCCTGAAAATTCCGACTATATCCCATAACTGTTTTTTTTTTTCATTATAACTCATCTTTTTCTAAATTATGACTATACTCCAAATTCTACTTTTACCTCTCAAAATGGGGATGTATTGGAATTCTTGAATGTTTTATAGAAATTTCGGCCATTTTCTCGAAATTTTTACTGTCCGGAAATTTCAACCTGTTGCTCAAAATTCGTCTTATCCTCGAAGTTTCGACTAATTGTCTCATGTTTCTGGAAATTTTTATTTTTTTGAGCTTTTTGTCCAAAATTCGACTTTTTCTCAAAATTCGTTTATCTTTCTAAAAGTGGATTACAATTTTAATAAACATTTTGAGAATAATATTTTTAGGAAATTTGGAGAAAAATATTTCTTGCAAATTTCGTAATTTTATGTCAAAATTTAAATGATGATAAAAATTCTAAGACAAATATGTTTAGAAACGGGGTGTTTTTCTTGACATTCAATTTATTATAGAAATTGTCACTTTTCTCGCCAAATTCTCTAAGCGCTACTGAAAAAGCCAACATTCGCATTCGTGAATGTTGGAAATGAATATTCACTTTCGCGTATGTGAAAAAAACCAACATTTGTTACATCTCTAGTACAGATGAAAGGAATACATTAATTATTTCGTAAATCCTGAAACAGATCAATTTTTATTTTCAAATGTGCGTTTCGCAAGGTATTTGTTTTAAGTATCACATCATCTTAATGAGAGTGAAGTTTTGAGAAAATTTTACATTTAAACCTGTTTCGTCTTTGTTCCTTAAATTTCCAACTTTTCTCTGAATAAAAACTTTTGTCGCGTTTTTTCCAAAATTTTCACATTAAAGTCAATATTTTAAGAAACAATTTTAAAATTTCAAGTTTAAACTTTAAATATTGACATTTTCATCCAATTTTCGATTTTTTTTCTGAAATTGTTGATTTTAGAATCTCAAAATTTATAACTGAAAGTCGCAATTTAAAATTTAATCTTAAAATTCTGAAAGCGTTCATTTTAATTTCAATCAGTTCAAAAATTTTGACATAAAGTCGATAGGATATTTCTATTGTATTGAAATCCCGAAAAATTCAAATTTTCTTTAAAAAAACCGAAAATTTTTCAAAAATATTTTTAATTTTCCTTAAATTTTTAATTTTTTTTCTTTTTGAAACTTTGACTTGGATTGTAAAGGATGGAAATTTCAATTTTTTTTGAAAATTCGGAATTAAAGCCTAATTATCAAATTTTTAAGTAACTCGAAATTTCGATTTTAATCATATATTTAAAGCTGAAATAAAAATAGTAATGCAGTTTATCGATGTTTTTTTTAATTTGCATTTCTTTTTTAATTTTGACTTTCATCTGAAAATTTAGATCTCAAACTCTACTTTCCACCATTTTTCAAAATTTCAGCTTTAAATTTGTAATTTAAAAAGAAATAGAAATTCCAATTTTAAACTATGTATACAAGAGAAAAATCGTTCGTTGATTTTGTTTATCAGCTTTTAACCCTTTCGCGACGTGCTATTTTTCTATTTAAGTATGCTTATAAGACAATAAAATAATAGACAAGGTTAAACTTGCCTATAAACAAATAAACATATCTAACACATAAAACGGAAGCGTCCGGCATGCGTAGCGTACATATAATGAAATCGGATAAATACGTTCTTCTCTATTTGTCACATTTTTTTATCACGGAATATACGGTCTTCGGCGCGAAAGGGTTAAGAAAAAGGAAGAATGTGGAAAGGTTGAAGTTGAAATTAATAAATGTAATGAAGAAATTTTTCCGATTTAATATTAAATTTTAACTTAAACTCCAAACTTCACGAAAGATTGATGAATTTGAAAATTTGCAAGGCTATTGACGGTACTTCGTATTTCAAGGCATAAAAAAACTTTGAAATATTAGGTTAAAAAACCTTAAAAAGACACTATGTATTTTTTTCAAAGTAATATTGAGGGTGATCTTTTTTTCTCAAAAAGTCATGAAAGGGTTTTGTGGCATGTATATTCGCATTTTAAAATTGCTTAATTCTTGGTATCATAATTGGTTGCAGACACATCCATCAACAAAGGTATAAGATTCTTTTTCAAAGTTGGATATCTCAGCAAAAAATCAACAAAGATTAAAAAACCAAATTGAATTGAAATAAACAATCCAACTGATGCAACGGTTTACTGAAAAAAAAAAGAAAAACCCGTGGTCCACTGACAGAAAAAAAAATTCCGGGCCTATTGACCTAGAAAAAAGTTAAAAAATATTTGTCTCCCTTTTTTATAATTACGCAATAACCATAGTTTATCAAAATTTTGTACTAAAAGATCTCAAAAATAGAAACTTCAAAAGACTTTTTTTATCTCAAAATGTTCATTTTTCATAGATATAGCTATTATAAATTACTTATTTTTGGATTAAGGTACTTATAAAAATGAAATCATTACGACACCTTTGTGCATTCTTTAATGTATTTGAATAATTTCATTTTTTTAAATAAATATTTAACTTTCTCATATACTTTACCAATCCTGCATTTTTTGACCATTTAAATGTTGCAATTTGTTAAACATTATCATGCTCTAATAAAAATTACATATTTGAACTGTAAACCCTCAATTTCATTATTCAGCTTAATAGTCTAGTCATTTATGTTTATTTGAAGTAATGAAAGATAAATATTTATAGATAATAAAACAAAACAACATTGGAAAATGTATTATATTACAAAAGACTGCAAAATGGTACTTTTATGGATTAACAATGAGAAAAAGGCTGAAAATGGACAAATTATTCGACAATATTTAGTAATCAGTCCAGCTATAACAAAAATAAATAACATGTGAAACCTAACAGAACTTAAATTATCACATCTTTATGCATTATATTGTCGAGTTAGATTGACTTAAAAAAATTAAACAACCCTCCTTACTTCGAAGAATCTTTTTAAATAATAAATTTGTCCTACAGTCATAGCCACTAATATTAGTGCTTCAAAAGTGGACCACATTACTACTCTTGAATTGGTGCTTTCGTTAATTCCTCTATGTATCCGGTCTCTTACAATCATGTACTCCTGTTCCTGTTTAACACCAGTTAAGGCAGCTAAAACGATAAATATGATAATGTAATAAGTAAAAGATACCTCTCAGTATAATGCACCAAATAGCTATAAATTTACTTACAAGCTCAAATCTCTTATCATTTCCTCCAACTTATTACTACCTTGTTCGGTTGGCTGATTGGAAGGATGCGTCACCCACAGCTATGTTAAACATGACTACTTTAGGTAGTCATCGTAGACATTTTATTTGAAAAGCAGAAGGTGTATACACCTGGTACATGTGCGTTGAAGGCATACTTTCCGGAAGTTTCACGTTCACCCTCATATACAACCTTGCTATCTGGTCCAATAACACGTACATCGATGTCTAAAAATCCTCCCTCAGCAATTTCAAAAGTCAAACCTAGAAAGACAATTCCCATTTGTAATCTATTGGTGCGTAATAAGACTTCCGCATAAGTTAAAAAAAAAATTAACAGAACCATCAAATATTGAAGTGCATAAGAAAAATTAGCTACAAACCGGGCACTCACCTAATTTTGTACCAGCTTCTACCTTTTCAAAGAAACATTCTTCCGCGTGAGCGTCAACTGTAACGAAATATGAGTAACTAGGTGCTGCGAAAAACAGTAAGGTGAAAATTAAGGTAGGTATTATCATTTTGGTTTTTCATAAAAATAAATGGGCCACGTAACCTCCACAATACTAAAGTGACAGATTAAAAACAAATGTCAATTTACCAGTTAGGGAATTGTCAAAAATACGTCAATAAAAATCCACGTACCAGCAGGGTTGCCACATTAAACGTGTCACAAAACCATAGAATATTAATTTAGAGATAGTACACCGTTTCGCAAAACTGGTTACAAAATGACAAAATCTCTAATGCAGAGATTCCCAAACTGTTAACATTGCGACACACTTTTTTAAAATTGGTTCTATAGCACAATAATTATTTTCAGAGTTATTTAAAAAATTTTAAAAATATACCACTCATGTTTTAGTATGTGTCAAACTGGTTAGTTATTTTTAAAAATTTTATTTCAATTTATTTTTTAAAACTTTTCTTTTACTTTGATTAAAGAAACCAAAAATGTAAAATGGATGTAATTATTTCTAGAGTAGTTTCAAATGTAGAATTGGCAACACAAATAGTTATGCGGCCAAATAGTACAAAGATTTACGCTTCATTAATGAGCGATGTTTAGCTCTAACCAGTATAGTTGCCACCTCCCCGAGTTCCATAAAGTTTTACAAGCTCCGGGCTTAACCGATTATTTCTCTGGGTTGATCGGTTTGATGGTGAGGAACGTTCTGTTTAGTCATCAATTTATAGCCCATTTCAGATAAATCTTCATAATAGTAGGCCATAAAGTATTAAATTAACCTTTAGAAAAAAAACTTACTAAAAAAATCACTAGAACGTGAAACTTTTGATGATTAATGTGTTGCTCATATATTAGGGGTTATTGGGCAGAAATAATTGGAATAAATATATTCCGTATTATTTTTATTACTTTATTTACAATTTAATAATTTTTAGCAGAAATTGACATCAAATATAAGAGAATCGCTCTTAAAACAACCGACAACAAATTAAAATATTTAATGATATTTAGGTTAGGATTTTAAGAACACAGAACACCATTAAAAAATGTCACAGCGCTGCCATACGACCATGTCTAAATATTACTAGTTCTTGTTGTTGTTGTCACTGCACACTACAAAATTATAAATTAGAAATCCATAGTCTACTCTTATACAGATTTATCTGAAATGGATTATACATTTGCATAGGCAAACATTTTTCCTAAGCGGCAAATATCTAAAATCTGTTTTTCAGGTGCCAATTTTTTAATCTCCGGGTGATCTATCAAAGGCAAGTGGCAATCCTATCCGATCTGCCTTATAGCACTTGCTGCATGGATAATGTGATTAACGATTCTTGACTTATAAAGTGGTAAACCATTTGTTGCGGTTTATGGGTTGATTTTCTGTTTTTAGTAAGTCTTCCGAATACGTGGTTAAAATTAATAACATTATGATTGAGAAATACTGTATACTATATCCTCCTTAATTTAGTGTGCAGCTAGGGCTGAAGCATGAAAATGCTTGTTTCTTTTTAGTTACTAGTTGGAGATATATGGACACTTTACTTGCATATTCCTTTACCTCATCTTTTGAGAAGTTTTAATACGGTAAAGAACTTCATAATTCAAAAATTTTATTTGGTAACAAATACCACGAAATAAAATGTGGAAATTTAATAGTTTATTTCTTTGTAATTATTGTCAAATGCAGTTTATTCCTAAGAAACATTAAATAATTTCATGCAGAGGGGATTGAAAATATGAAACATACACTGTACATATCTTGCTCTCTTTTTACTATTGTTTCTACAAAACATATTATTTACCTCCAATAAACTGGAAACAAAATGGCGAACGCGAATATCTAATTCAATAGAGCTCCATCAAAATCATAGAAATCTAATCATCTATATTTTCCAAATTTGGCTGTGCGCATGTCAAAAATAATCTGTCACCGGTTTTGCCATCTTTCTTTTCTTCGTAAATTTTGTTTCGTTGTAAGCACACACGTTTCGTGTCTTATCGACTTAAAAGTAAGTTTTTAAAAATAATTCTACATTTAAATCCTATAATATTCAAACATGTTTCTTTATTGTATTAGATATAATTATTATATTGTTTATAGTTGCATAAATGTTAAAGATTGCATGGATAGTTAAAGATTTTAATTATTGAGGTTATGTTGCTTTCTGCAAATGGGGTTTGTTTTAATATTTACACCCTTTATCTTGTAGATGCGTTACGTGGCTGCTTATCTTTTGGCCGTCCTCGGTGGCAAAGCTTCACCCTCTGCCGGTGATGTCGAAAAAATCCTCAGCTCTGTTGGTATTGAGGCTGATGCCGAAAAACTAAAGAAAATTATTGGCGACCTCAATGGCAAGTCCATTGATGAACTCATCTCGCAGGGTAAGTTTATAATAGTTATTATTGACCTTCCTCGCTTTTGGTAATTAGGAGTGTATTCAACTTCCTCATAAAATTTTACGCAAGTGACTAACCTAACCTGATCACTCTAATTTAAAGCTTATCTCGTTTTAAAGACAGTTGTTCATCGTACATCAGATGCATTCAAGTATTCTAGATATTAACAAATAAGTTTTTTCTAAAGTGTTTTTAATTCTCAGTAAATGTGTTAAAAAGTTAACATGATGATTTAATTCATACCATCTTTCGTATGAGAAAATGATTTCAATTTCCATTCTGATCAAAGTCCTATTTTTATCCATGCTGCTCCTGTATAATGACAAATTACTAATAATTCTTTTTTTGTAGGCCGTGAAAAGTTGGCCTCCATGCCAGTAGGTGGAGCTGCTGCACCTGCCGCCGCCGATGCTGCTGCTCCAGCTGCCGCTGAGGAAAAGAAAGGCAAGTATATTTTTCATTGTTTTTTCCTTGTAAATGTTAAGCGTTCACTGCAGCAGTGCATCCCTGGGGGCATATGTGTATGTCTTAGTGACAATACAGTGGTCAAAATTAGTAATGGTATCTTTAATCTGTTTCATATATTAACTTATTTCTTTTAATGGTACATGGCACAGTTTAACTTTAAACACTCAAATGCCCCTTGGGGGAAATGTTATGCACCAATATAATAAACGTTCGCAGATCCCCAGGGGCAGATGACAGATATAAGTTATATTAATATTTTTATTTACTGCAGTGAATCTGTTAATTCTGTTCATCATGATGATTTTAAATATCACCATCTTTCGACTGATAGAAGAATGCTGTTATATTACTTACCTGAGCCTTAATTTTTGATCATGCAATTTTCTAACAATTTAATTCTTGTATTCATATAACTTCCATATTTTTGCAGAATCCAAAAAGGAAGAAAAGAAGGCAGAGTCTGAATCTGAAGATGACGACATGGGTTTCGGACTTTTTGACTAAGAACCAAAGTGTACACTCTCACTTTCATAAAGTTGAAACAATTTTAATAAAGTTATTTTAAGTTATCTGCGTTCTTACTTTATAAAATACCAATCGCCGTTATTTTCAAAAGTGATAGATCTTAAGTTGTGAAGTGAAAACTTCTTTAGGCGCATTAAGCGACTAAAGTTAGGGGACAAAGGAATGGTTTTGCATTACCAAAAAACACCACTTTAAACTAGTTTTCAAATAATCTAATTAAAAATATGGAAGATTTGATCACAATTGGTGTTTTTTTCAAGCTGGGGCAAAAACTTGACATTGATACCACTGACACTTTGAGGTGGTGCCCAAGATACTTTTGACAACTAAAAAAAATAATCCTTCATTTGACAAATCGCGCCCCAACTACATGTAGGGTTGCCAGCTATCTGGGTTTAACCCTACAGAATTTAACCAATCCGATTTGAAAGCGAAGAGCTTTTTGTAGTCAATTTGCAATAGCAAAAAACTTACATGAATTATTAAATTTGACATTCTTAAAGGTGATTTGAAATTTTTTTTGTTTCAGGTTTTTATTGAAATTCCATTTTTTTTTCTTAAAATGTATCCAATAAAAGTCAAAATTTCAGAATTGACTCCCACATTTTGAGTTCAAACTCTAAATTTCCTTTCAATATTGCCTCATTAACTTGAAATACAGCCCTTAAGGTCTAAATTTCTTTTCTAAAATTTTAACTTATTTTTTTTTCAAAATTTTCACCTAATACTCGAAGTTTCTAAGAAACCAAAAGTCAAAAAAAGATTGTAAACTTAAAATTTTTGCAAAAAAAAGTAAAATTTCAAGTTGAAACTAAAAAATTTGAGAAATAAAAATGAAATTAGAAGATAAATCTAAAATTTATGAAAGAAAAATTTCCTTACTGTAACTTACGGCAGAAGTTCACATTTTGGTTAAAACTCCAGATTTTAAAAAAATTACAAATGAAACAGTCGAAAGTTTGGGAATAAATTCAAACCAAAGTTAAAATTTTGAAAAAAATGTCTTTGGACTTTATTCCTGAAATTGTGATTAATCTCGAAGTTTTCAATTCATGAGAAAAAAACAACCTTTCTTTGTTATTAACATTTGGGATTTAAAGTTGAAAATTTGTAACATTTTTTTCGGAATTTTCGTATTACAAATCGAATTTTATTTTTTTTAAATTCTGTTTTTCTTAAAACTGGTGCATTTTTCTTAAAATGCTTGATTTTGAATTCAAGTTTTAAAAATTCGTAATTTAAAATTGACGAATTGCATTGGCGTTGCTAGGGGGGCAAGGGTGGGCAGTGCTCACCCTAGAAAGATTATTGCCCCCCCTAGAAAAATTGATATATACATTTTTTGTACTTATAACGTATCAGATACCCACCCAAGAAATATCGTTGGTCCAGTTTGCTTAACTAAGAACGTTGATTGAATATATGTATTCAATCAACGCTAAGAATATTTCTCAGGTTTAAAATGATATGTTTCAGAAAAAAAAGTTGAAATTAAGAAGGATTTTTAAGTTTAAAATGTGAATGGAAATTTTGAATAAATAGTACAAAGCAAAATTGAAAAGTCAGGAACGGAATGGCTCCAAACTTTGTGGCGAGCTAATTAAATCATCGGCCCCTTACTAGGGAGGGGGAGTTCTTATTCCAGTAGTAGAATTCAACTGAAAACCCCAGATCACAAATCGATCGAATATTTAGATTTGGGTCGAAAATTAAAAAAAAAATCAAAATTGCTAAATCACGTCAAAATCCAAATTTACAGTTAAAATTTCTGGAAAAAAGCAAAAATTTTAAGAAAATATTTTAAGCTTTCAAACAATTAAAAATGTCCCCGAAATTATGAAACAAAAATTGACATTTCGAGGTTGAAGACAAAATTTTACAACAAAAAATTAGAATCATTAGAAAAAAAAATTAAAATCACCCATTTATGATCAAAAAAGCTTAAAAATTGCAGATTAAATTCGAAATTTTAAAAATAAAATGTCAAAGCTCTAAAAATGGTTAAGATCTTTATTTGTTTTGGGAATAAGAGTAGAAAGTGATGTTTGGAATTTGAATTTTTGAAGGAAACCATTATGTACAAAAAAAATTAATGTTTTCGAAATTTAGAGAAGATAGTTAACTTTTCGAAATTAGCGTTGAAACTTTCGAAAAAAAAAAATTAGAATGTTTCAGTTTATATTCATAGTTTAAAGAAAGACATCAAATTGAGATCGTTTCGAAAAGAAATCAAAATTTTTAGAAAAATTTCATTGTTTTTATATAGATTCAAAATTTTAAACAAACAAGCAAAAACTATCTGTTTGAATCTTAAAAAAAAGTCGAAGTTGTGAGTTTGAAGTAATATTTTGGGAAAAATGAAAGAATAAACGCTGAATTTTGTAAACAATGAAAATTTTGAGAAAATACTCCTTTTTTAAGTGCAATTTCTTGACTTAAAACCGACAGATTGATGTTTTGAGATAAAATTAAAAACTTTTACAAAAAGTTGAAATTTTGAAGTCGAAGTTTAAGGGAAAACAAAAACTACAATTTTTATGTCGAAATTTGAAAAAAGTCGAAATTTTGCAAAAAATTTAATTTGATATTAATAATTAATAGAAAAGTCTGAATTTTGAGTGTTCAGATTACATTTTAAGCAAAGTACTTCCTATATTATAAAGTCGAAATTTGATAAAATGCCACATATTTAGAAAAAATCCAAATTTTGAGTCTATTAACTAAATTTTTGACGAATTAAAATGAAAAGTAGAAACATATAATTTGAAGAATACATCTCGTAGTAAAGTAATACTTTCACAGTGCAAGTGTATCATACAGCGAAGAGCATCGGCCCCACAAACTGTCTGCATACAGCATCCTGGCGGGCCCCGCTTGTTAGCTCGACATCGCCAGTCCGTCGCTGGTTCACCGGAAGCGCCAAATTAAAAAAATGTCGAGTTAAAAACTGAAATGTTCAGAGGTTTCTATTGTTTATATCTGAACTCGTGAAAAGACGAAGTATGCACTGATCACCTACGAAAACATGGACACATTCGTATGGAGATTGAAGACAAATTCATCAACGACGTTAGCTCTCCACGCATATCGGCAACTTTAAATACAATCGCGTGTATTATTCATTGTATACATTTTAAGTGGTTTTTAATGCCCATTTTTATTTCCTTAGAGGCTGACTTTTAAAAATATTCCCCTAGTGCTCACTTACTTATTATGAGGAAAATTCGTGTGAAATTTCATGCTCGTAGACTTACCGGTTTAGACTGTGCGTTGTCTGTCAGTCAGTGCTTAGAGATTTATTAAGTATATAGCGCTAAAAACGATTAATTTGTAATTGTATATCTAAAAAAGAACTCACTCTATATCAAACTTGGGGTTCAGTTCCAAAGCACTCTTTAGCTCTTTCGGATTCATTTCAAAGAAGAGCAATTCGCTTAATTGATAACAAGAGTTTGATAGATTTTCCTGAAACACTAAAGCACAAGCGGATGATCGTGACATCTCTTTTTTAGAAGTACTTTCGTGGGAGATGCCCGCAGGAACTAATAGGATTGATCTCGCCAAGGCCAAGATTTTTAAGGCATATAAGACAGTCGGAGACAGCAAATTCCTGTGCGGTCCAGCTTGACACCGTGAGGACTTCTGTCTACGGAGACCAGAGACTAAAACTCATTTTTCTATAGAACTTCGAAGCTATGAAATTCGTTATCGAACGGAATTTTCCCCAAAAATTACAACCTTGTCCCCCGAAACCAAGAAAGATTAAAAAACACAACAAGCCAAGCTATTATCTTCAAAGAGATACTGAAGTATCGAAACGCCTTAGAGCAGGGGTCGGCAAACCGCGGTTCGACAGCCGTATGCGGCTCTTTAAATCCCCCCCTTCCTCAAAAAAAAAAAAATGAATAAAAGCTAGAGTGGACAGGCACGCAGAAATTGAGTACTTATTGAACAAGTGACCTATAGAAGTCGAAATCTCTAAAAATACTTTTCTAGCAATTTTCTGATTTTGACAAAAAAATTATGATTTCAAGAAGTATTTTTTTGAAATTTTTGGTTGATTTGTATTAATACTTTGAAAAAACACATGAATTTTGAAATTTCTAAAAACATACCATTCAGAAAGTCGAAATTTCTAAAGAATATTTTTCTCATGATTTTTACTTTTTTATTTGTGAAAAAAAGTTGAATTACTGTTGTGAGAAAAAAAAAATCTAAATTTACAGAAACAGCATAAATCAAAGTTCGAAATAAAAACTGAAATTTCCAGAAAAAGCCGTATTTTGAGAAAAAAGAAGAGATTTCGAAAAAATTGATAAAAAGAGACTTCGAAAAAATTGAAAAAAAGGAAGAAATTTAAAAAAAAATGAATTTATCAAAAGTTCTCAAAAAAGGTAAAAATTTTAGAAAAAAAATCGTCGGATGTGAAAATAGATTGAAATCCTAAACAACTTGAAAACCTGAAATTTTTAGACAAATTCCGAATTTTTTCAAATACTGTAGAATATGAAAAAGAGAAATTGTAAAAATAAACTTGAAGCTTAAAAAAATTGTCGAACTTTAAAAAAGTCGAAGTTTTTCAATAAAGAAAAACAAAGTCAAATTTTAGGAAAAATTTCAATGAAAAAGTCAAAGTTTGAAGAGCTCGAAATTTTAGAAAAAAATTTGAAATTTTTTAGAGAGATTTAAATTTTGAGAAGAAATTTGAAATTTCGAGAACAAGACGATTTAAAAAAAATCCAAATTTTCCGATAAATTCGAATTTTGAGAAAATTGCCAAAATAATTTCGAAAGAAAGGAAAATGTCGATAAAACTTCTAGTTTCGAGAAAAGTATTGAATTTGAAAAAATGGTCAAAATTTCTTAGAGAAAGTCAAATTTTAAGAAAAAAATCAAATATTGAGATTTGAAAATAGATGAATTTCGTTCGAAATAAAAGTTGAAATTTCCAGGAAAAGCTTAATTTTGTAAAAAAGATATTTCAAAAAAAAATTAATTCGTCAAAAGTTCTCAAAAAACACAAAATTTTTAAAAGACTTCGAATTCTCACAATAGATTGAAATTTGCAGAACCAATTTAAAAAAAAATTAAATTTTGTAAAAAATTGTAAAATTTCCAAAAAAGAAATTGTAATAAATTAAAAGCTTAAAAAAATTGTGAAACTTTTTCAGAAGTTGAAGTTTTCAGAGAAGAAGCAAATAAAAAATTTGCTAGAAAAAGCTTAAATTTGTAAAAAAGATATTTCAAAAAAAAAGGAATTCGTCAAAAGTTCTCAAAAAACACAAAATTTTTGAAGGACTTCGAATTCTCACAATAGATTGAAATTTGCAGAACAAATTTAAAAAATATTTAAATTTTGTTAAAAATTGTAAAACTTCGAAAAGAGAAATTGTAATAAATTAAAAGCTTAAAAAAAATTGTGAAACTTTTTCAGAAGTCGAAGTTTTTTAGAGAAGAAGCAAAAAAAAATTTGCAATGTTTCAGAGAAAGTTAAATTGAAATTTCGAGAACAAGACGAATTAAAAAAAATCCCAAATTTTCAGATAAATTGGTAAAATAATTTCGAAAGAAAAGAAAATGTCGATAAAACTTCCAGTTTCGAGAAAAGTATTGAATTTTAAAAAGGTCCAAATTTCCCAGAGCAAGTCAAATTTTAAGAAAAAAAATTAAATTTTAAGATTTAAAAATAGATAAATTTAGTTACAAATAAAATTGAAATTTCCAGAAAATACCGAATTTCGAAAAAAAAAGAGATTTCGAAAAAAATGAATTTGTCAAAAGTTCTTAAAAAAGATAAAATTAAAAAAAAACGTCAAATTTCGACAATAGATTTAAACCCAGAAAAAACTGAAAACCTGAAATTTTTAGAAAAATTTAATTTTTGTAAAAAATTGTAAAATTTCGAAAAGAGCAATTGTAAAAAATTGAAAGCTTAAAAAAAATTGTCGAACTTTTAAAAAGCGAAAGTTTCTCAGAGGAGAACAAGAAAAAAATTTTCATTTTTCCAGAGAAAATTAAATTTTGAGAATAAATTTGAAGTTTCGAGAACAGACAAATAAAAAAAAATCTCCAAATGTTCAGATAAATTCGAAATTTGATGGAATTGGTAAAATAATTTCGAAAGAAAAGACAATGTAGATACAACTTCCAGTTTCGAGAAAAATCAAATTCTGAGATTCAAACATTTTGAAAATTGACGAACTTCGTCGAAAAAATCGCAGCTTGTAGAAACAATAAAATGTCGAGTTTTAGAAGTTGAAATTTCCAAAAAAAACCCAATTTTGCGAACCAGGTTCAAACTTGTAGAAAATACATAAAAGTTTAAATGTTTTGTAAAGGTCAATATTTGGAAAAAGGACGAATTTTGAAAAAAATATAGAAATTTCGAGAAAAGTGTTGAAGGTCAAAATTTCGCAGAGAAAGTCGAATTTTGAGATTAAGACAAACATTTTAAAAATATGTAGATAAATTTCGTCAAAAGATCGCAGTTTACAGAAACAGTAAAATGTCGAACTATAAAATTCGAAACGAAAAAAAAAACCGAATTTTGCGTAACAAGTTCAAATGTGTAAAAAATAAATAAAAGTTTAAATGTTTATTAAAAGTCAATTTTGGGGAAAATGCCGAAATTTGTTAAAAAGACGAATTTTTCAAAAAATGTAGAAAGTTCTAGAAAAAAGCCGCAATTTAGAACAAAGTCAAAAAAATGTAATTTTGGAAAAATTTGAGAATAGTCCTAAATTTCGAAAAAAGAAAACTTTGAAAAAAAGGTCGAAATTTTCAAAAACTATTTTACTTAACATTTCCAGTTACTTCTAATTTTTACTTTTTCATTAAAAAATCGACAAAATATGAATTTCTGAGAAATAAGTCGAATCTTTCAGTAAGTCGAATTAGAAAAAAGTAAACATTATCACAAATTGTCGAGTTTTGAGAAGAAAGGAATATTTGCGGTACAAGTCTAATTTTAGGAACAAAATATATATTAAAAAAGAAGACTAATATAGAGAAGAGTTAAAAAAGTCGAAATTGCGAAAAAAAAGGCAAATTTTGAAATAAAGTTCTAAATTTTGAGTAATATTGAGTAATAATAATTTTCGTTTCACTACGTGAGTCAGAGGGGTCTCTCTCTGTCCCATATTTTGTTGATTTATCTGATTTTATTTGGAAATAAAATATAAAACTCAGAAATAATAATTTGTGCCTCTTTGGAATTCACGAAATTAATATTTTTTATTGCGGCTGGCTCTTTCGGTTTAAAAGTTTGTCGACCCCTGCCTTAGAGCAACCTTTGTTGTGTTGTTTAATCTTTCTTGGTTTCAGGGGACAAGATTTGTATTTCAATTTTTGAAAATATCCAAGGACCAGTCCGTTCCACCAAAACCTATCTTTGTTTAAGAAGGCGGTTAATGGCCTTCTCTTCTTGTTTTCGCATCCTACTGGCGGTGGTCTGAAGGCATAATGAGCTTGCCCCTTGCTAGTGGACTGAACGTAAAAAAATTTTAATATCTTTTTTTAAAGATTTAAAAAATGCAGGTATGAATAGACATTCAAAAAATGTATTACTCGACCTGCCTTCTCTACTTAAATTAGAGGTGAAACTCATTCCCACTAGGGGTTGAATGTCACACATGGCATAAGAGATCAGACAAATCTATCTCTCGCAAATAAAATCGACTTCTTTTAGGGTACATTTGTCAAAAGTCTTATCAGTTCCCGAGAAAACCGAATTGTAAACTTTTAAATTGGACATACGATATGCTCGTGAGTGTAGGCCAGTCTAGACAGTATTTTCTTTAAGAGAGGGAAACAATTATTCTGAAAAAATCATCGAAAGAAAACCATCCATCTGAGTGATAATGAACTAACATATATTTACACTTAAAAACTACAAGAACTGGGAAGAAGGAATTTTCAAATTTAAAGTCGAAATTTTGAAAAAGAGTCAAACTTTAATAAAAACCTCTTCGAAACCTTCAAGAAATGTCAAATTTCGAAAAAGTGGAAATTAAAAAAAAAGACGAAATTTCCAAAGGTCGATTTTTGTGAAAAAAATGGCACTTTCTAAAACAAATCGAACTTTCCATGCTATGGAACTCGTTACCGAACGGAATTTTCCCCAAAAATTACAACCTATGCTTGTTTAACAAGGCGGTTTAACGCCATCTATCCTTATTTCCGCATCCTACTCGCGGTGCTTTGAAGGCATAATAGGGTTATCCCTAGCTAATGGATTGAACATAAAAAAATATATTGCAACTTTCAAAAATATTGTTCTTAAACTTTTTTCTTTATTTAAATTTTGACATATTCTTGAAATTTATAAGAAATCTTTCTTTCAAAATTTCCTATAAATATTATTCTCAGACTTTTAAACTTCTATTAAAATTTCAATTCAATTTAAAAAAAATAAACGACTTTTGTGAAAAAGTCGAAATTTTCAGAAAAAATTCAATTTTAAATGGAAATGTTCAGAAACAGAATATATTGAATTTTGAGATAAAAGTTAAAATTTGCAGAATAAGATTAATTTCGAGCAGCAATTTGAAATTTCTGGAAATCAAATTTAAAAAAGAAATTTAGAAAAAGATATAATTAACAAAACGAACTCACGAAAACACGATTTTTGAAAAATACATTGCAATTTAGCGAAAACGATTGTACTTTCTACAAAATATTTCAGCTGTCCAAGAGAAAGTCCAATTTTAAGAGCAAAATTTAGCGAAAAATATTGCAATTTCTAGAAAATATTTCAACTTTCCAAGAGAAAGACCAATTTTAAGAGCAAAAGTGGAATTTTGAGAATAAACCAGTAACTTCAAATTATAAGACAAATTTCGAGAAAAAACATTTAGAAAAGTCGATATTTTCAGTAAATCATATTAAAAATAAAAACCTTATCTTCTTCAAAAGCTCGAAAAATGTCCAAAATTCGAAAAGTCAAAATTTTCAAAGGTTTAATTTTGTAAAAAGCTCAAATTTTGAATAGAAAAAAATCTCAATTTCCAAAAACATTGTTCTCAAAATTTAAAATTCAGTAAAGACGTTGAATTGACAAGAAATCCTTTTCTCGAATTTCTCAAAAATATTTTTCTTAACAGTTTTATTAATATTCCGATCTAATTAAGAGAAAAAAGTAAACATTATGAAATTTGTTAAAAAAATATATTCCCAAAATGGGAGAATTATTTCTAAAACAAATGTTGAAAAAGAAGAATTTTAAAAATAAAATCGAAATTTCGAAAAAGCCGAATTTTAAGGAAAGGGCGAATTTTAGAAAAAAGATTATTTTAAGAGGAAAAGTAAAAAAATTTGGGAAAAAAGACGAATTTGCCAACTTCCTAGATATATTAAATATTGAATATTGAGATAAAATTCAAAATCTTCATGAACAAGAACCTAGGCAAAAATTTTCAAAAAATCAGATTCTAAATTTTTAGAAAAAGCTAAATGTTTGAAATTTAGCGAAAAAAAACTAAATTTTGAGAGAGGGCCTTTAATCTTAGTGGAATTTCAAAATTTCCCAAAAAGACTCAAATTTTATCGAAATTATGAAAAAAAAAACGCCAATTTTAAAAAAAAATAAAAATGACATTTTTAGAAAAAAATCGAAATTTCCTGGTTTAATATTTAATTTCTTCTGATTGCTCGACTCAAAGAAAGACAGGCGCCTTATCAGAAAATGTCCAATATTGTGATAAGCGTCGAAATTTTGACAAAGAAATTGAAACTTCCATAGATTCGGATTAAAAAAGATTGAAGTTTACAAAGAAAATTTTTTCGTTATATTTGTCCTTTTACAAAAATTTTAAATTTACAAAAAATATATCTTATTATCAGAAGATCGAAGAAATGTCAAGGAAAAGGCAAATTTTAATAAATAATCTGAAATTTTCAGAAACAAAACAAGTCAAAATTTTCGGAAAAAGTCGAATTTCGAGAAATGGCGAAATTTCAGAAAAAATACGAAAAGCTTTTAAATAAAAATTCGATATTGTGTCATGTTTGATAACAGAAGTCGATTTTATAAATAAATGAGAAATTTCAAAAAATGGACAAATTTTGTAAAAATATGCGAAATGTAAGAAAAAAGGCGAAATTTCAAAAAAATATTTCAAGCAAAGGATAAATTTTAAGATGAAACGAAAATTTCTGAATTTTTACCTTATTCTAGCTACGCCCATGTTCACCCTGCTTTATAAAATAATTTTAAAATATCACCTCATGGTGCCTTCATACCAAATATATGTTTGTTACGAAAGAAATTTAATATTGAAAGGGCTCTATCGTACTGCCTACTAGTGACTCGCGCTGTGTATGATTAATTATTAATGAAAATCATTAGTATATAATCATCAGAAACGTAAGGTTAAATTATCTCACAATAGAGTTATTATTATAGAGACAAGTTATGACGCAGTCGCCTTGATACAATAGATGGTTTATATTATGTTAATCCACTTTCTCATTTGACCAACAGTACAATACATATTTAAAATATTTTAGAGTATACAATTTTAGAATTGATGAATAATCAGAAATTAAACAAATTATTCGTTAAAATTGTCGCCAGGCAAATTTAAAAATATTCCATATTCAATTACTGGACTATAATATTTAGCTGTTCTAATTTCCAATTTTCAAAGAATTCATCTAGTATTTTATTTTGGTGCCTTATCTGTCAAAATATTGTTATATTGGTGACAATGGTTCCAACGTCTACAAGGAAGTCGGCGCCATCTTGGGTGTCTCATTTTTACTAGCTGTCAGTCAATGGGAATTTGTGTAGAGAATACAAATTGGTGAAGTCGTGCTTAGTTTTTTTCGAAAAAAATAGACTGAAGAAAATTCAGCTCCCCTTATCGGCTGTTGTTGTGTAAAAACTCCCCAAAATGTCGCAGCAACTTCTGCCAATCAAGTTCCAAGAGCATCTTCAGGTAAAAAAACATAAATTTACGCCCCTCTGTTTCACAATAAAAACATTACGGATGACGAATGCTTCGTTGTATTTTGATTTATTTTTAATCCCTTTGTTCGTTTTAAGTGGTGTGAGGCCAATTTTCGCATTACACCATTAAATACCCAAGAAATATGCCGGTAATTTTTTTTGACATTTACCTTAAATATGGGGGCGTTTTTTTATCACGCAAAATCAAACTTATTTGTTTTTTAACTGGCCAAGATCAATGCTAAATTGCAACGTAGGATCTAATTTTAACGATATGCGCTTTTGTTGATTTATCTTTGAACAGGGTTATCGATCTGTTCGAACGACATTCGCCAAGAAAAAGTCAATATATTTGTGTTGTGTATGATTCACAAAATATCTCGTTAGGAATACATCCCGTATTTATCTTGTGGTTAGGGCAATTGTTTCATTATTGCTACTTTATAAATTTTCTTCACATAGATCTTCTGCTCCGCTTGAAAAATGATTGAGTGATTTTGGACAACCACATTTGAGTCCAAAAGAAGGGTTTTATCCCTCTTTCATGTCTGTAATTAATGACACTTATACATATTTCGTCAGCAGGACTGGCATCATATTTGTATCAAGTGACAGACTAGTCACATGATCATTTTGCATTTTTGCTTTTTTGCATTTGACACTTTTTTAAATTTACTCGTACTTTCCTGCGTAGGCAGGATTTGCTTCAGGGGGAGCATTACTATTTGTGAAAATATAATGGTCAAATAAGGAGGCGTATAATTTTAATATTTTCGTTTTTCGAAGTTTCTAAAAATTGTAAACTTCCAAAAATATTTACTTCCAATTTAAATTTTGATATAATTGTTAAAGCTTCCAGAAAAGAGTTGGAAGTTTCTAGAAAACAGTTGAAGTTTCCAGAAAACAGCTGAAGTTTCCCAGAAATATTTTTCTGAACATTTCAAAAAAAAAACTTAATATGTTTACTTCTCTTTCTAATATTGAGACGTTATCTTGAGAAACCAATTTAATTTCTGCAGAAAAAAAAACGAAATTTCTAGGGAGGAGCTAAAATTTTTACGTGTTTGTTTAAATTTTGACATACTCCTGAAATGTTGCCAAAAAATTTCAGATTTGCATAAAATATTTTTCACGGCGCTTCCAAAAGAAAAAGTGTATTCGAAATTTCAAGAAAATGACTCATTCTGAGCAAAAATGCATAAATTTCCAAAAATAAAAAATATAATTTTGAAGTAAAAGTCCAAATTTCCAATAAGTGAAATTTTGAAAAAAAAGTCTAATTTTAGCGATTAAAAAATGTCAAAAAAGCGACTAATTATAGGATGTCAAAATAAATAAATAAAAAATTAAAATGGGGAATTTGGAAAAAAGTCTTGGAATATCGATAAAAAGTCAAACTAAAAAAGATGCGAAATTTCCAAGAGAAAGTCAAGTTTAGAGCAAATTGTTAATTTGGGAATAAAGTCGAAATTTCAAAGAAAAGACGAATTCTGAGAATAAATCGAAATTTCCAGAAAAGGACAATATCAAAAAAAGTAGCAATTGGGAAACCATTAAATTTTAAGGAAAAAAAGGATGAATATGGAATAAAGGTCGAATTTTTTTAAAAAATTTCGCGAAATTTCCTACAGAATATTAAATTTTGAGAAAAGAAGTCACATTTTGGAAACCACGCGACATTTCGAAAAAAATGCGATTTTATTTTGAGGAAAATATCAAAATTTGAAAAATTCTGACAAAAATTAGTAACATTAAGAAAACACGAAATCTCCCTGAGAAAATCAATTTTGAGAAAAGTCTTAATTTGGGAATAAAGTCGACATTTCGAAAAAAGATGAATTTCAAGAACAAATCGAAATTTCGAGAAACAGTCATTTTAAAAAAGGCGGAAGTAGAAATGTAAAAAAAAGATTAAAAACCGCAAATTTGGAGAAAGTTTACTAACCATATAAAAACGTGAATTTTTTAGAATATTAAACTTTCGAAAAATGTCATATTTTGGAAATAATTGCCAAATTTCGTAAAAAGGACAGCATTTCAGAATAGCTGGGGCCTTTGAGGAAAAACAAATTTCAAGAAAAAATCATATTTTGCGAATACGAACCAACTTTTAAGAAAAAAAAACGGCGTTTGAGGAAATGAGACAACGTTTCGATAAAAAGATCCATTTCGAGGAAACAGCTGAAATGCGCAGAAGTCTAAAAGTTTGAATTTTGAGCCCAACATTTCTCAAATAATAAGAATTTTGAGAAATAGGTTCAGAATCTTCAAAAGGATGTACATTCTTTGGAAAAAAGTTAAAATTGTCAGAAAAACAGAATTTTTGGAAAGTTGCGATATTAAAAAATACAAACTCCAAAAAGAGAGTTTAAAATCTGATAACAAAGTCAAGAAGCAAAAAATTTTTAAATTGGGGATTCGAAATTTCGATAAAAAAGGTCGTTGAACATTAAAAAAACATCGATGTTCTCCACAGAAAATTACATTTAAAAAAAAAGAAGCAAATTTTGAGAACAAGATCGAATTTTCGAGAAAAAAGACGAATTTTAATGCAATACTTCGAAACTACATTCGAGGAAAAATTTGCAATCTGCAGAAATTTAAAATCCTCGTGAAGAAGTCCAATCTTGAGAAAATTGTATTTATAAATTAAGAAAAAAATTAGGAATAATATCGAAATTTCAAGGAATAGATCAAAATTTAGAGAAAAATCTCATAATGCCGAGAAAACAGTAATTTAGAGTAAAGGCAAATTAATAAAAAGTCGTATTTTGAGAAAACGTTTTGTAAAAAATACGAAATATTTGAAATACTCGTAGACCTGAAAAAAAGTCGAAATTTTCATTAAAAAAGAATTATTTCAAATGTTACAAAAAACTCAATTTTTTTAGATTAAGTCGAAATATTTAAAATAATTCGAATTTTTAAAAATAGTGCAAAATGAAGAAAAATGAATGAAGATGTCAACATATTCCAAGTCAAAATTTGAAAAAAGTTGAAATTTAGAAGACGAATTTTCAATTGTTTTTAGCAAGAACTCAATTTGTGAAAATGTCGGAATTTTGATAAAAACGGAAATTAAAAAAAGTCCAAATTTTGAAAAAAGGCCGAACCTTTAAAAAATGTAATATTAAAGTCGAAAATTAAAAAAAAACAAAGAATTTAAAAAAGTTGAATTTGAAAAATCTCGAAATTATCAAAGAAGTAAAGTTGTTCAAAAAAAAAGCAATGAAATTTCCGGAAAAAAAATCTCAATTTTTGAATAGTCGAAGTTGTCAAAAATATTCAAAAAAAACTGAGAATTTTCGAAAAGAATCGGAATTTTAAAAAAGTTGGAATTTGAAAAAAATGGAAATTTTGAGTCGAAATTTTCAAAAAAGACGAATTTTCGATTTAAAAAATCTCAATTTGGGAAAACGTCGGAATTTTGATAAAGATGGAAATTTAAGCAAGCACGAAATTTTGAAATTTAATTTTTTTTTAAAAGTCAACATTTCGAGAAAAGGTCTATATTTTAAGGTCAAAAGTTTAGGAAAATGTCAAAATTTTTGATGAACATGGGAATCTGAAAAAAAAGCAAGCTTTCACAACAGTTAAAATTTCGAAATGCTGGAAATTTTTGAAATGTCGAAATTTTCAAAAAATAGAAATTTTTAGAAAGTCGAAATTTTTAACAAAAAGAGCTGACATTTGCAGAAAAGAGTAGAAGTAAATTTTCGAAAAAGTCGAGTAGAAGTAAATTTTCGAAAAAGTCGAGATTTCTTAAAAAAGTCGATGGGAAAAGTCTAATTTTCAAAAAAGTCAAATTTTTTAAAAGTTACAAAAGTTCAAATTTGAAGATTAAGTCAAAATTGGGAAAAAAATTAATATTTCAAAAAAGTGAACTGACAAAAAATCAAGATTTTCAAAAAGTCGAAATGTTCAAAATTTAAAAGAAGTCGAAATAGATTTAGAAAAAGTAGACATTTTTAAAATCAGAAATTGAAAAAAACTTGTAATTTTCAACATTTTTTTTAAACCTAATTTGAAAAAATTGAAATTTGATAAAAATGGCAATTTGGAAAAAGTCAAAATTTTTAAATTTTGAATTTTCTCTTAAATAGATTTACCCTCAAAAGTGTACTTTTCGAGAAAAAGTGTACTTTTCGAGAAAAAGTCGAAATTGGGAAGTGAAATTTTGAGAAAATGTCAATACTTGTTATAAAAACTGAAATGGAACAGTAAACCGGGAAAATTTGCGAAAAAATCGGAATTTTCACAAAAAAGTCAAAATTTAGAGATAGTGAAATGAGAAATCTTCAAAAGACTTAAATTTTTCGAAAAGATAAAATTAAAGAGTTGAAATGTTCTAACAAAAAATTAAACTTTTCAAAGAGTTGAATTTTTAAAAAAATGGAAGTGATTTTCAAGAAAATACTCAATATTTCGTGAAAAAGTCGAAATATTCGTAAAAAATCTAATTTTATAAAACTTACAAAAAAACTGAAATTCCAAGATATTTGCAGTTTTGTAAAAATGCAATTTTTTGAAAATTTTGAGAAACAGCCCAAATTTTGAGAATCAAAATGTTCATAAAAAGGGAACATTTTGAGGGTATGAACTTCAAAACAAAAAAAATTAAAAATATTTAAAAAAGTCACTTTTACAAAAGAGTCGATATGTTGAGACAAATTTGTTTTGAATACAAAAAAAAAATAATTGAAAAAAGTTGAAATTTGCAAAAAACACAAAACTGAAGAAGCTGAACTGAGAAAAAAATAAAAATGTTGAAGAATTGTCGGAACTTCCAATAGAGTTGAAATTTTAAGGTTCAAATTAAAAAAAAGTCGAAATTAAAAAAAAAATCGAAATTTTCCAAAAAGTCTGTTTTCAAAAAAATTCGAAATTTGGAAAGTTACATTTATTAAGTCGAAGTTTTGAAAAAAGTCGTCATTTCGAAAGCAGCCAAAATCATCAAAAAAGTCAATATTTTTAAAAGGTGAAAAGTCTTTAAAAAAGACCAAATTTCTAAAAAAAGTGGGGAAAAAAATCAAAAGGTTTAGCTTTCTAATGAAAACCAACATTTTCAGAATAGCCGAATCTTCCAGATATAGTAGGGAGTTTGAAATAGTTAAAATTTTCGATTAATCAAAATCTTAAAAAATGTTGAAAAAGACATTTTCAAAATTTTCGAATATTTCAAAAAAGCAACATTTTCAGTAGGGTCGTGATTTTAAAAGAATATAACATTAAAAAAAAATAATTTACAAAAAGTTAAATTTCGAGAAAGTCAAGGTGTAAATCTTTCAACATAATTGAAATTTTGAAATAAAAATTTTAAAAAGTTGAAATTTTCGACAGGCAAAATTTTCAAAAAATTCGAATTTTTCAAAAAAGTCCGATTTTAAGAAAAGGGCAAAATCGATGAACATTTTCAAAACAGTCGGAAGGCGAATTTTTGAAAAAATCCAATTTACAAAACAGTCTAAATTTCAAGAAAATCAAAATACCGGGTGTTTTTTTTAGTTGGGAGGTTACCTTTATATGGAGTACTACTTATTATAAAGGCAAACTGATTTTGTCGATGGGACTAATCGGGGTTAAACTATCTTCTAAAAATATCTTCAACTTCCCCCCACTACCGATTATACCGGTGGTAGTCATCAACTTTCTTATTTTAAATGGCAACCCACACATTTTATATTTTATTTGGATTTTACGTAAAAAAATAAGGTGAGTTTATGTATACATGTTTATCACTACCTTTGACTGTTTTAAAGATATTTCAATTTTTCGAAAAAAAATGACAGAAAAGAGGGTTATTTTGACTCTTTGTATCTGTTTTATTATTTGCAGTAAAAACATGAAATTTGGGTTGAAGTCACGAAATATTATAAAGACTATAATAACGTAAACAGATTTTACATTTATTATACAGAGTGATGGAAATTTTATAATTTTTGCTGTTTTTGTTTTATTCAAAAAAACTCTGTTTTTTTAAATGGGAACTATATGTTTCTTAATCATTTTTGGATTCTTCACATAAAAAGAAGAAAAAAGTTATATTACTTATTTTTTAAAATTTTGTGCCATTACAGAGGTATTTTACATAAATCTCAAAATAAAAAAAATCAAACATTTTTTGTTTGTTCAAGTAGGAAATTAACTGTGGGCAATAAAAGCTTAAAGAATTAATCATAATAAGTAATAGGAAAGGGCGATCTTCTGTTTTAATACATTTAAAGACATATTTTAAGATTTCGAATTGAGTAACGTTTTTAAGCACATCCGATTGTTCCTAGTAATATGCAGTAGTCGTAAAAAAAATTACTAAAAAAATTTCCATTTTAATTTTCATTGTAAAATTTAACGCTTAGAAATCCCGAGTTTTAATCTAACAGCATAACTGTTAAAGGACGAATTTTCTTGAACATTTGTTGTTGATTTTTATTACTCCAAAAATGAAAAGTGTGCTTAACAAACCATTTTTACGAAACTTACATTCGTGGCTACCTAAACATTTTTCAGTAAGTATTCTAACAATTAGCCAAAAACTTATTCGTCTTGTGCGGTTATCTTTTAAATGTTATTTAGCCTAACATTTTTAAGCCTTGTGGTTGTGTTTTTTTTTGAAAATTTTGTTGACTACTACCAAGTTGCTACTAGAAAAAAAAATATTTTTTGAATAAAACAATAACAATAAAGATCATAAAATTTCCATCACCCTGTGTAATAAATGTAAAACTTGATTACGTTATTATAGTCTCCATAATATTCCATGACTTCAACCCAAATTTCATGTTTTATTGCAAATAATAAAAAAGATACAAAGAGTTAAAATAACCCTCTTTTCTGTCAGTTTTTTTCGAAAAATTGAAATATCTTAAAAACTACCAAAGATAGCAATAAACATGTATACATAAACTCGCCTTATTTTTTTACGTAGAATCCAAATAAAATATAAAATTTGGGGGTTGCTATTTAAAATAAGAAAGTTGATGTCTACTTCCGGTATAACCGGAAGTGGTAGATAGCTGAAAATGTTTTTGAAAGGTAGTTTAGCTCCGATTAGCCATATTGACAAAATCAGTTTGCCTTTATAATAAGTGATACTCCATATAAAGGTAACCTCCCAACTAAAAAAAACACCCGGTATATTGAAATTTTCAAAAAAATGAAAATTTTCCAGTTTATTTAGCTTAAACTTTAAAAAAAATTGAAGTTTTGAAATAGTTGGCCAAAGAAACAAGTTTGGTTTCGGACCAAAATTGCCCAAAACTTCGACCTAGCCGAAACTACAAATTTATAGTTTCAATTCGGAATTTAAAAAAAATCACTTATTTTTCAAAATTTGGATATTTCAAAAACTATGATTATTTTGGAAAGGTTCATTTCAAAACTTGAACTTTTTTTCCGAAACATTTTTATTTAGACTTTCTCCAATTGTTGATTTTTTTTCAAAATTTCAACCACTTAAATATTTCGACTTTTTCAAACGTTCGATTTTTTAATGTCTGCTATTTTTGAAAACCTCGATTTATTTTCAAAATTTTGACGTTTTCTTAAAATTTCGGTTACTTAAACATTTTGCCTTTCATAATTTTTAATTTTTCAGAATTTTGATATTTTTTTTAACGTTGACTGTAAATTTCGACCTTTTTGAACATTTTAAATATTAAAGAATATTCGGCCTTTTAAAAGCTTCGACTTTTTTTTGAAAAAGAGCAACTTTTTTTGAAATTTTCGACCCTTTCAGTTTTAACTTTAAAAAAAAAATACGTCTTTGAAATTTGACGTTTTTAAAAATTCTTCCTTTTTAAAAAAATCGATCTTTTAAACATCCACGTGTTCGAAAGTTGATTTTTAAAAAATTCTGCTTTTAAAAATTTTAATTGTTTTTCAAAGTTTAGTTTTTTTAAATTTCCATCTTTTTTAGAAATGTTCACCTTATTTTTAAATAAAATTCTACATATTGGCAGTTTTCGCTTTTTTTCGAATGCTTTGAATGTTAAATTTTTGTCTCACAATATCGAATCTTATTCGAAATATGATTATTTCTAAAGCTTTAAAAAAAAATGAATTTTTTGAAAATTTCAGTTTTATCAAATTTTTGAACTTTTTCAGAATTTTGTTTTTTCTTATTAAGTTTGGACTTTTGTGTGGAATTTTTTACTTTTCTTTGAAAATTTTACTTTTTCCCAAAATTACGCCTGTTCTGTTATTTATAATTTTGTTACAAAATTGGACTTTTTTCTGATGACTTCAAATTGTTTGAAAATTACAACCATTTTTCAAAATTGACCTTTTTGAAAATTTCTATTGTTTTTGAAAATCTCGACCTTTTTAAAAACATTTACTCTGTGAAAATTGTGAGTTTTCTAGAATTTCGAAACTCAGAATTTTCTCCAAAAAATTCTACCAGACCCCTGCATGGTTGCCTTTGAAACTAAAAAGAGTTGTTGTCATTTTTGAAATTCACGAATCACCTCGTCGGGCCTCCGTGAAGTCAGGCCCCTTTGACCCCTCACTCTGTCGACCTGCTGCTGATGATTTTTGAATTTAATTTTCTTTTGCAGCTCACCAGCATTGGAATCAATGTAGCGAATATTTCCTTTGCTACATTAACTATGGAATCGGATAAATTCATTTGCGTAAGAGAAAAGGTCGGAGACACATCCCAAGTGGTCATTATCGATATGGCGGATGCCACCAA
Organism: Dastarcus helophoroides; assembly: GCA_028583605.1. Lineage (NCBI taxonomy): Eukaryota > Metazoa > Arthropoda > Insecta > Coleoptera > Bothrideridae > Dastarcus > Dastarcus helophoroides. The sequence continues at coordinate 29,537,893 of CM053334.1, forward strand.
CCCGATACGTCGGCCAATTACAGCGGAAAGTGCAATTATGAACCCAGCTTCAAAAGTCATCGCCCTCAAAGGCAAAGCAGGAGTTGAAGCCCAAAAAACTCTTCAGATATTCAATATTGAAATGAAATCAAAAATGAAAGCCCACACCATGAATGAGGATGTGATATTTTGGAAGTGGATCTCTTTGAATACACTGGCCTTGGTTACAGAGACCTCGGTGTATCACTGGTCGATGGAGGGCGATTCTCAACCAGTGAAAATGTTTGACAGACATTCTTCATTGAATGGTTGTCAAATTATCAACTACAGAACTGACCCAAAACAGAATTGGCTTTTGTTGGTTGGAATTAGCGCCCAGCAGTCAAGAGTGGTGGGGGCAATGCAGCTTTATTCTGTAGAAAGGAAGTGTTCTCAACCCATTGAAGGTCACGCTGCCTCATTTGCCACCTTCAAAATGGATGGAAATCCCGAATCTTCTACTTTGTTTTGCTTTGCTGTCAGAACTGTGCAAGGGGGCAAACTTCATATCATTGAGGTAAATCTACGGTGTAAATTCTTGCAAGCAGGTATTAACGTTTTTAATGTGTAGGTTGGACAGAGTCCCCCAGGTAACCAGCCTTTCCCTAAAAAGACAGTTGATGTATTCTTCCCTCCTGAGGCCCAAAACGATTTCCCAGTAGCTATGCAGGTTTCAACTAAATATGATGTAATTTACCTCATCACTAAATTTGGTTATATTCATATGTATGATATTGAAAGTGCTACTTGTATTTACATGAACAGAATATCCAGTGAAACAATTTTCGTTACTGCACCACATGAAGCCACTGGGGGTATTATTGGTAAATATGTTAATTGGTAATTGCGCCCACCATTCTAATAAAGTTATGTTATACAGGTGTAAATAGAAGGGGACAAGTGCTATCTGTTTCCGTTGACGAAGACAACCTTATCAGATATGTGAATACGGTATTGCACAATGCAGATTTGGCCCTTAGACTGGCAACTAGAAATAATTTAGCTGGAGCGGAAGAACTATTCGTTAGCAAATTCAACTTGTTATTCCAAAATGGACAATATGCAGAAGCTGCGAAAGTGGCTGCAAATGCCCCAAAAGGTACTCAAATTTTGGCATAAGATTCACTCATCTTATTGATATATTATAGGTATTTTGAGGACACCATCGACAATACAAATGTTTCAACAAGTTCCCACCCAAGCTGGTCAGAATAGTCCATTGTTGCAATATTTTGGTATTCTCTTGGATCAAGGACAGTTGAATAGGTATGGGGAATGTTGCTTCTAATTTGGGAAAAATAGTAACTGTCTTTTTTTTAAAGATATGAATCCTTGGAACTTTGTAAGCCAGTTTTGCTTCAAGGACGCAAGCAACTCTTGGAAAAATGGTTGAAGGAGGAGAAATTGGAGTGCTCTGAAGAATTGGGTGATTTGGTGAAACAAGTAGATCCTACTCTGGCACTGTCTGTATATCTAAGAGCTAATGTGCCTGCCAAGGTAAGGTATTGTTTAATTCTAATGTTTTAGACTTCTAGCAGATAAAGCATATAACTAGAAATCAACCAGAGCTAGGTACCGTTTTGTTTTTGCTTCTAAATGTGATGTTTGTAAACATATTTAATTCAGATTGGTTTTTAAAGTAGTTAGGAAAATAGTTGAGATTGGTTTTTAAAGTAGTTAGGAAAATAGTTGAACATTCTGAATATGCAATGAAAAAGGCCTACTACAAAATTCCTTCGTTATATTTGAAATTTCTCTTAGGTGTTTATACTTCCCCACTTTTTGTGATACCCTTAAATTGTCATTCAGATTAAATCATATAAGTCATAAACTTTGTGTTTTTTTTAGTGCTTAATGATAATTATTAAAATTATTGGGGTCTTGTTTATTTGACACACTTTTAATTAATTTAACATTTCCCAAAATAATCCGAATCATTTGAAAAAGTTGCATTCATATAGCGTCAAAACAATAATTTACCTAACAGAAATAAAGATTTTGTAACCAAAAAAACATCAGTAAATTTCAAGTCTTTCTCAAAATCTTAACATTTCTCTAGAAATTTCATTTTTGTAATGTTTGAGTTTCTCCTGATATTTGAGCTTTTTTTAAATTGGAGTTTAAATTTAAATTTCAAGTAAAAACAGTCAAGATTTTGAGACACTATTAAGTTTGCAATGTAAATAGGAAATAAGAAAAGTTGAAATTTCGACTGTTTCCCAAATGCGTTATCTGAGACTGTAGATTTTTTACTTTTTTCTTAAAATTTTGACTTTAAAATGGTTGTTTTAACTCTTGAGTATTGGGATATTCGACTTTTCCAAAATTTTAATTCAAACTCAAAACTTCCAAATTTCTCCAAACCTTAAAATTTGAGATTAAATTCGAAAGATAATGTCGAAAGTTCGTATTTTGATATGCCTTTTTTTCATCAACTAAAAATAAAATTGAAAATGTCCAGATTATTCATATAATTTTTGAGGACAAAGTTAAAATAAAAAAAAAAAATTGTTTAAAAAAATTGAATTTTGAGTTTGCTTTAGGGATTTTAACTTTAATCACGAATTTGTTTTAAGATTTTGGGCAAATTATGAAATTAAAGTAGAGATGGTTTTTAATAAATTTATTCGTTTTTTTTTAATTTCCACTTTAAAATTTTGATTTTTAAATTTTCACGTCAAATTCGACTTATACTTTCTAAAAATTATGATATTTTTCTTCAAAAATGAGAATTTCACAATGAAATGATTATTTTAAATCAGACTCTTGAAATAAAAGTAATGCGCGAAAAAATCATATCATTTTATCTTTATCTAAAAATTAGGACTTTCAGTTGGAATATTCCATGTTGAAACTTTGACTTTCATCAAACCTTCGGACTTTCTAAATGTTGGAATTAAAGTTAAAATTTTGAGAAAGGGGTCGAAATTTCCAGGTTAAGAGTCAGTTTTAACGCGCCCAGTATTTGGAGAAAAAAAGATTAAGGTTAGCGTTTTTTTTTAATAAATTCAGTTTTTGAAACTTTGACTTTCTTGAAAATTTTGAGATAAAATTCGATATAAAAATTTTGAAAAGTTCAAATTTAATTTCGAAGTTTTGAGAACGTATTAGATACTAGCTGATACCTCGCGCCTTCGTCCGCGTGAAAGAAGAGCAAGAATTCTTAGGTCACCTTTTTGGAAATTCCGATTTTTTTGGAAGAATTCTCGACATTTTCTCATTTCCAAAACTTCCAAGTTTTCTCGAAATTTTGACTTAATTTGAAAAATTTCCACTTTTTTCGAAGTTTTTATTTTTTTTTGAAAATTCCAGCCTTAAAATAATGATTTTTGGATATATTTTGATTTCTTTTTTTTGGACACTTATGATATTTCTGTTTTTGTTGAAAACATTTTTTTTGGAAAATTTGCTTTTAATAATTCAAATTTTTAATATTTTGACTTTATTTCGGAGTTTTTTTTTGGAAAATTTTAACTTTTCATAACATTTTTGACCATATTTTTGAAAATTTTGGCCTTTTTTCAAAATTCTCTTCTTGCTATTGAACATTTTTGCAACATTTTTTAAAATTTCCCCTTTTTTTCCACTTTTTTGCAAATTATTCGATTTTTATAAAACATTTTCATTCTAAATTTAACTTTTTTTTCAAAATTTCAGTCTTTCCTCGTTTCGACTTTCTGAAAGTTAACATCTTTTTTTAAATCTGACTTCGATTTTCATTGAAAATCTTCAATTCGACTTTATATTTTGAAAATTTCGAATTTCCAATTTTCCATTTTTTTAATTTCCACCTTTTTTCAAATTTTTTTCCACTGTTTTTGAAAATTTCCACTTTTTTCAAAAATTTCGATTTTTTCGAACTTTTTTCAGAATTTTCATTCACCTTTCTGAAAATGTTGACCTTTTGTTATCAAAGTTCGTAAAACTTTCAGAATTTAAATTTTTTTCAAAATTTCATTTTTATGAAAATTTTCACTTTATTTTAAAAATTTCGTCTTTTTCTCGGATTTTCGACTTTTACGTGGCAAATTGGTTTTTTATTTAAAAATCTAAAAAATTCGACTTTTTTTTTTAATTTTCACTTTTTTGAAAAATTGAATATTTGTCACAATTCCGATTTTTAAAATATCCGAACTTTTTTTTGAATGTTTACGTTTTTTGAAAATGTAAACCTTTTTGTTAATAAATATCGGCTTTTTTAAGATATGTTTTTTTCCAGAATTTAAAGTTTTTTCAAAATTTTAATTGTCGATTTTTTCTTGGTAGTTCGATATATATTTTTTAAAATAAATTTGAAGCTTTATTTTCAATTTAGACTTTTAATCTTTTTAAATATTCAAAAACATTTTAAAATTAAATTTTTCTATTTTTGAATTTTTCTAAAGTTGAGATTTCCACGGGGTTCGCTGGAACGCTAACGGGGCTAGCTTATTTTATTACTTTTTTAACCAATACATATTTGTTTCCTAAACATTTTTTGGGGCAGCACCCTCACTAATTTTAGCTACAAGCCGCTACTGCATATAACGTTGAAAGTGGAGGGCCGACCGTCTTTAAATGTATGGGCCTGTTTCAGATTCCTCTCCCTGAATTTATATCCAGGAACTTTCCAAACAAACATATCACAAATTCAGTTTTCACACAGAAACTGGTGCTCGTAATTTATCTTCAGCTTTGAAAAGTTATAAATAAGTTTTAGGTTCAAGTATTTATTAAATCCTCGACCACGCGGAAGTTGACGAGTTCGGTAATGGTGTCATCAGCTTTGCGAACTTATTTATTAGGATCAAAACCAGTTTTTAGTTCTCAATTCTTAATTCGTTAAATATTGCACGTTTTCGTTGAACCAAATTTTTTTTGACTGTCATGTTAATTAGTCACATTTTAAATTTAGAGTTTTCTTATCTATTTTTTCCCACAGGTAATCCAAAGCTTCGCCGAAACGGGCCAGTTCCAGAAAATCGTCATTTATGCCAAGAAAGTTTCAGTACACCCCTGATTACATCTATTTACTGAGAAGTGTTATGCGCACCAACCCAGATCAAGGAGTTGCGTTCGCAGGCATGTTAGTTGCTGATGAGGAACCACTAGCCGATATAAATCAAATTGTGGACATTTTCATGGAACAAAACATGGTTCAGCAGTGCACCGCCTTCCTTTTGGACGCTTTAAAGAACAACAGACCCACAGAGGGACATCTGCAGACGAGACTCTTGGAAATGAATTTGATTTCCGCTCCTCAAGTCGCTGATGCTATTTTGGGAAATAACATGTTCACGCATTACGATAGAGCACACATCGCTCAGCTTTGCGAGAAAGCCTGGATTACTCCAAAGGGCACTCGAACACTACACTGATCTATATGACATCAAGAGAGCTGTGGTTCACACGCATTTGTTACCAGCTGATTGGTTGGTCAACTTCTTCGGAACTTTGAGCGTAGAGGACAGCTTGGAATGTCTGAAAGCGATGCTAACGGCCAATATTAGACAAAACTTGCAAATATGCGTACAGATCGCTACGAAATATCATGAACAATTAACTACTAAAGCTTTAATTGATCTCTTTGAAAGTTTTAAGAGTTACGAAGGGCTATTTTACTTCTTGGGGTCTATTGTGAACTTCTCCCAAGATGAGGAGGTGCACTTTAAGTACATACAGGCTGCTTGCAAAACTGGACAAATTAAGGAAGTGGAACGCATATGTAGAGAGTCAAATTGTTATAATGCTGAACGAGTTAAGAATTTCCTAAAAGAGGCTAAGTTGACCGATCAGCTGCCATTAATAATCGTCTGCGACCGGTTCGATTTTGTGCATGACTTGGTCTTGTATCTGTATAGAAATTCCCTGCAGAAATACATCGAGATTTACGTGCAAAAGGTAGGTTGATTTTTTGATGTTGAATGCTTGATTTGAAGGTTCGAGTTGTAGGTTAATCCCAGCCGATTGCCTGTCGTTGTGGGTGGTCTTCTAGACGTCGACTGCTCAGAGGACATAATCAAAAACCTTATTTTGGTTGTAAGAGGCCAGTTTTCCACTGATGAACTAGTGGAAGAAGTTGAAAAGAGAAATCGCCTCAAGCTACTCTTGCCTTGGTTAGAATCACGCGTTCATGAAGGTAGTGTTGAACCTGCCGACCCACAATGCTTTGGCTAAAATTTACATCGATTCCAACAATAACGCTGAGCGATTCCTAAAAGAAAATCAATGGTAATTTATCTCATGTTATCTTTTCATCTCAACTAATTATGCTACATTAGGTACGATTCTCGAGTGGTGGGGCGCTACTGTGAAAAGCGCGATCCCCATCTAGCTTGTGTGGCCTATGAAAGGGGGCAGTGCGATCGCGAGCTTATTGCCGTTTGTAACGAGAACTCCCTCTTCAAGTCGGAAGCCCGGTATTTGGTGCGAAGACGTAATCCTGAGCTTTGGGCTGAAGTTCTGCAAGAGTCCAATCCTTATCGTCGTCAGCTTATCGATCAAGTGGTGCAAGACAGCTCTCAACGAGACGCAAGATCCGGAAGACATATCTGTTACCGTGAAAGCTTTCATGACTGCCGATTTACCAAATGAACTCATCGAGTTATTAGAGAAAATTGTTTTGGATAATTCCGTGTTTTCGGATCACAGGAATTTGCAAAATTTGCTTATTTTGACAGGTAAGTGTTTTAAAATAATCAATTTATTGGTTTATAGCTAGGCAGTCCATAATTACCCAGATTCCAAACCATAAAACAATGCACACTCCAACCCCCCACATACTAAATTAGGAGATAAATGCATTTTTTCCAGTTTCCAGCCAAAACTAACAAAAAAAGACAACTACATATTTAAACTTGAAATTTCTAATTTGTTTGTAATTTCATTAAATATCTGAAAAATGGACAGATTTAAGTTTTCTAACGGAATATTTCTCTTTTGAGTTCAAACTTGAGATTTCTAATTTTATTTTAGTTAGGTTATAAAGTCAAAAACTCAAAATCAGTGTAGATCAGAAATTTCCAAATAGTGGGGTGAGCATCCCTAGGGGGCCGTAAAGAGATAAGGGGGGGGGGGCGCAATGTGTATTTGGACACGTTTTGATTTTTTTGAAAATGTTTTTTAAAAGGTTGGATTTATCCAAATGTCAACTTTCGTAATTTCTTTTTTCAAAATGTCTACTTATTTAAAAATCTAGATTTTTTCAACATTTTGACTTTAAAAATTTTTGGCATTATTAAACATTGTTTGTTATTTCAATAATAATCCAAAAATAAAAAAGAAAAAAATTACTGATTCTGTTCGAAGCTTCTTTTTTTTTTCATTTTAATGGGACTTTGATAATTGCACCTTTTTTTTTTCAAAAAATTGTATTTTTAAGCTTTCAGTTTCCTTTTAAAAGGTTGACATTTTTTCACAACTGTATTTCAGAAAGAGGACTTGAGTTTCCAAAATTTAGACTTGTTTAAAGTTTCGGACTTTTCTCTCAAAATTTCCATCTTTTTCAAAATTATTACTTTATTAAATTTTTGATATTTTTGAAACCTTTCGACCTTTTCGAATATTTCTACCTTTTTTGGAAATTTCGAAATTTCAGAAATTCAGATTTTATTGAAAATTCGATTTTTTTTGAAAATATCAACTGCATTGATAATTCGACATTTTTTCAAAATTTCAATTCTCTTAAAATTTGCGATCATTTTTTTGTTGAATTTTTATATTCTTTTTAAAGTTTCGCTTTTAAAATTTCGAATTTAAAATTTTGAATTTCTTTGAAAATCTTGGCTATTCAAAATTTCCTTTTTTTAATTAAACTTTTAAAGATTGTCGACTTTATTTGCAAATTTTGATTTTATCAAAGCTCAACATTTTTTCAAAATGTGGTCCTTTTTCAAATTTGCTTTTTGAAAATTTTAAATGTTTTTTAAATTTCGACATTTTTAAAATTTTGATTAAAATTTCGAGTTCTTTTTTTCAAATTCTCGCCCTTTTTTTCCGAAATTTTAATTTTGTTTTTGAAAATTATGGTTTTTAAAAATCTCGACCGTTTTAAAATTTATCTGTTCTTTTTTTTTTACTTTTTCGAAAGTTTGAACTTTTTGTTCAAAATTTTCGAATTACATATTCTGAAACTTTTAAATCTCTTTAATTTTTTCAAAATTAAAATTAATTTTTCAAAAAATTTTTTCAAAAAAGAGTTCAAATTTTCAAAAATTACATAATTTACTAAATGGGGCACATTTAGTAAATTACGTAATTTTTGAAAATTTGAACTCTTTTTTTTTTTGAGTTTTTAACCCATTTTGTAATAATTCGACTTTTTAAAATTATACGAATTTATACGAATTCTGATTCTTTTTTTGAACATATTAATTTTTTATGAATTTAGATATTTCTCAAAATTTCACTTTAAACTGTCTACTTTTTTTTCCAAATTTTCACCCTTTTTGAAAATTTCGGTTTTTTGAAGAGTTCACTTTTTAGAAAATCTCGTTATTTATCTAAAATTTATTTTTCAAAATCTTTCAAATTATTTTGGAAATTGCGTCGTTTTTTTTTGGGTATGGATTTTTCTTTGTAAAATATTTCGTTTTTTTCCCGAAATTTCACCTTATTTTGAAGTTTTTGACTATTTTTCAATAATTTCGTCTGTTTTAAAAATTAGATACAATTTTTTTTTAAACTCCAAAGTCAAAATTTTCACATAAATTCCATTTTTTTTAAATGTCGCAATTTAAAAAGCAAGTAAAAAAGTCGGGAATTTAAAAAATAATCCACATTTTCAAAAAATTTCGAAATTTCCAAGAAGTTGAGGTCTTAAAAAAATTGAATTTTTCGAAAACATTTCAGTCCACATTTTCAAAAAAGATCGACCTTTTTGAAAAAGTTGAAACTTAAAAAAGACTAATTTTTTTAAAAATGTCGGAATTTAAAAAACAAGTAAGAGTCGGGAATTTAAAAAATAATCGACATTTTCAAAAAAATTTCGAAATTTCCAAAAAGTTGAGGTCTTCAAAAAATTTGAATTTTTCGAAAACATCTCAGTCTACATTTCCAAAAAAGATCGACCTTTTTGAAAAAGGCTCAAATTTTTAAAATGGTGTAAATTTTGAAAAACATTGGAAATTTTAAAAAACTCCAAATTTTGAAAAGAGAATTTCTAATTTTGAAATAAAATCGCAATTTTGGAAAAATGTCAAGCTTTCAAAAAACTCGACATTTAAAAAAATGGTTACAATTTTCGAACGTAAAGTCTAAATTTTGAAAATAGTCGAAATTTTGCAATAAGTAACAAATATTTTTAAGAAGTTGAAGTTTCGTAGTTCAACCATTCAGAAAATTAATAAAAATTTTTAAAAAAGTCAAAATTTTTAGAATAAAATTTTTAAAATAGTTGATAGTTTTTGAAAAATCTAAATTCTGAAAAAGTAAAAATTTTGAAAAAGAAGTTTTGAAATAGTTTAAATTTTGAAAAGGTGTACATTTTGAAAAAATCGGAATTTTAAAAAATTTTGATCACTTAGGCCTCCCTTTTGATCTCCTTAGACCCCTCCCTAGGAAGGCGCGCTCCACATGTTGGGAAGTCCTGATATAAGGTTATATGTTCCTACTAGGTTTAATAGCATCATTTTGTTTTAGCTATCAAAGCCGACACCTCAAGAGTTATGGATTACATCAACAGATTAGATAATTACGACGCTCCCGATATAGCTAACATCGCCATCAACAATCACTTATACGAAGAGGCCTTTGCCATTTTCAAGAAATTCGATGTCAACACATCCGCCATTCAAGTCTTAATTGAGCAAGTCAACAACTTGGACAGAGCCTACGAATTCGCCGAACGCTGCAACGAACCTGCCGTCTGGAGTCAATTGGCCAAAGCCCAATTGCAGCAGGGAATGGTCAAAGAGGCCATAGATTCCTACATAAAGGCGGACGATCCATCAGCCTACATGGCCGTCGTGGAAACCGCCAGCAAGAACAATTCATGGGAAGACTTGGTGCGATACCTACAAATGGCTCGCAAGAAGGCCAGAGAAAGCTATATTGAATCTGAGTTGATTTACTCTTACGCTAAAACAGGAAGATTGGCCGATTTGGAGGAGTTTATCAGCGGTCCGAATCATGCGGATATTTTAAAAATTGGTGAACGCTGCTTTGATGATAAAATGTATGATGCCGCAAAACTTCTCTTTAATAACGTTTCCAATTTCGCGCGCTTGGCGATAACATTGGTTCATTTGAAGGAGTTCCAGGTAATTATGATTTTGTCTATTGTATTAGATTAACCCAATTATTTACAGGGCGCGGTGGATAGTGCCAGGAAAGCAAATAGCACTAGGACATGGAAGGAAGTTTGTTTTGCTTGCGTCGATGCTGAAGAATTTAGATTGGCTCAGATGTGTGGCAAATATATTGTTGTACACGCCGATGAATTACAAGATTTAATCAACTATTATGAAAATCGAGGTTACTTTGAAGAATTGATTGGCTTGTTGGAGAATGCTCTTGGATTGGAAAGAGCTCACATGGGCATGTTCACTGAATTGGCCATTTTATACTCCAGATATAAACCTGCTAAAATGCGTGAGCACTTGGAGCTGTTCTGGTCCAGAGTTAATATACCCAAGGTGAGTTCTATTTTTCTATTGGATGATTTTATTTTAATGTACAGGGTGTACCTTAATAAGTGAAAAAATATTCAGGGTGTGATTTTACATTGAAAATTAGCATAATTTTTTTATATAGTTTTTTTCCAAAACCTCATCCTTTCTGAGCTGAGTCACTCCAAAGCTGAAGGTTAGGTAACACTTTAATTTTTTTCGTATTCAAAAAAAACCTTTTAAAATGGAAATTGCTGAATTTTGTAAGTACATTTTATAAATTAATATTCTTTTTAGCGCCCTCTCAATGAAATGAAATGAAATTTACAATACCTATCACTTTTTCACTAAAACCTTTTTTGTAAATTAAGATATGGATTTGTACTAATATGAATTATAAAGCTTGAAAAAGTTAAGAATTTTTGTACATGTTTTATATATTTTTTAAACAATGGTATTTAACTAAAAAAATAAAACTTGATGCACTGATGGAGCGTCCATTTGAAAGAACTGAAATTTTCTTAAATGAAAAAGTCTAAAATTCTGGTTATAACTTAATTATTTACTTCTTTTTTTAAATTGTTTACCTTCAATACAAAATTGTCTCTTTTTCTAGGGATTTTGATTGTTGTTTGGAAACATGAACACTTTATGAAAGTTTTTTTGACAATATTTTTTCTTTATGGATAAATTCCGTTTTTCTTTCACATTTTTTAATTTCTCACATTTTAACCGATTCCACTTCTTTAAATTTAATTTTATTTTTCTCTTCAAATCTCGACTTGTGTCAGAATTATTTATATTCCTAAACTTGCGCCTTTTCACAAAATTAGACCTTTGAAAATTTTGCCTTTGTTCGAATTTTGAACATTTTTCAAGAAGGTTAGGTTTTTATTTTTAATACGATTTACTGAAAATTTCGACTTAAAAAATTTTTTTTCCTCAAAATTCATCTTTTTCGAAATTATACCAATTTATTCTCAGAATTGCAATTTTCCTCCTAAAATTGGACAATCTCTTGTAAATTTGAAAATTTTCTAGAAAGTTCGATTTTTTTCTCAAAATTGCAACGTACTTTTTAGAAATTGTTATTTTTTTTTTCGAAATCTGTTATATCTGTTTTTTTTCTGAATTTTTTCTTTAAATTTGATTCCCCGTAATTTTATCTTGCTCGAAATTCATCCTATTTTCCAAATTTTGACTTTTGTATCAAAATTCGATATTTTTTATTTCTGAAAATTCGTTATTTTTCTAAAATTGGATCGAAATTGTAATAGAAATCTAAAATTACTGAAAATAATATTTTTAGGAAATTTTAAGGAAACGATTTTTTGTAAATTTCAAGAATATGGCAAAATAGAGAAATATTTTTAAAAATTTCAATTATTTTTTATCTGAATTCGATTTGTTCTGCAAATTAACTTTTGGAAATTGCGTCTCTTTTTAAAATTTCGACTCTCGACATTTCTAGAAGTTCTCTGAAGAGTTTTTTTCTGAACGTTCGGCTCTTTTTTGAAATTTCAACTTTAATCTGGAAATTGGATCTTCCCAGTTTGTTTAATTTTTATGAAAATATACATTATTCAATCGGAAGGTGTTCTTTTGTTGTCCCCTTGAAGGAAATCCTGCCTACGCCCAGGCTTAAGTATATCGTCGAAAATAAAAAAAATTAAATTCTCAAAAAAGTTGAATTGAAAAAGGCGGAATTTTTAAAAAGTTGTGAATTTGGAAAAGTTTAAAATTTTCGATCAAATTTTCCTAACTCTTTCAGGTCCTACGAGCGGCCGAACAAGCTCATTTGTGGGCCGAACTGGTATTCCTTTACGACAAATACGAAGAATACGATAACGCCGTTTTGGCAATGATGGCTCATCCGACGGAGGCATGGCGTGAAGGCCATTTCAAAGACATTATAACCAAGGTTGCCAACATTGAGTTGTATTACAAGGCTATACAATTCTACCTTGATTACAAACCTTTGTTATTAAACGATCTCCTCTTGGTTCTTGCGCCTAGAATGGACCATACCAGAGCCGTCGCGTTCTTTACCAAAACGAACCATTTGCAGCTGGTGAAGTCCTACCTGAGATCTGTACAAAATTTGAATAACAAAGCTATCAATGAAGCATTAAACTCACTACTAATAGAAGAGGAAGACTTCCAAGTGAGTGTTGGCTAAATCTGTAAAATAATGATTATTATGAAAATTTTTTTCCAGGGCTTACGAACATCTATAGACGCTTTTGACAATTTTGACAATATCGGTTTAGCGCAAAGACTAGAAAAACACGAATTAACTGAATTTAGGCGAATTGCCTGCTTATTTGTACAAAGGCAATAACAGATGGAAGCAAAGTGTTGAACTCTGCAAAAAAGACAAACTATTTAGAGATGCTATGGAATACACTGCTGAATCCAAAAACCAAGAGTTAGCTGAAGAATTACTGTCCTGGTTTTTGGATCGCAAAGCTTATGATTGTTTTGCTGCTTGTCTATACCAAGTAAGTTTTTTTTTATTTTTCTATCGCCGAAATAACTGATAATAAATCTTTAGTGTTACGATCTTCTAAGGCCCGATGTGATATTGGAATTGGCGTGGAGACATAAAATCACCGACTTTGCAATGCCTTATCTTATTCAAGTCACTAGGGAGTTGACAACAAAAGTTGAAAAATTAGAACAATCTGATGCCCAAAGACAGAGTGAAGCAGCTGATGAAACCAATAAGCAGCCAATGATGATCCCAGAACCTCAGCTTATGTTGACTGCTGGTCCCGGCATGGGTAAGTTCTTATGCATTTTAGTTAGTTAATTTGCATTTTCTTTACGTTGGTTTGTTGGTGAAATTCTAACCTGATGATCCTTTCAGTATCTGTTTTCGTTTTAAATAGCTTAAACAATACCATCAGAAGTTGTAAAGTTCTGAAAGAATTAACTTGTTACCTCTTTTAGAAATTGCATTTTTTTACTGTAATCAGATTTTTGAACTAATCCTAAAACTTAGTTTGTCTTGTCCAAACTTATTATGCTCTGAATTCTAACGCATCTTTTAATGATAACAGTTTATCCGGGTTAAATCAAATACAAGACGTGAATTTTCTTTGTTTCTTAGTTATCTATAGATGCAAAAGGAAAATACCACCACATTCACCACTAAATCTCTGAACCTATTAAACTCACAAGCTTGCAATTTTGTGAACATTTTTATGTGATAAAGACATCCACTAAGTAAGGATTTTTCTAAAGTTAATCCTTATGGGGGCTGAAAACGTATATCAAATTTATGAAATGAAAATTTCAAAAAATTACTAGTGAAGAATCTAACCTATAAATTTTGAAGAACTTTTGAAATTTTGAGAAAAAAAATCGAAATTTTGGTTTTGAAGTTTAAATCTGTATTATCAGTGTTAGTACTACTACGTTATCGCGTTACAACTTGATCTGAAAATTAATTTCAAATTTCATTTAAATAAAAAATTCTTTTGAAACTTCCATTCAGTTGAATTTCATTCTTCGAGCTCTCTGACGAAGTCGCAGGTAACAAATAAGTGCATAAAAAAATAGCAATTTCTAGAATTTGTTTTGAATTATTTTTCTCTTTCTTGCAGGTATTCCCCCTCAAACCTATGTACCTCAACAAGCTTATGCCCAGGCAGGTTATGTACCCCAAATGCCATACCAAGGGTATCCTGGCATGTAATATACGGCCCCCTATGCGCAAAGCACGAATTATAACCCTGCGAAAGGCTGCCGATATGGTAGTAATGTCCAGTTCACGACTAAACCTAGGTATTAAATAAATTTTGCATTTTGTGCAATTTCAAATTTTGTTGCAGTCGCAAAATGATCTGATAGCAGCAGGTCATTATATTAAGTATACAGTGATTCAACCCAGTTACGAAATTTTAAATTTTACTGAACCTAACGTTCAAATTTCAGAGCCTATTGATAAAGGAATTAACACGTTGATTAACTAGCAAAATTTAGACTACAGAGCAATAGCTAAAATCGCTTTTTATTGTATCAAAAATAATCATAGGCAGACAAATGCGATTTTGGCTGGTGTAGGTTTTGTGTAATTAATGCACACCTTTAATTATGAAATTCAGCAAAATTTGTAACCTATTTTTAATCTTATTAATAGATGTCAAATTGATTAATCTTAAGTTATCAAATGCCAAATTTGATGTAATTTTCAGTGGCCAAGGCCAAGATTGCTTTATAATAAGTAATAGTATAATAATAGTATAAAAACACTCGTTAAAGAACCATACCTGAGTAAGCGGGTTTTGAAATTTGTAGTCCAATATTTTAAAATTTTGAAAATCATGCAGAAGTGTTAAGTGTTATTGCGACTTGCAATAGCAGCTATACAAAGTGAACAAATATATTTTCAATTGAACAATTACCTGATGTCGAAATTGTGAGCCTTGTTTATAAACTTGATGTTTGTGAATAGATTCAATTCTGAAAAACATAATTACTAAATTCTAAACTCCAAACAAAGTAAATCTGATTAAAAGTTTACCAATGGCTAAAGTGTGATGTTGTAATGTTGCATTCTGAGATGCATGTCAAATTTGGTTTTGATTATTGTCGTCCCTCTTTAAGACTTTAATTTGTTCAGAAGTAACAATGATTTTTAAATCTATGTTCGTCCAGTTAAGTTTATTTTTGTTATTCTTTTTTATTTTGAATTAGATTGTACATAAGGTGTAATGTGCTAAATAGTAAAAGAGAAGTCTGTAAATAATAAATACTAATTAGTAATCCGAATTTAGGTTTTTTTGGACTTTTAAATTCTATAAGTACGTACTGTTGAATTAGGTTTTTTATGTGTATTTATCAATGTAGGCATTCCCCCTTTTTCTATTAGTTTTTTATCTAATCCTTTTAATTGTCGGTGAGAAGAAAATCACCGATTATTTATGAGATATATATTATTTGTGCACATTTTCTTCAAAACATATTTATATTAGTTTAATAAAAAATATTAATTTTGTTTAGTACAATTTTATTAATGTATTTAAAAGTTGGTATTATTGCACAGTAAATATTTACGCATTATTATTTTCCTATTATATAAAAGCTATAAATAAATAAAATCAATATCAAAAACTGAGTTTTCTTTACTAAATGTGATATTTGGTTTTAGAATTTGAAATAATGTAGTGGGCCAAATGTTGTTTTAAAAGAAAGGTCACTATTTTTCAAAGACGTTATGTATTAGACTTGCTTCTTCAAGTTGAAAAATACTTCTGCAGCACTGCATCAGTTACATATGTCTAAATTAGACTAATATTGAAGTACTCCGTTCACCTTTGGAATTCAGGTCTGAAACATTGACAGGCTCTTTTGGATTCAGTTCAAAGAAGATCACTTCACCTGATTTTCTTTGGACACTGGATCACAGGCGGTTGGTTGGTGATGTTTCTATTCTACAAGTTCAGTAAAATCTAATAAAAATTGAAAATATTAATTTTAAAGTGAAAAGTTTGGAACAAAAATCAAAAATTCTAGGAACTTTTTGAAATTAATTTATTTAAAAAATCGGTTTTTCAAACTTCAAGTTTAAATAAGGAAATTTGAAAAATTCAGAGAGACCTTGAAATTTATAAATGGAATTTTGAAAAGTATTTTTAATTTAAACTAAAACTTCTTAGATAAATTCTCAAATTTTAAACTTTTTAAATTTAAAACACAGAACTGCGAGAAAGTCAGAATTTTGAGTTGAAATTCGAAATTTCGAAAATAAAAGTTCAAACTTTAAGATCAAGGTCAAATTTTTAGGAATCAAGGGGTAAATTTTAAAAAAGTTTACATTTTGAATTTTTTATCGAATTTTTAGAGAAAAAAATTACAGGTTTAAATTCAACATTTTCAGAATAAATTCAACATTTCGAAAGTGTTATAATTTAGGGGGTTTATGCTTGAAGTTTAAGATTAACAAAAGAGAGAGAGGAAAAATTAAGAGAAAATTCGATTAAATACTTGAAATTTCAAGTCCTGACATTTTGTAAAACATTTTTCTTTAATAAATTAAACTGTTTTTGAAATTAAGAGTTTTTTTTTCGGAAATTTCGACTTAAAATTTCAAGCTTAAATACTGAATTTTAGAAAAAAGTTTAAATGGCCTGAGAAGCCCAAAATTGATAAAAATGAATTTCAAATTAACGAGAAATTTAAACTGACATCCAAAATTTAATAAATTTTCGAATATTGAACTTTGGGGCTCAACATTTTGAGTTAAAAGTCGAAATTTTAAATTTTTTTAAGTAAAATTTTCACTTTGACAGAGATTTTCTAAGTGTTTAAACTTTGAATGTTGGAAATTCGAACAATTTAAAATTAAAAATTATAAAAATATAGAAATACAGAACTTGTCCCTTGAAACCAAGCAATATTAAAAAGCACAACAAAGGTTGCTCTAACGCGTTTCGACAGCCAAGTTGTCATCTTCAGAGAAATACTGAATATAAATTTTCAAGAGAAAAGCCTAAAATTAATAGAAATGAATTTCAAATTAACGAAGAAATTTAAGCTGACACTCAAGAATTTAGTAAATTTTCGAATATTGGACTTTTGGGGCTCAATATTTTGAGTCGTAAAAGTCGAAAATTTTAATTTTTTTAATAAAATTTACACTTTGACAGAAATTTTTTGTGTTTAAACCTCAAACTTTTGAAAAATGAAATTTGGAACAATTTCAAATTAAAAATTTATAAAAATATATTTTCGAATTCAGAACCTTTAAGATTATCTGCAAAATTTTTATTTGACCTTTTATTAATTTAACACTTCTATGAAAACCTAAATTTCAAAATTTTGAAAAAGAAATAAATTTTGTCCTCTATATTTATTACAATTTATTTAGCAAATTCTTGTCTCCAGATTGAAATTCAAAATGTTAAGAAAATAGACTGAAATTTTCATTTTTAAAGTCAAATGTTCCGAGTTATAAGGTTAAAACTTCGAAATGAAGAAAAAAAAATTTCACGTTAATCAGAAATGTTCTAATTTAATCTGGAAATTTCGACTTTAATTATTCACGAAACTTTGACTTTTAATCACATTTCGAATTTAAATTAAATGTTTGATGAGTAAAATAAAATTTGCAAATTTTATGATGATTTATTTTCATTTTATTAATTTTCTTCTAGGAGAAATTACCAGCTTTTTGGTTTGAAAAGTTCTAACAGAAAAAATAATAGTAGTAGCTAATTTAATAATACTATGGTATTTTAGATAACAAGTGGCTAAAATAGTCTTTTTTTATCTACGAGTTATATACATTTTTTGAAGTGTCATTCGAAATTAGAAAACAATATAATTTTGCAAAAATACAACAAAATTGTACTTATTTCTCCATAGAAATCAGTATCAAAACAACGCAATATTTAATTGAGTGTTATAATGTAATTTAAACCACATATTTAATAATAAGAAAGTTACCAATGTTGGCGCCCCTTAATTTGGATAAGCCTGCATAAGGTGGAAATTGAACTGGAATAAATTTAAGAAAACTGATCTAAAGCCTTGTTAAAATACATAAAATAAGTCGATTGTGTTTAACAGATTGCTACGTTTTAGGGTGCTTTTGGATATTTTTCTTCTGCAGGGGGCTAGGAACTAATCCCAACATTTGGAATTCCTTTAGGCGCTTTGAGCAATTTTTGGTAGGAGATCTTATTTGGTGTCACGTTACCAACATGCTAATGTGACTTTACCAACATGTTAATACTGTTCTGTAGCTATTAGTATGACGTGTAATTCAATTAAAAATGTATGATCGGCGGACGAATATCGAACTTGGAACTTATAACCTGAGAATTAAATGCATTTACCTTTTAGTCCTACTGCCCATTGACATTTTTACCGTCGGCAATAAGTTAAATTGACTACGTGGCTAGTTCAATGCTAGTGCATAGTTTCAATTGTGTTATAGTTTAATTCTCTAAACGTATTTGTCGGTTTCTTGCTACGATATAACTAAATATAATTTTAGTCATAGTTGGTGATTCTAGAACGAAAAAGAGGCGAAAAAATATAAGGAATTCTTTTAAAACAGATTTTATACGTGTGCTATATTTAAATTGCACATCCTTAAATATAATACGTTTAAAAATATTGTAGAAAATTATGACTAATTAACTTTTGATAATTCCCAAAAGCCATTTCATATGTTCGTCAAATAAGCTTGAGCTTGTCATGATACATGGAAATTTGTTACCTCAAAAGTAGGAAAAACGCATAAGTAATCAATAATTGCTCACACTTTAAAATATCTAAAAATCGATGAGATTTCCTTATATTTATCTATTGTTTTTGAAACCATATTCCGCAGAACACAGATAACCCTTGTTTTTGATAATAATGACTAAATAGGAATATGTAGTATGAGGAGTAATAACTCCAAGACACCTTCGAATGATATGATAGTTTTATTGCAAAAAGCTTGTGTATAAAAACTCTAAAGAATTCTCTAGTGGCACATGGTCAGTGGTCATCAGTGGCATATCGTGCCTTAGACGGGCCCTGTGTCAAAATTTGTTGGGGGCCCAAATGAAGGGTAAACATTTTTTACATAAGGAGTAGAAACGCTCACATTGAATTAAAATAATTATATATTGACTAAGCTGATGTCACCCGACCCCACTTATTACTTTCTTTATCGTGCATCGATTTTTTTCTTAATTTCGACATTTTTCCACAATTTCTATTTTTTTAAATTGTTTGCAATTTTAACTTTCCTTTTTTCCAAATTGTCGACTTTTTCAAAATTTTTACCTTATTTACAAACCCTCCACTTTAAAAATTTGAGTTTAAAAATTTCGATTTTCTTGAACTTCTTTAAAATTTCGAATTTTTTTAAATGGTTGAATTTTCCTCAATATTTCGATCGTTATTTCAAACTTTCGACTTTTTTATCAATATCAAAATATTATTTAACTGTGAAAAAGGTAAAAACTTATTTAAGAATGTTGGCTTTTTTAAAAATGTTCTTTCAAAATTTCAGCTTTCGTCGCTTTGGTGAGCTCTTCTAAGCTACATAAACCAAAACTTGTGGTAGCGCGCTTTTAAAAAGTTTGTTATCGAATTTTCTTCTCTAAACTTGTAATCGGAAGACAAAACATAACAATTTTTTAGTAGATTATGCTTTTTAATTGGATGCTTTTATTTTAGAATTATAAACATTATTTTATGTGTTACGTCGCTTAGCCCCATTTACTACAATAAGTAATAATATTTGGGTTACGTCCTCTAGCAAATTTTGTACTACATGGACTTGTAAAAGGTTTTGGGCTAGGATACTTTTAGAAATCAAACTTTATGCTTATTATTTTTTAATAGTTTTAACTCAATTTCACACTTTTTGTGGGTTACGATTGTTAACTACCAAAGCCCCGCTTTATCCAAAATTTGGACATTTTTTAAAATTTTAACTTCTTTCAAAATTTCGACTTTCTTGAAAATTTTGTCCTTACTAATAATTTTTAAAATTTTGCTTTTCGAAAATTTCAAATTTCTTTTAAAACTTGATTATAAGAGGTTTTGATAAGATCCAATCTTTTTAGAGGTTAGATTTTTAGAAATTTGGATTTTATTTAAAAATTAAGGCTTTTGTCAACATTTGGATTTCTTGTCAAAACTGAACTTTTTAAGATTTAAATATTTCAACTCTTTTCAAAATATTTACTTTTTTGAAAACTTTAATTTTTTTAAGCTTCTACTTTTCTGAAAATTTTTATTTATTGCGAAAATATCGATACTTTTTAAATTTTAACTTTTCTAATAATTTTGGCATTTCGTCAATATTTATACCCTTACAAATTTCGGCTTTATTTGAAAATTTAAGAATATTTCAATTTGGTCATTTTTTTTTAAATTTTAGACTATTTTTGGAAATTTTAGAGTATGTTTTAAATTTTCATGTTTTTAAAATTAAATTTCGAATGGTTTGATATATTTTAACATTTTTTCAAATTCTCGAAAATTTCGGCTTGTTTTGAAACTTAAAGATTTTTCAGTTTTTTAAACATTTCAATTTTTTTTGAGAATTTCTACGTATTGTCAAAATTTTCGACTTTTTTCACATTCCAATACTTTTAAAAATCGAAATACAGAAATTGTCCCCTGAAACCAAGAAAGATTAAAAAACACAATAAAGGTTGCTCTAACGCGCTTCGACAGCCAAGCTGTCATCTTCAGAGAGATACTGCGTTTGAGCAACCTTTGTTGTGTTTTTTAATCTTTCTTGGTTTCAGGGGACACGTTCTGTATTTCAATTTTTGAAGATAACCAAGGACCAGTCCGTTCCACCAAATTCCAATACTTTTGCAAATTACAACCCTAACAGTTTCGACTGAAAATTTAAACAACTATTTTGCAATATTTTCAAATTTCTTTGAAAAAGGGCATTTTTTTAAAAATTTCGCTTTTTTTTCCAAATTTCATGTTCTGCAAACTTTTTATTTTTTTATTGGAAAATTAGAGTTTCTTTGAAATTCTGACTTTTTTTTGAATTTTCTGGATACCTTGTAAAACTTCGAATTAATCTGAAAATTTTAAAATTTTAGCCAAATTTGTAGTTTCTTCAAAAATTTTAATTTTTCATGAAAGTTTTAATTGAAAAATTTTGGCAAATAGGTTGGAATTTTCCGAAAATTTTGCCCATTAAATTTTCAATTGTTTTGAAAGCTTCAGTTTTTGTTTAAAAGATCATTTTTGCAAAATTTTGATTTTTTTTCGAAAACAATTTGACTTTTTGAAGTTTTGACTTTTTTTTAAATATATTTTGCAAATCTTTTCTAAAAATTTTGCAACTTTTGATCAAATCTGGACTTTCTAAAAATGTCGATATTTTTTTCAAAACTTCGATTTTTTTTTTTGAAAACACCGTTTTTAAAATTTGTGGCTTTTTTCAAAATTCCAACTTTCTTTGTAAATTTTGGCACTAAAATTTCGACTCTTTTTAAAAATGTCGACCATTTCTCAAAATAACAAATTTTTTGGTCAAAATATTATTATTTTTGCAACATTTCGAATTGTATTGGAAAAATTTCTAATTTCTTTGAAATTGTGACTTTCTAAGTTGTTTTAATAGTGCTTAAAATTTCGAATTTTGCCGGAAAATTTGCAATTTTTGGCCAAATTTGGAATTTTATTAAAATATAGACTTTTTTTCTCAAAATTTTGACTTTTTCTAAATTTCAGCATTTCTTTAAAATTTTAACTTTTTATGAAAATTTTCATTCAAAAATTTTATCTTTTTTAAAAAATGTTTGAATTTTGAATATTTAAACTATTCAAAACTTTGTCATTTTTTGAAAATTTTGACTTTTCTGTTATTTTTGGCTTTCCTTCAGTATATTTAGAATGTTCAAAAATTTTGAAAATTTGACTGAAAATATCTCAATTTTTTTAATTTTGATATTTTATTTTAAATTTGGACTATTTTTTAACTTTTAGACTGTTCCAACCGAACATCAAACTAGTTTGCAACCGTCCGGCGCATGTGCATTCAAAATTTACCGTTCCAACCAAGTGCAAACTCCAACCCAACTGGCAGTCCGGTGTTCCAACACTGCTCTGACTAGTTCGTGAATTGATTTGTGATCAGTCAGAACAGTCAGCAGCCGAGAGCTTGTACTGGCAGTTGGGAACATGCGCAATAAGTAATCGATAAGCGGTATCGAATTTCTCAGCTGTTATTTGTCAATACGATTGTCAGATGTTTTGATCTTGTCGGAGCAAATGTAAATTGTGTTGTTAAGT
This sequence comes from Dastarcus helophoroides, assembly GCA_028583605.1. Taxonomy (NCBI): domain Eukaryota; kingdom Metazoa; phylum Arthropoda; class Insecta; order Coleoptera; family Bothrideridae; genus Dastarcus; species Dastarcus helophoroides. Next base: position 29,560,272 of record CM053334.1, read on the forward strand.
TCTGAATTCTATTTTTCATCCACTATATTTGTTCAAAAATAATAAAAATGAATTTCGTAGAGGGAATTATATGTGATGAAGATTTATTTTTATCGCTTTCGATTGAGACAGACGGCGAAGACCAGGGGTTTTCCGAGAAGTCCCAAAGTGCGTTCCAACGTGTACAATCCCAAACCAGTCGGAGTGTAATACGGAATGCACGCATGCGTACGAACTAGTTCATGAATTAGTCGGAAACTAATCAGAAATGTTCGGTTGGAACAAACCTTATGTTTCCAAATTTCTCCTTTCTAATAAATTTCGAATTGTTTTTAAAAATTTCGGTAATTTCTCCGAATTCTCTAGATTTTTGAAAATGTCGACATTTTCAGATGTTTATAATATTTTCAAAATTTTTACCGATTTTTGAAAATCTTTATTAATTTTTTTGGAAATTTTAAACTGTCTATGAACATTTCAGACATTTTTCAAAATTTTGACTTTTTTTTTCAATAATTTGGGATTTAAAATTTTTTAAACTTTTCTTGAAAATGTTTTCAATTTTCAAAATTTAGTCTACTGCTAAATTTGAATTTTTTTGAAACTTCTGCCTTAATTTAAAATTATTTGAAAATGTCGTTCTTTTTGAAATTGCAACATTCTCCAAAGATTAAACTTTTTAGAAGGTTTAGGCCACATTTTAAAATCATTGATATTTCCAATCCTTACCTCGTGGAATTCTTTAATATTCATAACTAATAGTTATGAACATTTTAAAATGTCATCACTTTTTAAGATTTCAATTTTCGAACATTTTTCAACTTTCCTGTCCCACAGAGGTCCTTAAAAACTTCTTTCAGCTGTTGCAGTTGTAATCGGACGTTAGACGTTCTGTGTTGCCAACTTTTGGGCGCCCGCTTAACCTAGGCAAAAAAAGATTTCTTTTAGGACTTGATTTTTGAAGTGAAAACTGCTTTAGGCAGGTTTGGCACTTTTTTATATGATTTTTTTCTCGGAAAGTACAGTCTAAGAGTTTAAGTGAGATTGTGGATAACATTTTACGAGTTTTTGCTTACACACGTTCAGAGCTCCTGGGGCCCGGGGTCCCGTATCATTGATGCGGCTGATTCGGCGGGAGCTACGCCCCTGTTTTAAAGTAGAAACCAGGGCTTCGAACCGGAACTGAACCGAAAACTGGAAACCGAAAAAAAACCGTTATTTCTGTCGGAACGAAAACCGTAACTCAACCGAAAAGAAAATATCGGTTTATTTCGGTTCAGTGCAGATGCAAAAATTCACAGTTGAGAAAACCTCCCCAATTCAATTTCAACTTTACATTGAAAGTCTCGAGTTACAACCCAATATTTTCTCTCGATTATTATTTTATTGTTCACGAATCTTTTTGAAACTTGGACTTTCTTTTATTAGAATTTTGAATTTAAACTTATTTTTATTTTGTTCCATAAATATCAACTTTAAATTCAAAATTTTGAATTTTTCTAGAAATATTGACGTTTATTTTTAAATATTTCGACATTTACTACTAGCATTTGAATCAAAGTTATGTAGCATTTTTGTAAAATAAATTTCGAATATTTTCTTAAAGTTTACCTTTTTTCTCAAAATTCTGGGCTTACAATTTGAATTTTTTCCTATTATTTTAATCGTTCTAAACAATTGATGCCTGATCCGTAGCTCGCGAGCCACATATGGCTTGCAGTAATTTTTGATGGGACCCGAGGTCCTATAAAGAAAAGAGGGCCCCCATTTTATTTAGCACATTCATGTTTTCAGGCTAAAGTCGAAATTTCTAAAAAGAGTTAAAATTTAAATTTAAAAATCGGAAAAAAGTAAGAAAAATTATCTTTAACGTGAAAATTTCAAGACAAAGCTTAAAAAATTTTAAAAATCATTCGAAATAAATTTATTTTAATGAATCTGTCAGAGTTTAAATTAAACACGAAATTTTGAAAAAAAAGTTCAAACAGAAAAACTGGAAATGTATAAGTGGAAGTTTAAAAAGTATCATTTTTAACTTTAAATGAAAAATGTTATGCAAAACTTTGAAAAGATAAAAAACTCTTAGAACAAAAATATCCTCGCATTTTCAATTATAAAATTTAAAAACAGAATTTTGAAAAAAAACTCCAAATTTTGAAAAATCCCAAGTCATTCACAAGAATTTAGTTTTAACACAAATTTTCGAGAAAAACTTCCAAATTTAAGGTTTAAATTGCAAATTTTGAGAAAAAAATTCAAACTTTGAGATGAAGGTCAAGATTTGGAGGCCAAAAGACAAAATTTCCAAAAGAAAGTCTAGATTTCGAGTTTTGTAACAAAATTTTAATGAAAAATATTTAGGTTCAAGTTTGAACTCAGAATTTTCAGAAGAAACTCTACTAAGTAAATCTTAAAATGTCTGCCTTATTCTCGAATTTTGAGAATAAAGTAAACAATTCGATAAAAAAATTTTGTAAAAGCTTTTTCTTTAATAAATCGCACTTTTTTGGAAATGTTGACTTTTTTCTCGAAATTTCTACTTTAATCTTAAAATGTCAAATCTAACCACTATATTTTGAGAAAAAAGTTTAAATGTTGATAAAAACAAATTTCAAGTTAAAGAGAAATTATGAGAAAAGTTCGAACATTTTAAGATAAACTAGAAATTTATAATTTTGTTTTACTATAAACTTTCGAGTTTGTAAATGTCAAGTTTAAACATGAAATTTCGATAAGTGTTCGAAAATTTCGAGATTAAAATAAAAAATTTAATATTTTTTTAATAAATAATGTTTTTATTTTGATACAAACTTTCTAAGAAACCTGAATTTTTTCAGGTTTTTGGTTAAAACTGATTTTTTTAATAATTTAGAAGTTTACCCACTCTATTAGTAGCTTCAAATTTTTAAAATCGAAAATACCACAATTTCTTAAAATCTTTGGTTTTTGTTCAAACTTCGAGTTGTCCTGTCAAAATGTTTAGTTTGAAATTTAAATTTTTACTTTTTTCCTAAAATTCCAACTATAGAATCAAAATATCGACTTTATTTCGACTTTAATTTTAAACTGTCGAGTTATCTCGAAATTGTGAGTTCTAAGGTTAAAACTTCGAAAAAAAAAGAAAGAAAGAAAACAAAATTTCACCTCAATCAGAAAATTTTAACCTTAATCGGTAAATTTCGACCTTCATTACCTACGAGATTTGACTTTAAAACTTTTGGTGAAAAAAAACTTAAAAGTTTCCCAATTTAACAATGTTAACTCGAAATTTTGATAAAATCTGGAATCCTCAACATCTGCTTAAAAATTTAAAGTTTCTAGAAAAATGCAAATCTCATTAGTTATTACATTTTTATCTGAAAACGTTTTTCACTTTCGATTAAAATTTGACCATTTCAAAAAACGATAATAGTTTTCTCTTTAAATTTAGGCTATTTTTATCTTAAAATAATTAAAATTTCAAATTTGAACTCTGATTCTTCAGAACATAATAAAATTTTGAAAATAACTTCGAAATGTTTGCTCCAAATTTCCTGAAAACTTGAAAATGTCTAAAAAGAATTCGAAATTTTGATAAAAGATAGTAAAGAAAGATTTAACTTTTTTTTTGAAATATTTACATTTTTCTTGAAATTTTATATTTAAATTGCATGTTTTTAAAATTTCGACAATGAAATGTACTCTTTTTTTTAAAACTTATTACTTTTTTTGATATTTACGCAGTAATCTCTAAATTCGAATGTTTAAAAGACTCATAATTACTAGAAATAGTTGAAATCTTGGGAAATTTTTATTTATGACAGAATTGTTTTTTAGAACTTTGATCATTGATTGAATTAAAATTTTAGTCCCTAGAACGGTGCAACTGTTTCCCCTCAATTTGAATGATTTCCTGGAAATATTGAATTGAAACACGACATTAAAAAAATTGTCAAGTTTTAACCCACACTTTAAGAAAGTAGGTCAAAATTTGAGAAAAAAACCCTAAATTTATGTAAACAAAATTCTAAAGGTTTCATTTTAATCATAACAATTTGACGTTCAACTCGATTGTTCGAGTATCTTCTCGAAACTTAAAATCCTTAGTATAAGTCGGAATTTTGCAACTTAATACTTTTTTTAATTTTGAATTCCTTTGCAAAATTTTAAAATTGTTAAATTCTTTTCCTGAAAATTTTACTTCAAATTCAGATGTAGACATTTTTTTAGAAATACTAACTCCGCTTTATATATTACTTTTCTAAACATTTTATGTTTAAACTGAAAAAGTGTTAACATTATTTCTAAATAGTCTAACTCAAAATTTTGAAATCTAAAATTTTTAATTTTAAATTTTATTTATTCTAAAACTTAGAGTACAAGTTTACAGTATCTACATTTTCTAAAAAAAATTGACTTTCTACTCGAAATTTCAACCTAAATCGAGATTTTAAATTTTCATTTGAAATTTTTCCTAAATTTTATATCCTTTTTTGAAAATTGTTGTTTCGAGATTACCCGAAATATTTTCTTTCTTTTAAATAAAAAATTAAAAATGAGTCACTCGGAGTTGAACCAAAAACCAAAAACCGGAAAAAACCCTTATTTTTGTCGGAGCGAAAACCGGAACTGAACCTATATAATTTTTTTTCCGGAACAAAAACCGAAAACCGGAACGAAAATAATAACGGTTCGAAGTCCTGGTAGAAACCAAAAAGCTTCACTACTAGTGAGTAAGCTACCAATAAGCCATTATTAATACATTTGTCAGAGGTAAAATTTTAGTTTATTAAACTCTGAGAATCGGTATTTTGTCGCGTGGAGCGCTACATGGCCGCAATTACTCGTAAGTACGGTTTGGGAAACGTTGAGATCTAGAATAAAATTATAATTTGAACTGTTTATTCCAGTTAGCGGGAAAAATTGCACACGAAGTAGTTTATCGATTATTCTGTTTTACAAGTACAACTACGGCCCTATTCTACTAGATTCATTTTTACTGTTTATTTCATGTAAGAAAGCACTATAGAATTGATGATATCTGGACGTACAGCACGCAATCTGGGTTAAACAGCGTTATACGTTCCGAATACAAAATTATCCGATTTGTAAGGAAGCTCGAATTTGAACCGAACTAATACAGGTGTAACATTTGACCTGTGTGTTGAATTCTCAGCGCCGGATATTCACCTCCGCGATCCAGAGACAATAATCTCATGTTTAGCAGACCGCAGAATTCTCGACTAGTTCTTGTACGACCCGCAAAGCAGGCTGGTTGTCCTATTGTACATTCACTCGATTCTTGCTTGTTTCAGTCGGTTGATTGTGTATACTCCTCGGCATATCAGTATACTAGGTCAGTAAGTGCTTGCTTGATTGGACTAACTGTTCATTAAGAAAGGTGTACGGAGATTTGTATGAATGGGGCTTAAAGTTAATTAGGTAAGTGATTTTGAATAGCATAAAAATTATATTCTTGGAATATTATTAACCGAGAATGACTCAAAACGACATTTTCCTGGCACTGAAAAATTTTTGTAATCAAGAGGAGTTTGAAGTCTTTATTTGGTTACTTGATTTAAATATTTTTCATAAAAAATCAGCTCTTTCCTGTAGGTTTCCAGTTAACTAAAATTCGAATGAATGCTAAGATGTCGATTAGTGGCTCGAGCTTTTTGTAAATGGGGAAACTGATAAGAAAAAATAATTCTAAAAAAGAGTGGACGGGATGTGAGATTTAAATCTGATATGAAAGTAGACAGTTCGAAAAAATAAAAAAATCAAAAAATGCAAACGTTTTGAATTGGCTAAAAATTTTTTAAAAAGTTTGGATTTTTTTTTCAAAAGTTTGGTTTCAGAATTAAACTTGTAATTGCTATTTTTTATTCAACTTTAAAGTTTTATCGTATCATTCAAAATTAAGTGTCCTTAGAATTAAATCTTTATTAATAATTATTAACCTCATAACATTTAGCAGCTTCATAATAACTTAGTAGTACATAATACGTTAATTACAATTTAAAATACGTTAGTTACCTATCATAATATCCTAAATACCAATTTCATTTTAAAAATTTGAATTTTTTAAGACATCGTTGTCAATGATGCCATAAAGTTTTGAATGCAACTGGATTATTAGCGATTTAAACAATCTCGGACGTGGTCAGACGACTCGGCTAACCCCTCGTCGCCTGGCAACGTTCTCGATTATTATAAATCTCATAATAATCTCGTTACATTAATAGCTGTAAATTCGGTTAAAGTCGAAACGTCAAGAAACAACTTAATTTTGAGAAAATCAGAGAATTTGACAACTCAAAAGTAAATTTATTTTTGTGCAATGTGGACATTCTTACGATTAAGTTTAAACAATTGAAACTTGGCAAAACAAAAATAAAAGGGTCTTTATCAGTGTCGCCCTTTTTGTAGGCAAGCTGCAAGGTCAGAAAAAAATAAACAATCCAAATTAAAGTCTAAATGTTGAGAAAAGGGCTGGAAATTTAGAGTTTGAGATCTGAATTTTGAGATCAAAGGTGAAAGTTCGAAAAAAGTAACAATTTGTAAAACATTTGGAATTTTTTTCAAAGCTCCGCTTCTGGTTTTAGAATTTGAATTTGTAATTGAAGGGTACAGGTAAAGAAGGCGATAAGTTAAAATAGGTAGCTTTGAGAAAAATGGGATTAATTAAAGATATAGATTCTCTATCGTTTCTTCATTAACATGTAGCTCCTAACTTGGTGCATTTTTAACATGTGCATTCTAGATCAAATGAACCTTTACATCGCTGGCGCTGAAGCGAGAAACACTTTTTTGGAAAAAAATGACTTATCGCCTTCCTTGCTGGTACCCTTCAATTGCTAATTTCTTATTTTAACTTTAAAGTTAAAATTTTTCGGTTAATACATTTAAAATTTCAAAAAAAAGGTTTTTGAAAAAATCAGAAGACTTCACTTTGAACGATAATAATGGCGAATTAAATCGTAAAGTTTAAGTCGTAAAGTTTTAGTAGAAAAAAACAAAGATTTTAGAAGAATCCAATTTTTTTTATAAATTGGTAGGTTTTAAAAAAAACAAAATTTTCAAAGTTTTAAGTTTAAACTAAATTTTTGATTTTTTTTTAAATTTCGACTTATGTTTTTTAATAATATAATATTTTTTTACTGAAATTTAAAAAAGTTCGAATTCAATTTTTAGATTCCGAACCAAAGGTTAGAATTTCGAATTTAAGGTCGAAACATCAAATTTTCTCAATATTTTACATTGTTTCTTGAAATTTTAATCCTAAATTCGAAATTCTAACCTTTTTCTGAAAATTTAAAGTTTTAATTTGATCTTTTTTTAATTTCAACTTTAAATTCACAATTTCGAATTTTAACATTGGACATGTTTGGGGCCAAGTTTCGCCTTTTCGTTCAAGTAATAAAAGTACTTGGTGTCGCTCATGCACTCGGGACTCGATAGCTCGGCGTTAAGAGAGACTGGCGCCGGCGTGGAACCTAGAAGCGACGAAGCGAGTCTTCAAGTTTACAGTTAATCGCAGGGCACAGTATACGTTTAATCCAGCCACACTGCATAGGGCCATCAGGTGTAGATACTAAATTGGGAAATAGCAAAAATGTGAAAGATATTGAGAACGTAATAAACATTTGCGAGAGATTAAGGATAGGGATTCTAGTGATTTGAGTATGAAAAGAAATATTCGACAAAATAGGTGTTAACACGAGCCTGTAGTAAAGATTCTCTTGAGATTGATGATGTTTACTTATTAGATATTCTCTTTGATAATGGTAAATGCATTATGCTGAGAAGACGCCCTATTTGAACTGTATAGTTCTTTTAAAAAGTAGGATTCAGTTCAGTCAGAATATGGGCGTTTATCAGAGCCAACATACTTTAATAAGGCAGCTTAGGAAGATTAAACTAACAACGACCCCGATAGTATTGAATATTAGTTGAATAAGATACCTCTATTGATAGATATTTTTATACCGAATACAACAGAAATAAGTTTTTCATAATTGGTTAGTATAAAATGGTGATATTTACCAAAATATATTAAATTCAAAGTGCCAATATTTGAGAAGATCATGTTGACACGACCACGACAATGAGTAATTTAAACTTGAAACAATTGCAACTTGCAATGATTTTAACTATTCGTCGTTATTTGTTGTTTCGGTTTCAACAAATGCGCTTGAAAATAGGCACTTATTTAAACTAATTTTGGCAAATATCTTTGTAATTTATTAACAGATTATGAATTTTTTTCATCTTGCATTCAATATAAAAATAAAAAGATATATTAAGCGGGTATCGCAAGGAGTACTTTTCTATTTGAATTTTTAAAGTTGGGGTTGCTAGCTGTTAAGCGTGAAGGAAGTGAGTGGTTGAAAATGGCAGGTCCAAATGACAATTTAAATATAAAAAATAGACATATCTGACGATTTTTTCTGAAATATGTTTTTTCGAGGTTTTCTAGAATTTATCCCTTACTTTTGGGAAGCACTGTATACTTTTTATTTTTCTGAGATATCCACTGTGCGAATGTTAATTCAAAAACCCTCTATGTTATTTAAAATGTTGTTTTAATTAATTTCAATTTTACTTAATATAGTGTAACCTCAATAAAACGAGCCTCAATATAACGACTTTCCTCGATTTAACAATTTTTTCGAAATTCTCTAGAACTCTCCGTAAGAGATAATGCAAAATATACGTTTATATTACGAATATATTTGTCAAAAAACTTTTTGTAACGAATTTTCAATCATTACAGAATGTAAATAGAAAGCGTTATATTCCTCATTTAACGAATTTTTCAATGTATAACCTTTACATAACGAATCCTATCAATTATTTACACTACAATTCCACAATAATTCATGTCTCGACAGGTTCGGATACGTTAAATTTTGGAAAGACATTCATTGTTGTTTGATACCAAGTATTGTAAACACTGCTGCTTGTCTCTGTACTTAGTTTTAAAGTTACGATGGAAGAAAAACAAAAAAGGTGTTGCTTAATTCTCGCAGAAAACCAAAAAATCCTTGTTAAAACGATTCGTAGTCCAAACCAACCTCTAAATAAGGAACCTAATTGTAACAAATTACTTGACACAACTAATATTTTATAATTCCCTTCAGTTTTCTTATATTGAGGTTTGACTGTATTAGTGTGGTCATGTAAAATCTCCATTCGTAATCTTTATATCCGTAATTATTACAATTTCTTGTAATTCGTTTATTGGTTAGTTATTTAGCTAGTTTATTACATTATCAAGTTTTTATGGAAATTATTTAAAGCGGCTGGTATATTACGATTTTTTTGTAAATTCTATACCTGCCAAGTTATTGTCGGGCTTCTTACTTCTAGATTTTGGCCCTATGACAAGTGGATCACAAATAGATCTTGTTTGTAAGTGATCACAATAGAAACCAGTAAGTGGTAGCTAACTGACTTTAATAGAGAGTAATCAACAGACCGCGAACTTCAAACATTTTAATAATAATAACAATCTACATAAACTAATTATAATTACGCCAGTCAAATTAGACTCAAAAAGAGGCGTTTGGTGAAATAATTCCGAAAAAAGCTGGAAATCGTTTTAATATATATATTTGATGCCAAATATGAGTAATCCGAGTTCGCACGGTCTGAGGAAATGGACTTAACTGTCAAGCCCAAAAACCCGCGAAATGTTTGTACTTTCTTTTCAATTTTTCAGTGATAATTCTTAAATGGCGCTTCTTACGAAAAAAATAGTTATTAGAAGAATTCTAGAGCATTAAATTATGATTGGAATGAGTACCTGAAACTTGAAATTTGGTGCAGTGGTATAGCTGTAATTGGTAACCGAAAAGGGGCACTTTTTTTGCACCTTGGCCCCTGACTATTCAGGTGTGCAGTAACTTTGAAACTGCTAAAACTTAAAGAATATAAGTTGTAGAGCATTAAATTTTGCATCCATGGGGCACTAAAATATTTAAATTGAGATAATTTTACGTATACATATTAGCGAGCATAAATCCCAAACGAACCTAATTAGATACTTTCTAGTTCGCATTCCATACATGTTTGACACATGTATAAATTACCTTCATTGTAAATCACATTTAAATACAATTTAATTGTACTATCAAATTAAAAAATACTTTTCAACTTAATAACATTTTTTTATTCCTTGCAAACGTCAAAGAACAGGAGACATTTGTGAGTTAGAAGAACACAGTTTAATAAGTGTATTCATTTTTTGATAAAGTGCAACACCATAAACTCCTGGAAATATTAGAACAAGTGGGAATCGACGACCGAGAATTAAGAATCGCCTCATATCTCTATCGGAACTGAACCGCTTTTATAAATGTGGCTGAAGACCAATCTGAGGCAATAACGATATTGCGGGGAGTAAGACAGGGATGTGCTTTATCGCCTTTTATTATTTAATATCTATTCTGAATATATATTTAGAGAAGCCCCCGACACCATTAATGGAGGAATACTGGTAAATGGAAGACGCCTAAATAACTTAAGATATGCGGATGATACAGTCATTATTTCAGACAATCTAGAAGACTTACGAGAAATCACGTCAAGGGTGAAGGGAGGTTAGTCAAAGGTATGGGCTCGACATTAATCTAAACAAAACCAAATAATGGCGATCAGTAAAAACAATATACCTCATAAAGATCTGATGGTTTCCAATAGTCAACGCATTAATCGAGTCAGCAAATATACATATCTGTGATCTTTACTGAATGACCAGTGAGATCACTCTCAAGAAATACATATCAATATTGAAAAGGGAAGGACTGTATTCATTAAAATGGCAGCACTTTTTGAATGTCTTACTTTATGGTACAGAAACCTGTACAACAACTGAAGCCACCACGAAAATATTAGAGGCGTTCGAAATATGGCTAACTAACTATCATAAAAATACAAAAGTTAGAATAGCTGGGACACATAATGAGGAAAGAAAGGAGATATTTTTTATTACAGCAAATTCTACAGGGAAAAATATAAGGCAAAGGAGGTCCAGTCTGCAGAATAAAATCTTGGTTAAAGAACTTAAGAACATGGTTTTCGTTAACAACTAACCAGCTTTTTAGAGCAGCCGTCAACAAAATTACAATAGCGAGAATGATCGCCAACATTCGGAACGGATAGGCACCGAAAGAAGAAGATCCATTTCTTTCCCAAAATTATCAATTCTTGGCATTTAACCAGTTCTCCTACAGAGAAAGAATATTAAAACATAATCGTTAAATAAGTAGACAGACGACCCTTTCCTTTAACTCTAATAGTTCGATAAGAGGCTGTTAATGAAATAGTTGTTATAAGGCGCCCAAATTGCCTTCTTCTGAAAATGTTTTTTTTAACCCAATAAACAACTCGCAGAAGCTTCAGGTACTCGGCAATTGTAAATGAGAGCATCCTATTTTACAGGCTTTAAGCGGAGACATTATCACCTTCGTATTCTTTTGTCAAAGAAAACTTCAGTTCTTGAGGTACTAGAAGCGAATTTATTTTTGAGAGAGTCGAGGCAGTGCAAGTTTTTAAAACAAAGGCACTAGTGTAGATTATAAAATATCTGCAATTGAATCATTCGTTTCAGTTCTGTGTTTTCATATAATCGGTCCAAGAAAAAAACTCTTTGGGTTTTTAACCTTCACTTGCTGCACCAACTAAAGCAAAAGCATATCAGTAATATCTGCAGGAATACCACCAAATTCAAATATGATATTGTTAAGAGAACAATTCGCTAAACTAGCAATTGGCTCTTTTCCATCTAGATCATCAATAGAAGAAACGGTTTCCTATTTTTTGCCAACTTGATGTACGTTTTAACCTATGACACCATACCACCTACACTAGTGTCTTTATCTTTAAAAACTTGTGCTGCCATGACCTCTTCAAACATGGTCGAAATAAAATGTCAGCCTGTTTACGTTTTTAATATTTTTTTTAGGTGGATGGAATGCCAAAATTCTAAGAAGTCGATGATTTCAAAACAGTAATGCGTAAACTGATAAAACGGTGGAAATTTTATTTTACTATTTTCTTGTTCGCGAAATGTTATTAGAAATATACATACAGCAGTGGCGGCTGGTGCTAATAAAATTTGGGGGTTGCAAAGAGACATTTGCAAAAATGTGCCGAAACTGGAAATTTTAAATTAAGCTGGAGGAATTAGAAGATATTTAGGATTTTAAATTGATGTATCTTGTACATATATAGTATATCGCTAAAATTCCCCTTTTTTTATATTCGCAAAAAAACAGAAAGAAAAAGAAGAGAAAGTGCATACGACAGACGATCTTTGGCAGCTGCAAATTTATCAATAAATTTTTACTGAAATCGAGTATTTCTTGGATTAAGTCCTTTTCTTTGAAGACATCGTTAATGAGGACAATCTTTCCTGGCATAATGAATTTTTTTAAAAGTATGTATTCTTTCCAGACTGGAGAAGCACTACTCTGCATCAGCAGAAGCCATTGGGATAGTTATCAGGATTTTTAAAAGATTTAAGTTTCACTAAGCTCACTGTTTTCTGAAATAACGTTATAGAGTACAAGTAAATCAAAAGCAGATTTAAACTTTTCTTTTTCGTAGATTACAGTTAGTTCAGTGCTAAGTTTTTATAAATTAAAAAATGGATAGTGGTTTCTTTAAAATTGGTTAAACTTTTCAAGAAAAAAAACTAAGGTTGCTGCAATTAAATGGCTAGTGAAGCTAATTCGTTCTTTAGCTTAGCAGATAACAATGTCGCATAGGTACTTCTTTAGCTTCGCGAACTACTTCTGTTAAAACTTCGCTTTTTACAAAACACCATCTGCACAATATTTAAGTCATGTATAGGTATCCATGTCGCTTAATTTCCAGTTTTTTTTTTTGATACAGATCGGTTAGAGAATGGCTGCGCAATTAAATTTTGCACCGAATTCATTTTTATTTGTGTTTCAAGACTCGCAACATTGCGTATCGATATTTGGTTTGCATCCATAAGTGCAACCTAATGCTTGCTTATGGGCAAGTATTTTAAGCGAACAAAATGAGTTAAGGCGCAGGTGCATATGTGTAAAGAAGTTTGCAGTCTAGCCTGCAAACCTTGCAAACCATGGACCCAACAATGTCGTCAAACGCTTACGAATCGGCGGAATCCGCTAAAGTCATTAGTATGTTTGGTTAATTTGGTAGCTATAAATCTGTTATCAATAAATAAAATAAACAACACAAAGAACAATTTACTTTCTTTTTTATCCCAGCGTTTTTTTGGAGGTTGTGCAAACCTGCAAACCTTAGCACTAGCCGCCACTGACATACAGATAAGGAAAATTTTTCATTGTCCATGTAAAACGCTTAGAATTGTCCCTTCCGTAGTTTTCTATGGCCGCTGAACGTATTCCCCTACTTTGACGCAGCATGCTCGTATCTTCCAGTTTAGATGTTAGAAAAAATTCGTCGAGAGTTTTACAACAGACTGGAATATTGTTTAGCACAGTCCGGCGGCCTATTTGAACTCCTTATATTGTAATATTTAAAGAGTTATTATGTTATATTCTTCATTAGAGTTATTATTTATTTTATTTAGGGAATCTCGTTTATTTATTTTGGTTATCAAAGAATATTAGTTTTATTTGCCTCAGACGTTGATTAAATCAACGGACTAAAAGAACGAGCAGCATGTGGTACGCAAATTTTAATAAAATTGTTGCCTGCCAGTAGTAATCCCGTAACAAAACACGTTAGAAGCTATGATGTACTACTGAAATCTCAACCGGCACTGATAGCTGCGCTCTGCGTTGAATTGTTTACACCGGTGTAGGAGAATACAAGGCGGCGCTCATCTATCCCACTATTAATGTTAAATCTCTTATCAACATTCTCCCTATGGACAGTGTTTGACTTTCCTGATGTGTATATTATAAGTTAAATTATTTCACTAGATAATTGCATTTAAATCTAATTTACATTGAAGATAAAGGTAATTTAAATACCAACCCTATAGGGAATGCAGAATGGAAAACATGTAATGACTAATAACATAAATACCCATTTTCGATTTACTGTGGTATGTGTACGTAAAATAACATAGGTGAATATTTTGGCACTCTCTAGATGCACAATTAAATGCTCTTCATCTTTTTTTTCTATTAATTTTTTTAGTTAGAATAGCAGTTTTAAAGCCACGTACGCATTACTGTAGGTAATACAAATTTCATCCAAGAGCGAAAAGTGCCCTTTTTTGGCCGTTAGTTGCTGCTATATCATTGCACCAAATTTCAAGTTTCAGATACCCGTACCAACCAGAATTTAATGCTCTACAATTTTTATAATAACTATTTTTCTTTGTAAAAGGGGCTGTTTAAGCGTTATCACTGGAAAATGGTAAAATGTGCAAAATGTTTGAGGTTTTTTGAGGTTACAAGCTCAGGTTACTCATATAAAGGCATTGAAGCGATTTCCAGCTTTATCCAAATTATTTTGCTAAAAAAATCGAAATTTCATGGGCTAAATTTAAATATACAGTTCAGATTTGTGGTCCAATATTCGGAATATACTCAACAAAGCAATTCGAGTTTTAACCGGAATAAAAATAAATTATGACGACGGACATTAACAAGAGATTCCAATCGATTCCTCAACAAACTAGCAAAATTACTTAATATTAAAATGAAAAAACATGCTTCCAATCATAGCAAATGGCCATAATAACTTTACTTGATGGCATGAAAACATTAAGTAGCATTTTGTTTCGATTGCCCATTAAAGACAAAGATTTAAATCCGCGATACTCACTTTACAAACGGATACCAAATAGTCATTTTTTCTCAAGAATAGTTAGCTATAGACAATTTTTTAAGAGATATTTTTTGTTTTTAAAAAATTCGCTATGGTAAAAATAGCGCTGATCGATAACATAGGAAGCTAGGTGGAGAAAACTATCACCCAGTATGTAGCCTTTGCTAATATTCTAGAAAGAAATAATAGTTTCAAATTACAACACGAATTTTGGATTTAAAGTCAAAGAACAAATAGAGGCAGAATTCCTAATTTCGACTAGTATCTTACTTCTAAATTTAAAGCTCAAATATTGTGACGAAAATTGAAACTTGTCCTGCACATTTTTAAAAATTTTGATATTCTAATTTGAATCTCAAAAAATGCCAATTCAAGAATTCAAATACAAATCTTGTCCCCTGAAACCAAGGAAGATTAAAAAACACATCAAATGTTGCTCTAACGCGTTTCGATAGCCAAGCTAACATCTTCAGAGAGATTCAAGAGTCGAATTTTTTCTCAAAATTTTGAAAAATCATAATTTCGACTTTCTTCAGAATTTACATTTTGGTTTACTATTTTTGTTTTAAAATTGAAATTTTGTAATTAAAATCAAAATTTCAAGCAATAGCGGAAGATTTTAAATTAAATCCCAAATTCGACTCGAAATTTTAATCGTAAGGATATTTTAAAGAAACGACTTTTCAAAATTCAGAAGGTTTAATTTTTTTAAACTTCGAATTTTATGTTGAAATTATGAGTCCTAAGTCCAAATTCCAAGGAAAAAGTTTAGAATCTTGAAATTAAATTTGAAGTTTCGACTTTACGTTACAAATTTTGAGAATTGATTTACAAAAACACAGAAAATTTCGTTGAAAAGTTAGAATATATTATTAAAAATTTCTCTTTTAAAAAGACAATATTTTTAGGAAATAAATACAGATAAATAATAAATATTATTGCAACGAAATGTAATTATAGAATTTAGAAAGTAAGGAGATTTTCTAGAAAAATCTGATAAGGGAAAACGGTTGCAATAATGAAGCAAATGGCAGATAAGCGTTCCAGAAATTTCGGCAAACAATAAGTCTTATCTGCTGGAAACTTCTAGAACGCGAAATCGGGACCTATATAAGGCTGTCGCCTTTCCCGCAGGGTCAATGTATTTAGTTAGTGGGTTAGTAGTTAGAAGACAATGAATAAGTTAGTAAATTAAACAGTGGTAGTGTTCCGAGTCAGTTTAGAAATAAAGTGATCACAATTCACGGCGTACATTAATTATTCGAACCGATAACGCTCTACATTATTATAAGTAATCTTCCAGCAAATAATGACAATTATAGCTTCCGTTATTTTTAGAAACTTGTGCCTTTTGCGCGAATTTCAAGACTATACTTAACATTTCTAATTATTTTAACAAAATTGCAACTTTCAAATCCAAAATTTTTGATTAAAGTCCAGAAAAAATTAGATCGGTCAATAATTTTGAAAATTTTACAAAAGATTGTCCTCACTTGTCGTTTAAAGTCGAAATTTTACTGTTAATGTTAACAGTTACTGACAATTTTTGTTTTAAAATCTAATACAAAACGAGTTAGGAAATTCTCAGGTTCAAATATTTTAAGCCTAAATTTTAAAAGAGTTCAAATTTGGAAGAAAATACAACATTAAAAAAAGAAATTCCAGATCTAAAACGAGATTTTCTGAACAAATTCGAAATTTCAGGAGAAACTTACAACGTAAAAAAATCAAAGTTTTAAGTTTATTTCTTTCGAATTTTGACACTAAAACCTTTTTTTAGAAAAAGTCGACATTTCAAGATTAAGGTAAATTTTTTTTTATTTCGTTTTTCTTTCGAAGTTTTCACTTTGATTCGAAATTTAGCGAGTTAAAATTCTAAATTGAAAAAATAATAAATGAATAGAAGTAAATAAATAATAATTACATTTGTAATTTGGATTTATAGAAAAGTCGGACTGGTGGCAAGAAAAATAAATTTATGCAAAAAGGGATTTTTACATTTCGATGTTCGGCTTCATGCATATGTATATGTATGTTTACTTCACCCGGAATCAATCAGATTACAATTCGCATGATTGTAAATAAGGAAATATTTAGCTTGTCAGCTATTTTTGGCATTAGGATGTTGTCAGATATTTCTGGTGGTATGTACAGGGTCAGTTCATCAAATTTTGACCACAAGAAAAAGAAACAGACAAAAAAATTAAAAATATAACACTTGCATGTATTTTTCTAATTTCTTTAATGACGGTTTTAAGAAAACATCGCCTTACGGATACATGATACAAACATATGTTTTTTAAATGAAACAGTATTATTCGATTTTTTGAAAAGAACCTTTTGTACTGATTCCAACGAGATACTATATACTATGTCATGGGAAAAATTTGAAAAAAAGGTTGAAGTTTTCAAGTCAAAATTTGAAACAACTTTTATTTAAAAAAATGAAAATTAGAAAAGACAAAATTTTTAAAAAAAGGTCCAAATTTTCAGTCAAATTTTTGAAAACCAGAAATGTTGTTAAGTCAAAGCTTGGAAAAAGTTGAAATTTTCTAAAAAAGTCAATGTTAAAAAAAGTTGAAATTTTCCAAAATTGTAGAATTTTTAAAAAGAAAATTTACAAAAGTAAAAATGTACAGAAAAAGTTGAAATTTTCAAAATAAATCAAAATTTTGAAAAAAGCTAGCATTTTGATAAAAACAGTGCTTCTAAAGATCGCTGCGTCAGTTGTTTCAGTATCTTGGAAACTAGTTTAACTCTATTCTGCAAATATGAACGAGTGACAAAATCTCTAGACTATTTTGAGATTTGTTCGGGACTGTCTAGAGACAAAATCCTCTATGTGTCCTACACACTTGCGTGATTTCTTCTAGGAGTGACTAATTACTAACTAACCCTTGGAATTAATGTATTTAGTGTTTTCAAAAATTGCTTATTTTGTGGTAAATCGGAATAAGCTTTTGAATTGTTCAACCAAGCAACTATGTCTGTTGATAACTGCATAGTAAACATCGCATTAAGGCCTTTCTTTTTCTAGGAATTTTTATCATGCAAGGAGGATTTTCTTTTTAAATAATAAAGTGTACCAGATGAGATTTTGAATTCAACCGAGTTTACTTTTAAATTTTTTAAGATGTTATATTTTTGATTAGGTGATCATCTAAACTTTCGTCAATGTGAATTGTTCCTTTCGCCAAGACCAAAGATGAATTCTTTTAGCTTTTTTATGAATAATTACAGATTCCTAACAACACCCTCTCCAAATCCTTTCGACCCTTTGGTGTGGCTATTATTTTTAAAATATGGCATATTCAAGCCTTCAAACGTCGACTGATTTAAACGTCATAATAAGATATATTTAACCAGGTCAGAAAGAATCAGCTAAAGAAATCAACCCGGTTTTGAACTTGTTGCTCCAGTTATATGTTTGCTGAATAACGATCACGAGTATTGATTCTTTTTGCAATGCAAATCAATGCAGATTTTGTCCAAGCAATGATATTGTGGAATTTGAATTTTAAAGTCACTATGCCAACATCTTTTTGCCCCTTTTCTGTCAACGAATAAGGGGATTAGGGACTTTTTAGATATTTTTAAAGTTATCATTTAATTTTCATCGTACCAACGAGTATGTAAACGAGCTAGTACGTCGTGAAATACGAACGCAAATCGTTTTTTAACATCACTTATCAGAAGAATTATTGTATACTTGGTCAAGTATTAATCCTGTAATGGTACTACTTTTGGCATTTTGCCATTAACTTAAATTCTACATTTTAATACTACTATTTAGTATATTTTCACCTAAACCAGAACTGCATTCTAGTGTTGACTGTCAAAAACAAATTAATGTCCGATATTATTTATAGTTTTTAAGAAACGTTTGTTTAATTATATTGTATTGTATGTTGTCATAATTTACATACAAAAATTTTGTAAAATTTCGACAAAAAATACAAAAAAAGGAACCGCGCAAAAAGGCGACGAGTAAAGATGTGTCTACAAGTATTTCCGCAAATCCTTGTAGGAAATGCAAAATAATGCCCAACAGCGGGTTAATATGTGTGAAATCTGGATCCTTAAATCATCTCAGCTGTGCTAAATTATTAAAGGGTATAAAAACCCTAAATGATTCACAGGTAGCCTGCTGTGATACCGTGTAGACTAAAGGTGATGTTAAAACTGAGTGTAACTGTGAACCATCATTAAAAGTGTTGAAAAATCTTATTATTTAAACAACGAATAATTTACGGGAGGAGATTAGGGCTCTGCGAACTCAAGTAAGTAATCTCACTGAGAACAAAGAATTGGTAAAAATATTATGTGATAACAATATACCCATAAAACCATCTTACGTGGGAACCAAGAAGAGGATGTTTAATGAAGTGGTGCAAGATGCTCAAGTAGAAGCGACAATTAAAAAAATCTCAATACTCTCGAGAACAAAATACCGCAATAAATAGAGATAACAAAAAATATGATAATCGTATGTCTGACAAAAACCAAGTTAAGCAGCTGCACCTAAACGAAGCAGTCAAGAAGCAAGTGTTAATTGATCAATCTAATCAAATTGTATACAAACATGCCCATAATTTAAATGGTGATGAAAGCAACAATGACATTTCTCGATCGTCTAATCACAATATAAACTGCGAAGAAGTCCCAATTAGAAAACGTCAAAGGAATAAAAAGCAACCGTTTGCAATTATTGGCACAGGCGAAGATGAGACAAGATTTTCCTCTACTTACGTAAAACGTGCTTGGTTCTACGTAGGTAAAGTAAATACTATTACAGAAACAACAATTATACAAAATTATGTAGCTGAAAAGCTAAAGACCAATATTTCTAACATAGTAGTAGACAAATTGCAAAGTAAAGGAATGTATGATTCTTTCAAAGTGGGAGTATATTTTTCAAATTTATCGGAAATGCGTGCGAATCGTTCTGACCAAAGGGGACTCTCGTACGCAGATTTAATGTTTTTCTCAATAAATCGACAGCGCAGAATAAAATGAACTCTACGCAATGACAATCAATGTTATCTGATAAATCTGTAAAATAAAATATGTTATAAAATAACTATAGCAAATCTCAACGTTCAGAGTCTACTTAATAAACTGGATGAATTAACTATATTTATTAACGACAACAAAAATAGATATTCTTTGCCTAACCGAAACTTGGATGACTTCCGAAATTGTGGAAAGTTTACATGTACCAAACTATGTCATAAGCAACACATTTTCTCAAAAAGCGTCGAAACATGGAGGCGTTGCGATTTTAATAAGAAACATTCTAAAATGTAACAATATTGTGCTGAATAATTTTATTGCAGAAAAAAATTTTGAAATCATTGGCACTGAAATTGTACAAATTAACGTAATAGTTATAGTTACCTATAGAAGCCCTAATGCAGACTTATCTATATTTTTTGATAAAATGAAAAATTTATTGATCGCGGTAACTGCCAAATACAAAAATAAATTAATTTACATTGCAGGTGATTTCATTATGGAACTAACAAAAGATACAATTACTTTTTAAAATACAGATAAGGAAAAATTTTCATTGTCCATGCAAAACGCTAAGAATTGTCCCTTCCATAATTTTCTACGGCCCCTGAACGTATTCCCCTACTTTGACGCAGCATGGTAGTATCTTCCAGTTTAGATGTTAAAAAAAACTCGTCAAGAGTTTTACAACAAACTGGAATATTGTTTAGCACAGTCTGGCGGCCTATTTGAACTCCTTATATTGTAATATTCAAAGAGTTATTATGTTATATTCTTCATTAGAGTTATTATTTATTTTGTTTAGGAAATCTCGTTTATTTATTTTGGTTATCAAAGAATATTAGTTTTATTTTGCCTCAGATGTTGATTAAATCAACGGACTAAAAGAACAAGCAGCATGTGGTACGCAAATTTTAATAAAATTGTTGCCTGCCAGTAGTAATCCCGTAACAAAACATATTAGAAGCTATGATGTACTACTGAAATCTCCACCAGCACTGATCGCTGCGCTCTGCGTTGAATTGTTTACACCGATGTAGGAGAATACAAGACGCCGCCCATCTATCCCACTATTAGCTCTCAATGTTAAATCTCTCATTATCATTCTCCCTATGGACAGTGTTTGACTTTCCTGATGTGTATAATGGCTGAATTTTCTTTATATCCTTGCTTCCGAGAGGCATCCAGAGATACTTGCTCTTCCTTTTCACGCATAGATAATATATTCTGTAAGGAAACTGACTACAGTATTGAAACTATCGACCCTCACATTTCGGACCATAAAGCTCAGTGTCTGTTCTTGCGTAACAAGAAACATGGAGGATCATCTCGAGACACTCGAAAAGTACACCGTGTTATTAATGAAAGTAACTTGGATCTCCTAAAGCAGAATTTGTATCAGATCGACTGGAAATACATAATGGATATAAAAAATGCAGATTCAGCATTCTCTGTCTTTCTTCAAATCTTTAATTATGAATTCAATTTAGCTTGTCTAGAATTAATAGTTCGTCAGAAGTATAATACGAAGACATTAAATTTGTACACTAAGGAATTGCAATAAATAAAAGGCAAGCTAGACGCTATGAAAATTATAGTAAGAGCAATTAAAGATGATCAAATTCGTCTCCTATATAAAAATATGAGAAAGCAAACTGTAAATACATCATGAATGAAGGCAAACAAAGAGCTATTTGGGATGTTATAAAAATGGAAAAGAGAAGCAAATCGTATGTTGGAAAACCAGACATCACTCCAGAAGATTTTAATACTTTTTTCGTAGAGATTGGCAGTCGAACACAAAATAAAATTCCTCCAACTACGCTTACAGCAGATCATTACTTGTCTCATTCAAGACATTTCGCTATTAATTCTATTTATTTCAAAGAAGTAGATGTTCAAGAAGTACGTACAATAGTTAGATCACTAGAGCCAAAAAAATCAAAAGATATTTATGGACATTCCACCATTATGCTAAAGCATATACTAGAGTCGATCGAAATCCCATTAACATCGCTACTAAATAAGTGTTTAGACCAAGGTATTTTAATTTAGCCACTGTAGTGTACATAAGAAAGGAGACATAAATCAACCAGCAAATTATCGACCCATATCCATTTGTCAACCTTTTCTAAAATCTTGGAAGTAGCTTTAAAACAGAGACTTACTGGTTACTTTGAAAAATTCAGTATACTTGATAGTAATCAACATGGTTTTCGAAACTCCAAATCTACTACTTCGGCTCTGATTGATATAACTGAATATCTTTTAAATACCTTGAATGAAGGTTCAATTTGTCACATGGATTCCTATGATATCAGCAAAGCGTTTGACTCTGTTGATATTGAGATTCTCCTAAATAAACTACATTTCTATGGAATAAGAAGAATATCCTCGAGATTAATGAATTCATATTTTGAAGGAAGGTTTCAAAGGGTTACTTTAAATGGTAGTGCTTCGGAAATGAAGCAATTAATTTATGGGGTGCCTCAAGGATGAGGGCTAGGCCCTCAAATGTTCGTATTATACATTAACAACATGCCCAAAAATATAAAATGTTCAAGAGTGTGTTTATTTGCCGATAACACAAGCATTTTAAATAAGGGAAACAATAATAATTCAGCATCCTTAAATTCTATTTCAAGCCTATCTGAAGCAGAAAAATGGTTTGCAGCAAATAAAATGCTCTTAAATATTGATAAAACACAATCGATAGTCTTCACAGCTAATGCCTTGTCCGTAAAGGCGAAACTAAAACTTCCTGGGAATATACCTTCAGCAAAACTTAAAATAGGAATGAGCAAATAATTAGTCTCACTAGTCGTTTATCCAGTGCGGTATATTCAGTGCGACGTCTAATGCAAATTGGAACATTTGAATCTGCCTTGATGACATACTATGGGAATTTTCACAGTCGAATTACATATGGAATAATCATCTGTGGAAATAGGCCCACTAATACATGAAGTCCTAAAACTCCAGAAAAATGTGTAGGTCTACTATCCAAAGTTGCCTATGCAGCAAGTTGTAGAAATTTATTTAAAAAATTAGGTATACTTAATGTTACATCTCTTTATGTACTTGCCTGTGTAACATATGTGCACAAAAACAAATCTAAGTTTCTACGGAATAAGGACTTTCATACATATAATACTAGATGTAAGGAGAAACTGGTGATTCCCTATCAGCGTTTACATTCAGCATCCCAAGGAGTAAACTCGATTAGCTTGTAATTATATAACGCAGTCCCAGATGAATATAAATTACTACCAATTATTTCGTTTAAAAAAAGACTTAAGTCGATCTTATTACAAAGGATTCTATATAATATTAATGAATTTTATGAAAATTGTAGGTAATTGACCATTATTGTATATACATAAAGTTGTTCTGACATTCCATGTAGAAATTGATGGAAAATATATTATTATTATTATAAATATCCCATTTTTTAATGTTTCAACTTTTTTGCTTGAAGTTTACTTCTAGAAAAAATCGATGTTTTGAGAATAATATCAAAATTTGGGGCTGAATTTGATATTTTGATACACTTTTTTGAAAATAAATTTAAAATTTATAACAAAAAAATCTGAAATTTTCAATCTTAAACCCTCTATTTAGAAAAATAAAGTTCAAAGTTGTAGAGAAAGCCATTTATAGAAATCAAATTTAATTTTTAACATGAAATTTTAAGCCTTCCATAAATGGGGAATCTGGTTTAGGTGGGACTTTTCAGATTTCAAATTCGCCTCAAATGAATAATTACAATCTTGCTTTGGATTGTAATGCGTTTGGCAAAAATATCTTTTTACATTACAAATAAATAAATAATAGTAAACAGCAAACTGTCTTAAAATTAGAGGAGTATCCTAATTGCAGAAAAAATCCAAACTTCGATTTTAAACTTTGTGTTAGAAAAAAACAAATAAATAATTTTAACCGAGAAAATTTGGTATAAAACATGAAGATTTGAGAAATCTCTCGAAATGATGAGAAAAATCCCTCCAAAATTTCAAATTTCAATTTTAATCTCTGAGTTTTGAAATATTGCATTTTCAGAAAAACTCAAAATTTATAAAAATAATTCAAGATTTTATTTGAATTCTCGATTTCAGAAAAGAGTGTAATTTTTTAGTTTAAACTGAACATGTATTTTCAAAATTTTTGTTTCAAAATCTAAAAAGTTCGAGAATTTTGAAAAACGGCTCAACTGTCAATATAATAAAAATAGTGAGTGATAGGAAATTTTAAAAAGAAAAAAGATCGACATTTAGAGTTGTAATTCAAAATGTTGGGAACAAGATTAAAGCATTAGGATTATAATTTTAACATTTTGAAAAACCAGTAAAACTTAAAAAGATTGATTAAAAACTAAATTTTGAAAAAAAATCCAATATTTCAAGAAGAACTCTGACTTATTCTTAAAATTCAAAATAGATAATGTAGTTCTTCAAAGATAATGCATTTTAATTTAATGAATATTAAGCCGTAAAATAAAATTAGAGTCCTTGCCAACATGCAAGGACCAAATTAACAAAATTAAGAATTTTAAATTAAATGGATTGTTTTGAGTCAAAATTTTAAATTTTGAATATTTCACGTTTTTGTGAAACTTTGACCTTCAAGCTTGAAATTTCAACCAAAGCTTCAGAATTTCTAGAAAAATCAAAATGTTGAGTTCACAGACGAAATTTCAAGAAAAAGGTGGAAACTTTAGGATAAAGTTTTTATTTTTTTCCAGTGAATTTAATTATTTTATCAAAATTGAGACGTTTTTTTTAGAAATTTTTGTCAGAAATTCAAAATTACAAATATTATCTTTAAATTCCCGGGCCTGCTTCATTTCGCAATCCAGGGCTATCAGTCGACCTGCAAACGCTTAGCAGATATAAAAAAACCTATAGCAAGAGAGTATTAAAGTTACATGCTTGGCCCTTTTCAGACAGACTGCTTGCAAGAAAGTCTTTACAGATCACCGTGGCACACCTGGGAACCTGGCATAGCCAATTTAACTGAATCTGTTCTCATTCAGATTCTTTTGGTGGAACGAACTGGTCCTTGTTTATCTTCAAAAACTAAAATATAAATCTTGTCCCCTGAAACCAAGAAAGATTAAAAAACACAACAAAGGTTGCACTAACGCGTTTCGGTAGCTGGTTTCAGGGGACAGGTGTGTATTTCAATTTTTCAGATTCTAGATTTTTTTTTCTTTCGCTCTCTTGGGAATTAAACCAAACAACTAAAACTTGAATACACGTAAGAATTTTGAGGACGATATATTTAGCTTTTGTCAACTTTTCAAATTTCGTAGTTTTTTGTTTTTTATTTGAATGTAAAGAAATCAGTTGTCGAGTTTCAGATAATTCTAGATGATTAAAGTGGTTTATTACCTGCAACATTGTCTAAACTAAATTATTAATTTTTTTCGAATCCGCTGATAGAGATGCTCGTTTATTAAAATAAACTTTCAATAGATTTATTTCTAACTGGAACCAGTAACAACTGCTGCTTTTCTAGGAGACATGCAAGGTAATTATTATATAGCAATGATAATTTAATAATCTCGTTGTCATTTGAAATGAAAGTAAGTTGAAGAAAATGTGTTTGTAGGTTTAGAAGTTTGCAAATCTCTTCTTAACTCTAATTATACCATAATATTTTACGTTTTGCTACATTTTTTGATGTCTCATTTAAAATCCAACTTTTAAACGATCAAGAACGAACTTTCTACTTAATTATATAGGGCATATAATACTCTACATGCATGGTTCGATAACTTCAAAATAGCAAACCATTTAACGATTTGCAAACAAAAACGCCTTTTGAATATGTGCTACAGTCTGAATCATATCCGTTAAAATTGTGACTAATGAATATTGTGCAGTTCGGCGATAACTTTTTAGATTAACAAATATACATAATTAAACATTTTTATATCATAAATTAGAATAATAAAACCGCAATTTCCTTTTTTACCTATCCTTGATTTTATTTAATATTTAAAGACGATATTATTATAATATATATGAATGATTATTATCTAGTATTATTTGTCATATTACAAGTTCTTTGTTTGGATACATAAAACTTTTATATTTATTTAATTGTTTATTTTTGAATTAAAATTAAATTTAATAAGCGCATCTTCATCATGCCAACAAATTCGCATAAAATAGAAGCAATTACGTTGACGGTTGCACAATTTTAAGTGTGCGTCTGAAATTGCCCAATTATCAAATCCGCGTGTATGTATTAAAAAAAAATTAATTTAATAATCAAGTCAAATTTCAAGGGAACCATGTCTCAATATTGTTTTGGACGTGACTGAAAATATTATTGACATACATCATTATTCGCTATTAATGTTTAATGAATTTTAATTGATGCAATTCAACCTACTTATTTTTCTTATGCAAAATTGCTTGCATTTATAGAGACTACTTTCCGACCAAGCTATTTCATGCTTTTGCAACATCTCAACTATTGTGGTTATTAAAAGTTATGTTTATTGAATATATAATTTTTCTACACGCATGGAAACTATAATGGCATGAAATGATTCAGATATTAACGGAAACAAACAAATAATTAATTAAGTGAAGACATTTCATTGAAGTTGCCTTATAAAATATAATGCAGTTTCAGTTTTGGGTTATGACCAACTTTTTCACGAAAAGATAAGTCACAGCAACATTTTCCGAACCCGAAAAAAGCAAAATTTATAAAAAAAATTGAGTTCAAACTCCAAAGCGCGACGAAAAATTTGTCATTTCAAAATATTCAAAATTATGTGAAATTTCCAGAACAACTCCAAACATTGACTTTGTCTAATGATATTCGTTTAAAAGAGTACCATAAAACATTGAAAAACCATTATTTTTACTTCATAAATGATTCTAAAATTAAAAAAAAATTATACATTTCGGATTTAAAATGATTTTGCAAATAAAATAAAAGCCATTAAAAAATTAATTCAAATTTAATGTCAATATTTTGAAGAAAACTGCCGTTTTTGAGTTTAAACGTGAAATTTACAGAAAAAAGTTCGAATTTCGAGGTTAAAGGTTCCTCCAAACCAACGTGAATTATTTGCAACGGATTTGTAGCGAAAAATTCGTAGGGAAATTCGTGACGAAATCAGCAGGGAACCTCACAATAAAGCGAATGTAATGCATCATATGCGTCATATTTTCTGTATCAAAAAGGTTGAAAAGCTCCTTTCTTAAAAATTCTTCACACAATTTATATGGACAGAGAATAATCAAAAATCTATGAAAAAAGCAAAAATATTAATGTCATTTTAAAAAATCAGTGGCATCACGATTTATCTACAGTAAGACAAAAATTTGCTGGCGTCTAAAAATGGCTAACCCAGTTATACAAGTAACTCAAATAACTGTGTAATTAAACAGATTGTATGGTATAAAAAATACTTTCGAACCAATTCAATAACTTTTCAATAATGATTATTTTCTTATTTATAGACTCTGCGAAACCATTGCTAAGCCGAAAAAACGCAGTACGAATGAATTCGCAGACAACTCCAAGTTTAAATAGTTGGACTATATGTTGTTCTTACAGTCTTGATTTTGCATCCGTATCAACAATTATTGTGTCTTGTTGATCCTTTAGAAAACCTATATCACGTTTTGATTCATTGCTTGTGAGGTCTCTAATTTTTTTTTGTTTAGGTTGAAACTGTCATACTTTTGGTTTAATTCCTCAATTTCTTTGCACCTCTTTGTCATCCAAACTTCCTTTGCTTTTCTTATTTTGCTGCGTATTAAATTGTGCACTTCCTTACATTGATGTTGTTTTTTTTTGTATTTCCTTCTTTCGTCCATTAGTGTTAAAATTTCGCAACTCATCCATATTTGTCTACTCCGTTGTTTGCTTTTCCCAATGTTTTCTTATTGTGTGGTAATAATTGTTTCTTTATTTCTTGTCCATTTATCTTCTGTTTGTAGGCCTAAATTATGATCTTCCTGAAGGCTATGGAACTTTTGATTTAATGCGTCTGTAACGGCATCCCAAATTTCCGGCCCCTGTAAGCTGTGAATATCTAAGCGATTGTTTTGTTGTTGTTTTTGTATTTTTTTTCTCTTACGTAGATGTCCATAACCACCGGGTTGTGGTCACTACCTATATCTGCTCCTGGATATGTCTTCACAACTTTTATGTGTTTTCGGGTTTTCTTATCTACCAGGATGTAATCAATTTGGTTTCTAATCATTCTATCTTTATTGTCGCACGGTACTTTCAATGTATACAGTCTCCTCTTTGGTAATTTAAACATTCTGTTCGTAACCACTAAATCTTCTTCTATGCAGAACTGCAACATTCTTTCGTTCCAATCCTTTCTTACACCCAATCCAAACTTGCCTGCCTGATCTTCATACTTTCCTTCTCCGTTTTTGACGTAGTAATCTCTCATCACTATTGTTATGTATCTTTTTCTTGTTAATTTGAGAATAGCTTGGAGTTGTTCATAAAAGAGTTCTGTTTCATCGTCGTCATCCTTGCCTGCTGTGGGAGCGTATATCTGTATTAAGTTCATTTTACCGATGTTAGTTTGAAGCTCGACCATCATGATTCTATCCGAGTGAGAATGAAGTTTGTTACGGATTAGAATTATTCCTACTCCGTTGTAATGTTGTCGTCTAGTATTTCCTGAGTAATAGACAACGCCATTTTCGGTTGGATATGTGCCTGTGTTTGGCCATCGAACCTCGCTTAGCCCCAGTATACTAACATTTAGTCTATCCATTTCTAGGATCACATTGTCCAACTTGTCTGCTTGGAATAAGCCACGTACATTCCATGTTGCTATCTTGATGTTTTTTTCTATGTATGTTTACACGATCTCCTTTGTTGGCTGATGGGGGTATTCTTATCCCTGTTTCCCCAATTAACGAGTGCCCCAGACGACCATTGTTTTTACATTTTCAGCCATGAGATTATTTTAGGAAAATAACACTAAGCAGGTTTTCCATTGCCTTCCCCTGTATATTTCAGCCGCTTCTAACATGGAGAAGAGACGCTGTTTGCAGTCGTCCACTCTGGGTCAGACACTGCAGTTGTGAACTTACTTAGCTTCGCCTCAATCCTTCGAGACTTTACCGGCTTGGGTGACCCTACCAGTAGCTACGCTACCGCCAGCATTGCTCCCTGAATGTTGGAGGTTACTGAGCCCTTCCATTAATGACAAGGTGTAAGTCCTCGGAAGGGCTTTGTTTACATAACCATGCTTAACGTAAATATACTTAAAAACATAAACAAACTATTTCAAGGTCACTTAATAATAACTATACTTTATTGTAACTGTAATAAATTCTGATTTTTATTCCTTTTTTTTTTCATTATGAGAATAAAAAAATATACAAGCAGAAATAGCTACCTAGATTAAAAATCGGTAACCTCCTTGGAAATTCAAATCATGAACCATTCAGAAGTTAAGACCAGAGATACAGAGCGCTAATATCGTCTGCTCCTCTGAGAGAAATATTACAATTTCTCAGCCACGTCTGCGCCTAGTTATTAGGATTTACCTTGAAGTAAAAAGCAAAAGCAAAAGGTAATGATGAGAAGTAAAAGTTAGAAGTAAAAGGTTTTACTTTAATTCGTATTTATAATAATTACCTTTTCTTTGCAAGCAAATCCTTTAAAAACTTAAAGTAAAAGGTAAAAATTTGCTATTTCATATACGATGCAGCTTTTAATATTTCTCCTCGAGGTTGATGTAGGGAGTAGTCAGTAGATCCGCGGGGAGGAGGGAGGGGTAAAAGGGGCAAATGCTTTTGGGGCCCAGGCTCCATGGGATCATAATTGCTCCAGGACTCTCGGCAGGCTTGGTTATCAGATATGGCATTATTCCACATCCACTGTCTCCTAGTATAACTGTGATTCTTATCCTCTTGATAACTTCACAAACGACCTAATTTCTCGATGTAGGAAAATCATAAATTGATCCAGGTCATCTCATATCATTACTAGTTATAACACACTTTGAATTGCATGTAATTTGGACATTCTAACTTGAAAACCTTTTTTATGTACATGTTCATATTTGGCCGGCTTTTTAATATGAACAGGTGTACATTTAGAATCTCCAACAGCTCTTGGAAAAGGAAATTTGCCAAGCCCTTTCTCTTTGGTCACCATTTTCTATTCTTGGAAAACGAATATAATATTTAATTTTTCTTGATTTCAGGAGACAAGATTTGTATATCAATTTTTCAATATAACCAAAGACCAGTCCGTTCCACAAAAAAACATAGTTCTTGGTTTATAACATTTTCTTGCACGTAAATTCACCACGTTATTCACTGCAAAGGCTTAGTTACAACCATAAACTTATACTGACTAAAATGTATACAAATAAATTGATCTATAGAAATTTTTGGTCAAGCAAATCCTTTGTTTTTTAAACTAAAAGCTTTTTTTACGAATGCGAAAAAAGTAAAACCCTTTTACTTTGAAGCAAAACTTTCAACAGCAAAGCAAAACCTTTGCCTTTATTTTTTTATGAATAACATTTAAAGTATTTCCTTTATTTTTGCAAAGTAAAAGCTGGTACTTCTTTTTATAAATGTGGACTACTGATACGTAGTCAACTTTACCCTAAAGTCAACTAGCCTCAGTCTCCCCTAAATGACAACAGCGCTAAAATGTACGGTTCCAACCTTAATTACTGTAGTGTGTGTAATTAATAAATCTATCCTAACTTCGAAAATATACATCTAAATAAAATAATCTAAAGGACAAAGATCCTCATTCTATCATTTAGCTTACTAAAGTTTTTTATGTGAAAAAGTTAATACTATATGTGTTAAAAAGCATTGGAAAGCAAGGACCTATTTCTACTTAAAATAAACCTGCAGTTTTTCGATAATCTACGACATAATATCTAATTAACTAATCATATTAAAATCTAAATTTTATTTTTAGAAACTTTGGAGAACAGAGGGGAACGGTCATTTTTTGAAGATTTAGAGCTGTAGCTTTAAGATCACTGGACCGAATATTATATCAAAAATATTTTAGGACCCTTAGAGGTAGCTCTTTCAAATGATGTCTCATACGATATACTAATTAAAACTTGTTTTTTCGATGACTTAACTAACCCCCGATTTTATTAAAAAATATTTTTTTTTTCTAATTATAAATTGGCGACTCTTGAGTAGGTTAGTTAGAACTAATAATGTGCTAAATTTCAAGTTCCTATTTTAGATAATTTTCGATAAACAACCTCTTCCTTTTTTCCTCTTAAGGTAAGGAATCCTAAAAACCAATGACATAATATCCTTTTGATCTATTTTTTGGTGTTTTACTTAAATTTATTAGTTTTCTTCTTATAAATATTATCTACTGATGTGAAGAACAAATTAAAAAATACTACCAAATTTTTTCTTTTCGTTTTCGACCCAAACTGTACTTCACATCACATCAGTTATTCATTTTCTATAAAATCCATGCCCCAAAACACACATTGGTTCTTTCGGAGTCAATTCAAAGAAGAAAGTAATTGATGATAAATCTCTGAACAGTCTCTCCAGACCTTAGACAAGGACTAAGCTCCAGACACTGGAGCACAGTTGGTGGTTGACGAATTATCTCCTTTTTATAAGTATTTTGACGGAAGATGTTCGTAAGAGCTTTGACCCTCCAAGGGCAACATCCTCAAAGCTTACAAGACAATGGGATAGAGAAAATTCCTATGCAGTTTCGACATAGTGAAAACTCAAATACAAATCTTGTCCCCTCAAACTAAGAAATATTAAAAAACACAACAAAGGTTGCTCTAATGCGTTTCGATAGCTAAGCTATCATCTTCAGAGAGATACTTTTGTTGTGTTTTTTAATCTTTCTTGGTTTCAGGGGACAAGATTTGTATTTCAATTTTTGAAGATAACCAAGGACCACTCCGTTCCATCAAAAAACTACTACTATGCAGACTCTTTTTTCTACAGAAGTTCTAAACTCTACAATTTGTCACGAAGCAGAATTTTCTTCGTAAGCGGTTTGCACTAAAAGCGGTTTGCACTAAAAAATAAATAAATTGTAAACCAAATGACATCAGATTCACTTATAAAGTATTCCAAAAGTCACAGTTATTAAGTGTTAAAAGAAAAAATATACAGTCATCTATGTTTGCCGTTCAAAAGAAATATTTATTTTAAAAACTCATTTGCATTTAAAGCACCGAACTTACGATTAATTTCAAAGAACTTGTTCCCCCTTACCACATCGGAAATTAATCTATAACTTCCAGGTATTTCTGCGTTCAAATTCAAATCGATTTGGATCTAAACGGAATCTAGTCCTGCTGATGAAATACGTATTGAGTAATTTTCCATTAGTTGCCGATGTGGTAAAGATTTGAAAAGAATTCAAGAGAACTGCATTTAATCCCAAAGTTAGTGGTTCAACATTTACATCATTGTATTACTCTTCGATCAACCTTTTCGTAATTCCATTTTGAAAATATCTTAACTGTTTAAAAAAACAGAAACTGAGAAATTGTTGAAAACATTTTAAATTGTGACATATAGGATCGTGAAAACGTTAGGGGGAAAAAAGCAGCTATGGTTTAGCACAAACTACTCCAAAGGAAAAAAGAATAAATAAATGTGGTTGTAAATTTTAATTTAATACAGAGACGAAACCTTACCCTTTTATAAATCAATCTTTTTGTGCGTGGGTTGGTGTGTTTAGCTGTCAAGTACATATTACCTTTTTTTTTATAACAAAGCGTCGAGAATATCGAGTGCTACATTATGCATCACATGTTCACATGATAGGACATATGACCCCAAAATGAATTGCAGTAATGTAAGTTTACAAGTTAACATATCTTTATGTTGTAGGTACTATTTCAACACAGTTCTGCATGATTTTTCATAAAAACGGAAGGACAACTTTTACTTATGTAGAATGCCATTGGTGTATTACCAATAATATAGCAACAGTATAAATAGCATTAAACACTTGCAAATCACTTACAGTTTTAGATTAATTAATTCCGACGAAACGAAAAAAATTAGCCAAGGTTTAATAAGCAACTATACGCTTTAATATTGCCGGTCGGTTCGGTCCGTAGCAAAGGAAATAAGAAGTGTATAATAATAATATTACGTCAAAGACCACAGGAGATAAGGAAAATACTGTTATAATGACATAGCCACCGGCTAGGAAGAATTGTGTAAACATATTTCTATTTTCTTCTGATAAATTAAGCTCCTTGTGGAATATGAAAACTGGGATCCTCTCTTATTGGAGCATCATCCCAATAGCAAAATTCATTTTGGTTTAGTATTTATTTGTTTTTGTTAGAGATGTGGTACTTTTGCGGTTAATTACACTATTTCATTAACATTTTCATGGTTTTGTTTACTTTTATTCGATCTTATATCTAATTTATTTTGTTGCGGTTTTAAAATGATTGAAATCAATTATGCATTAGTAATAAGTTTCTATAGTTTCACTAACAAACGGTACATATTCTATTCCGCTTAAGAATAAGCTATATAGATATTAACTTTCACTATAAGTAGGGCCCCTCCGGTTAGAGATAATGTTCCGAAATTTTTCCTGTGAGAAGAGAAATTATTTGAATATTCTATGAAATTTTAATGATATGGTTTAATAAATATAATAACTGACTTTTGTATTATTTATTTTTAAAGCAACAATCAACTTACACTAGACTGACGTTATAATTAACTACAACAAAATTTAGTTTGTCGACCACACTCATTTCAACATTTACCGACTTGCATTGCAGAGTAATATAAATTTATAAACAAAATTAACGTACCACATGATTTCTCAAACAGTTTAATTTTTACATAACCCTTATGTGGCTAACAAGGGAGTCAACAAACCCTAAATCTTTGATACATGTGAGGGGCGCGCCCATAAAAAGTGAAGTATAACATTCTAGAAAAAAAATCAGCCAAGAGCGAATCGGGTTCGCACAATTTGGGTCCCGTAACAATGACTACATTGAACAGTCAATAGACTAAATTAAATCATTTTTACTTATGCATAAATTTAAAATTTCATCTAAATTTTCTTGTTTTACAATTCAAACAAAAAAATGTCTATTTTCAGATATACACACTTTTTTCTACAATCAATTCAAATATTTATTGAACTGATAACTGTGCGGATAATCCCTCACAATGTAAAATGTTCGATTCCAACCGCAATGATTGCGTTGAGTGCAATTTAATGAACTAATGCTAATTTCGAAAATATTCACCTAAATGAATTAATCTAAGAGACAAGTTTGATATACATTCCATCCATTAGCTATATCAAGTTTTTTATTTAAAAAAATTATTACTTTATGGATCAAGAAGCCTTTGAATACAAGCACCTATTTTTCCATAAAATATTTTTTTCTCAACAACTATTACGATATTGAAAAACCCTGCAGTTTTCTGGTAATCTGTGGCCCAATGAAATCTAAGTTTTATTTTTAAAAACCTAGGAGAACAGAGAGGGCAGCCATTTCTGACACATTTTGAGCTGTATCTTTAAGACAATTGGACCATATATTACAACAACAAAAATTTTAAGATCTTTAGAGGTAGCTCTTTGATATAATACCTCACACGATATATTAACTAAAACTCGATTTTTCGGAGATCTAATGAACCCCCCATTTTATTATAAAATATTTTCTATTTGTAATCGTTGGCTGGCTGGCTGAGTCATCGAGAACTAAGCTTTGCAAAATTTGAAATTCCTACTTTACATAATGTTTGATAACCTCTTTATGACAAACGTACGGACAAACGGACACGAGAGAGAGAGAGAGAGAGAGAGAGAGAGAGAGAGAGAGAGAGAGAGAGAGAGAGAGAGAGAGAGAGAGAGAGAGAAGGCCGAAACTTGAAAAAATTGGAAGTTAAAAAAAAACTTCAGTCAACATTTCCGCCACAAAATTGAAATCTGGAGATCAAGGTTGAGAACTAAAACTATAAATTCTGGGAAAAATGTGTTTCAAAAGAAAATAATTTACGAGGAAAAATTTCCTCCAAATTTAGGAAAAAAAGTCGACATTACCGAAACTAAAAATTTAAATTTTGAAAACAGTTGATATTTCCAGATTAAAATAAATGAGAGTTGTAGTCAGTTAATTACCTCTCAGGGGGCAATTTAAATTTGTCACATTTAACTTAGGAAATCATTTAAAATCGGAACAAAAGGTAAAAAACGTGCAAAAATTCAGTGGTACTTCATTATGGAAATTTTAAGCTTCAAATAGAAGTTTTGGAAAAAAAACTCAAAAGAAAAACAATTAAAATAATTTTATTCTTTAAAAAAAAATCCTTATTTCGAACTTAATCATTATTATGAAAAATTCGAATAACAACACTGAATATATATTACGTTTAACAGAAATTTCGAGAAACATTTCGAAACAAAAGTCCATTTTTCAAGAAGAAATTAAAATTTGCAATTTAAAGTAGAAACTAAACATGTACTCTGGAAAAAAGTCAGAATTCCTAAAACTTTTTTGTAAACTCCGATCCGAAAATTTAAAGAAAAAAGTTTAAATATTGTGCAGACAAGATAAAACACAAAAAGTATTTTAGAAAAATTAAATTAACAAAAGCAGTCAAAATTTTGAAAAAAAAGGTCGAACTTCTGAGAAAAGATCGAAAATTTTGAAGTTGAAATTTCGAAAAAAAAATCGAAATTTTGGGATTTGAAGATATGTAAACGAATATCTGGAGAAAAGGTGGAAATTTTAAAAAGTAGAGCGATGTTTTAAAATGTCAAAATTTCCTCTTCTATAAATTCCATAGATCTTAACTTTTTCTTGAATTTTCAGCTTAATTAAAAACTTTTTATTTTTCTTCTAGTATAGAAATGTGAATATTTATAATTACATTTTTATTACATTTTGAGTTTAATTTGGAAAGTTCTACATTTTTTTCAAAATTTCAAATGTAAATTATTTTTCATAAATTTAGATTTTTCGTCGAGTTGATTTAAGTGAACTTGAAATGTTTACCCCTTTTTTCTGGCATTCCAACCTTAAATAATTTGTTACAATATATTCTAATTCATTCTCAAAATTTCGACTTCAGAATTTCCAGTTCAAACTTGTTTCCACTTTTTCAAATTTTAGAGATTTATCTCAAATACTTTTCTGTTAATTTCAAGCTTCTTTGTTCGGAATTTTGAAAACTTTCTCCAAATGCTGCTTTTTCCATTTAATTTGAGTACATTTTTCTAAACTTTTCACTTTAAATCTAAAATAGCGATTTTTTTTAAAATGGTTTT
Organism: Dastarcus helophoroides; assembly: GCA_028583605.1. Lineage (NCBI taxonomy): Eukaryota > Metazoa > Arthropoda > Insecta > Coleoptera > Bothrideridae > Dastarcus > Dastarcus helophoroides. Next base: position 29,596,341 of record CM053334.1, read on the forward strand.
TTATCAAAATTTTCGTTTTAACTATAAATGTTTACTTTTATTCTCTAAAGCTGTATCCACCTCAATAAAAATTTGTTTGTGCGTTTTATTTTGAAATTTAAGAAATATTCTTTACAAAAGTTAGTTAGTTTTTTATGTAAATATTTATTTTTTGTTATATTTTGTTATACTCCCGAATCTGGGCATCCTAAACTCTTTACAGTGCAAAAACTGTAAATATAATTTCCTGTGACAAAATCCAGCACACAATGGAAATGTTTAATGATTTGAATCCAGCTTAAGATTTTGAGCTTGTTTTTAATATTCTAGTAAAAAAGTCAAAATTTTAAATTTAAAATCCAAATTTTCATTGCACTATTATCGTGAAATTCCAAAAAAACACGACGTTTTTACCTTAAAATTGACTAACTCAAAAACAGGCCTGGATCCAATAAGGGCGGGGCCTATATTTTTATTTTATTTTTTGTTTTGACTGAGCAGCTAGCAGAAATTAAATAATGTTTATGCTTTTATCGAGTTCATCTGTAAAACAAAACAAATCGAACTTTTTCATTTTAACAAACCATGAAATTGAATCAAAACTGTCTGTGATTTTGGATAACTGATTACTTAAAGTTTTGGTGAAACGGACTGGTTATCTTCAAAAATTGAAATACAAATCTTGTCCCCTGAAACCAAGAAACGCGTTAGAGCAACCTTTATTGTATTTAAAGTTTTATTTCTGTTACCTATTTTTTAAATAGTATTTTAGACCATTTTGTTTTATTACTTTTTATACGTTACATTAAGGAACACATCCTAACTAACCATAGGCGTAGCTAGAATAGGGTAAGGCGCTTGCCCCCCATCTAGTTCATACAGCAAACCGAAAATTTATTTATTCACCTGGGAGACCAAACATTTTCTTTCCAGCTTCAAAATTCATTCTTTCCTTAAAATAATTTTTCGAAATTTTTTTTCAACATCTGTATTTTTTTACAAAATATGTCTTTTTTTGTTGAAGTTTTGCATTTATTCATAAAATTCCACTTCTTTCCCCAAAGATAACTTTATCAAAATTTCAAATGTTATTTTAAAGTTTGTCGTTTTTAAAGTTTCGCCATTTTTGTAAATTCGACTTTTTTCGAGAATTTAGATTTTTTTTAATCCTGCAAATTTCAGCTTGTTTATTCAAACTTGCCTTTTCCTTGAAATTTGGTCGATCTTCTAATAAAAAAACTATATTTTTTTTAAATTTAAAATTTTTGTAAGAAAATTGCAAAAAATTTTCTGGAAGATTCAATTTGTTAAAACTTCGACATGTATCACAATGTTGCATATCTTTTGACGCCACATGGGGCCAGGTAGGGCGCTTGTCTTTCTTTAAGTCGAGCAATCAAGAGAAAATAAATATTTACCCAAGGAATTTCCATTTTTTCTTAAAGTTTCGTTTGTTTTTAAATTAGCTTTTTTCCTTAATTTTGATAAAATGTGACTTTCTGGAAAATTTCAAGTTTTCACGAAAAGATTAAACGTTTTTTCTCAACATTTAAATCTTTTTCGCAGAATTTCGATCATCTCGTAATTTCGTTTTTTCTGAGTTTATATAATTTTTTTCAAAATTTCGACTTTTTTCTTAAAATTTGACTTTCTTTAGAAATTTCGTTTTTTTTTTCAAATTTCGATAATTTTCTGAACATTTAACTATTTTTGAAAATTTAGAATCTGATTTTTTTGGAAATTTCTACTGGTTTCTTTTTCATGAAATTTTGAATTCTATGTTAATACCCGATATTTAATATTTTCTTGCTAAATTTCTCTTTTTTCTCAAAATTTTTACTTTTTCTTTTAAAATAGTCTTTTTCCTAAAATTTGCCTTTTCCTCAGAATTCGGCTATTTCGAAATTTCGATTTTTTTGCCAAAATTCTACTTTTTAAACTTTTGTTTCAAAAATCGTTTATTTCGAAATTCTGAAATTTTTTTAATATTTGACTTTTTCAACAAATTTCCACTTTTATCTCAAAATGTCATGTTTTATGGTTTTGAAAATATTTTCTCTTTAAATTAGATCGGAATGTTAATAAAAATATTTTTGAGGATTTAGAGAAAAATATTTTTTATAAATCAACGTCTTTACTGAATTTTAAATTTTGAAACAATAATTGATATTTCTTACCCTTACTTTGTGAAATTCTTTAATATCCATAACTATTAAACCTTATTAACGATTAAAACAACAACAGATATTAAAAATTCCACGATGTTTCGATAAATATTTGCTGTGACCGTACCTGGTTTCACTTTACAGCATCATCGGCGGTTATACCAGCAATGGGCTTGTTAGTATAACAATGGCTAAGTAAATTGCTGGTATAACCGCAGATGATGATGTAAAGCGAAACCAGGTCCGGTCGTAGCAAATATTTATCGAAACATAGTGGAATTTTTTATATCTGTTGTTGTTTTAATCGTTAATAAAGTTTAATAGTTCGTGTAGTTTTAAGTGAAAATATGTGTACATTATTACTCAGCTGGAAGATTCTCTTTTTTGGTCCATGCTTAACACACCTTTCCATTCTTCTATGATCATTGCTAGTTGTTTTTAATAAGATCCGTGCCTTAATATTTTTAATTTTATAGCTAGTTATTGCATCCTGAAGAGCATATCTTCTTTTAGGCACTTCATTTTTTACGAGTCCCCATAAAAATCTAGTGGCTTATATCTGGTAGCCGTAGAGGCTTTTGGACCTACGCAGCGGTTTCTAAATAACCTATTCAACTAATCATGAATTCCCTGAAAATTACGAGCGGGAACACGATCTTGATGGGAATAACTAGTCGATCAAGAAAATTTAAGTTGTCTAAAAAGTTTCCCAAAATTTGACTTAAGTATTCATCGTTATTCTGTTAAATGTCCCACATGAATTTAGCACTGTCAAAATTATAATGCTAAATACACAATTTATTTATACTGTTTTTAATGAGTCTTTTGGGATTTTTTGAAAATTGACCAAAATTATAAGATATCTAACTATGTTCCTTATTTTCAATTTTTTGGCATTAATGTATAACAACTTTTTTGCTTTAAATAGAATTCTCTATTTAACAGTAAAGTAATATACAGGGTACGCCACTAAAAAAATATGTTTTTGTTTAATAACCCTAAAACACTATGCTCAAATGTTTTTTTCATTTTCGCCAGTGTAATTACCATAAAAAATACTACAACTTTGCCTATTTAACCGACATCATAGCTTCGATAATAAGAAAGTTATCAATAGTGCGCACTTAACTTGGAACAGGGAGTATATTATTTATGTCTAATCTGCTGTTTATAGAGATCTATGGGAAGTTCATTTTATTGTGTCATTGTCCCCGAGGTAACTGTTTTTAGTAGAATAAAAATGTCGATAATCCTGCATATTTAAGAAACCTCCAAATATTGACCTACCCACACAAGTTCAGCTACCTAACTAATTTAGAATCCCATTTCTGGTACCCCCCTTTTTTTAATTCTATGCTAGACTATTCGCTTAATATTTGTTTAAATTAATTAGTACAAGGAAAAAGAAACGTTTTTTTTTTCACTCTAAAATTAATTTTAAATTTGGCTTTATGTTCTTAACTGATTTTACTTTCATAGTTTTAATTATCTTTACGAGTTGTGGTATACTGTGACCTGTGGCTTTATAAATGTCAGCATTATTTAAGTTGTGCTACCAAATTTTCATTTTCTTTAGTCGTATTTGCACAATGCATAATAATGTCAAATTAATTATGCAAAAGAAGTCATTCAAATTACTTTCTAAACAACGAAAGAACAAATAATGAGAATTTAATAATAATACATTATTGAGTAACCAATTTACGAATGAAAATCACACATTTCGGTTGACTGCGTTTGATGAATTTGGAGCAGGGTATTTTTGGTGTTTAATTTGAGCGATTTATTGTTTATTAATGTGGGAACTTAGTAACAAAGCCTCGTTAAGGATGTGTTCACACGTTTTATCTTTACGTAACAAGAAAACTACATATTTCAAAATGACAAGAGCACAAATCACTCAATGAAGAGAATGAATTAACCCTTTAAAAATCATTATTTAGGTATAGCAACGTCAAATTAAAAGCATTGTTTGCCAATATTCATTAACAGAGGCGTTCCTACCAATGTTATATTTCAAGTCTAATACATAGGTGGGCAAATTCTTTGGTGGCCAATTTTGTCACCTTTATAACTATATAAATTTTTTGAGGAATCTCGAAATTTTGAAATTCAAATTTTTTTTGTTCATTGTTTTTTTTTTATTTTTTAATAGTTCGACTTTTTTGTCGAAATTACTTTGAGGTTAACTTGTAATTTTAACATGTTTTCGTAAATATTTTATCGAATTTTGATATTTTTCTCAAAACAGCAATTTTCATTTCAACATTTCTAGATTTTTCTTTATACATTTTAAATGTTTCCCAGAAATATCTACTTTTTTCTTAACATTCTGAGTTGACAGTTTATGTTGATTCCCTTCTTAAAATTTTTATTGTAAATCCAGAAAATTGGCCTTTTGTCTTTTTATTTCCAAATTTTAACCAAACTTGAGGAAAATTTAGGTTTTTATGTAGAAATTATGAGTGGAAAATCGAAAATAATTTTTTTTTTTAAAATATTAACTTTGAAATTGTAAGTCTAAAGAAGGTTTAATCCCTTTACCATATAATAAATAATCATTTTTTTACTTTAAAGGCCTATAACTTCTAAACTTTTGAACTAACCTCTATTCTATTTGTCTAAGTCGATTCTATTTGATCTCAGAAGGCTAAGTTTAAACCAAGTCCCACTACTTTCCTGAGCTTCTGAATATGTCTGCACCACATCCTCTTCTTCTATCACTCGCACTTAGCCTTTGCTCTGATTTGATCTATACAGTGCTAGTCTGTAACTTGGAATAAATTCAGTAAATCACAGACAGTTTTTTTTTCGGAAATATGCTCGGACCCTCAATAATTAATTTAATTGACGCTCTTTTTGATGTAGGAAAATTTTATACAGCATGTTCCAAATTTAAGATATGACGTCATCGACAATTTTTTTAAAAGGCAACCCTATTTTTTTCTTGACTATTCTTAAAGGATATATTAAGTTTCACTTAAAAGTTTTATTTAAAAGATATTTAACAAATATCAACTAATTTGAAAAATCAAGGAATCTGATTCAACTCAATAATCTTTCTTCAATAAATGTTCAAAATGTTGTCCATTTACTAACTGACAATATTCTAAACATAACTGATATTCGTTTTGAACATTTCTAATTACTTCAGGAGAGATTCGTCTACACTCCTGTCTTATTCGTCCTTTCAACTCCCTCAATGTTTTGCAGTTTTGGTCTTAAAAACTTTGCTCTTCAAATAACCCCATAAGAAATGGTCTATAGGTGTTAAGTCCAGAGACTTGGATGGCCATCCAAAAGGTCCTCTTCTACCAATCCATCTGCCTGGAAATACATCATCCAGATATTCACGGACAGGTCTTGCAAAATGTTTGTAATTAGAAATGATCAAAACGATTTTCAGTTCCGTTTAGGGTATTGTCAGTTAGTAAATGGAGAACATTTAGAACATTTATTGAAGAAAGATTATTGAGTTGAATCAGATTCCTTGATTTTTCAAATTGGTTAATATTTGTTAAATATCTTTTAAATGACAAGAAAAAAAATTGAAATTTGGTTCGCATGTGTAACTTGATATACCCTTTAAGCATAGTCAAGAAAAAATAGGGTTACTATTTAAAAAAATTGTCGATGACGTCATATCTTAAATTTAGGACATGCTATATAAAATTTTCCTACATCAAAAAGAGCGCAAATTAAAATATTATTCAACGTGTTTGAGCATATTTCCGAAAAAAAAGTGTTTTTGATTTACTGAATTTATTTCAAGCTACAGACTAGTACTGCATATTATACTAATGTATCGTGTTCTTTTGCTTTGAATTTTGATTTTCTTTCTTTCTGCAGAAGCCCCTTACGAGGCTAAGGAAAATGTTTAATTCTTTAACCTCGTGTAATCCCAGGAAACGCACACTTAATTTGTTTAATAAATAAAGTAACCTACAGTTGATTCGTCCTAAGATTGCCATTGCTTCACAAGTAATATTAGTATGAAGTAAGAGTAATAATCCAAGTCAGTTTACTGACTAAACTTTAATTAAGTGTTCTGTAATCAAACAGTTGGAACAGCTTGCACGCAGCTAGAAAAATATAAACTTGGAATTTTAGATAAAATCTTGGAATTTCGCAAAAATGTTGAATTAATAAAAAATTGTAAGTTCAAGCTCTAAATTGTGAAAAAAAGATGAAATTTTATAATTAAAGCCAATTAGCAAATGAATCTAAAATTCAGTCGAAAGAGTTTGTGAATTTCGAGAAAAAATTTAATTTTTATGTTAATATCGAACTTCAAAAATAAAAAAAATAAAAAGAAAATAGTAATAAATAAAATAATGGGAGTGTCAAAAAAGTTGAAATTAAAAAAATGAGAAAAGCTGTATGTCGAAAAAAGTTGACATTTCTAGAAATAATCTAAATTTGAATCCAAATTATTATATTAAAAAAATTATTTTTTTAGACATTATAGTAGAAATTCTGAGGAAAAAGTTGCCAATTTTACACACTAAATATTCAAAAAAGTGGAAAGTTTTTTTCTCAAAATTACGAGATTCTTAAATCATAGTTTTCTAAAAATTTTGCCTTATCTTCAAATTCAAGCCTTTACTTTTACTGTTTTTGTTAAAAAATCGATTTGAAATTCCAAATTTTACCTTTTTGCTAGAACTGTTCACTTTTTTTCTTTTGAAATTTCCACCGAAATATAGACTTTTTTCGACGTTTCGATTAAAATTTTGTTACATTTCTTCGAAACTTTTTTATCTGAAAATTTATTTGATTCGTTACCTTTTTACCCAAAATTATGGCTTTTGATTCGAAATTTCCATTTTAGGAATTTTAATTATATTTTAGGATTTCAACCCTAATTCTAAAGTTTTAATTTTTTTTTTCTTAAAGTTTGAAGTTCCAATTTAAGATTTTTTTTTGCAAAATTTTGGGGTTTTGTTTTAAGATTTTTACGTTCTTTTTAGAATAATTCTCTTATTACAAAATTTTTCTCTTTTGACAAACTTCGATTGTAAAGTCGTTTAAGGAAATTAATTTTAATATTTTTAAATTTTTTTGAGTAAGCGTTAATTTTAATTTTCAAAAATTTGACATTTTGACTTATTTTTTAAAATGATCTATTTGAAGCTCATATTTTAATTCTTTTCTGAAAATGTTGGCCTGATTTTAAAAATATTACTTATTCGTATAAATTGTTAGCTTTTCGGAATTTTGGGCTTTTTTTTCACATTATTCTACTTTGCAATTTCAATTATTACTTCTTGTTTAAATGTTCTATTATAAGAGTAAATTTTTTGTTGCATTAATTTTATTTATTTATTATTTTTGATGGTACGGACTGGTCCTTAGTTACCTTTAAAATTTGATATACAAATCCCTTCCCTAAAACCAAGAAAAATTAAAAAAAAAAACACAACAACACTTGCTCTAACGCGTTTCGATAGCCAATTATCATCTTAAGAGAAATAATGATTTTAACATATTCATTAATGACTTTGCTCGAAAAGTCCTTAGATTCAAGTAGCGCTCGAAAGTATGACAAAGTTTGTGTAATTGGTACTCTTGGAAAAAAGTAGGAAACATTAAAAGATCCCAGCAACTAACAACTTTTTATTTTGATTTTTTTTGGTGGAACGGACTGGTCCTTGGTTATCTTCAAAAATTGAAATACAGAACTTGTCCCCTGAAACCAAGAAAGATTTAAAAAACACAACAAACGTTGCTCTAACGCGTTTCGACAGCCAAGCTGTCATCTTCAGAGATATAATAGTACCTCTCTGAAGATGACAGCTTGGCTGTCAAAACGCGTTAGATCAACGTTTGTTGTGTTTATTAATCTTTCTTGGTTTCAGGGAACAAGTTCTGTATTTCAATTTTGATTCTTTGTTCTACACGAATTCTTAACTCAGAAAGTGGATTGCTGGAATTCTAATTTGCTGAATATTTTGACTAGACATTTGGATAAGTTATAAGATCAGTGCTCAAATATAACTTTGGTACAGTGGGGTTTGATACATGGAGGGATCTTTGTAAGGTGGGAGTAATAAGGTTGTTATTCTTGTCGAATACTTTTTTCAGCCCACTTAACATTTTATTTAAAATGTTCTTGTGTAATTTTTGATTTGTAAAGATGATAGCTTGGCTCGAAACGCGTTGAAGTAATTGTTGTGTTTTTAAATTTTTATTGGTTTCAGGGGACAAGATTTGTATATTAATATTAATTTCTATCTAAAAATGTTGACATTTTTATCAACATTTCAAGTTTATTGTCAAAACTTTTCTTCGAGTTTTTACTCTAAATTGCAAACTTTATAAAGATTTGGTATTTTCAAAATTTTGATTTATACCTGGAACTTTTCTTTTCCTCCAAGTTTCAAGAAGATAATTTTCATAAATTTGAAACTTCTATTGTGAAATAATTTTAATCTCAAAACTTTTTTTTTTTAAGTTGACACTTGTTGCGTGTAATAAATGCGAAAATTAGGTTCAATAATTACAATATGGATATTATTTTTAGTTCCTGAGATTTGACAACGGTCCTATAAAAGAATATACATATTTAAAAAGTAAGGGGACCCTAAAAAGTTTCTTGCACAAGGGATTATTGCTTCCTAGCTAAGCTACAGGATTTCTTACTGATATTATTAATAGCAGAAAAGCAATATTTATCTACTTACGGAATCATCCCATGCTAGTTAATTTTTTTGGGACTAATGCAGCAACTTTTTTGCAGGATGTTGTTAGGAGTCTATTTGACCCTAGTCAGCAGTTTTATACCAGCAATCAGAGCGCATGGTCGTCTTATAGAACCACCAAGTAGAGCTTCAGCCTGGAGATATGGATTCAATACACCACATAATTACAACGACCATGAGCTTTACTGCGGTGGATTTACAAGACAATGGATGAAAAACGGAGGCAAATGTGGAGTGTGCGGAGATGCATGGGATTCTAAGTAAGTGTGATTTATATAATATTTCCAGTTTGGTACTATCTTTGTTTCATTCAGAATACCAAGAGCACACGAATATGGAGGCACTTATGGAGAAGGAGTTATTGTACGTAAATATGGAGTAGGAGCTGTAATAAATATTAGAGTAGAACTGACTGCTAACCACAATGGATTTTTTGAGTTTTCCGTATGTCCTGACTATAAAACCACAACGCAAGAGTGTTTGGATCAAAATGTATTGAAATTGGTGAAGCCGCAAGAGGGCGTGGATCACTTAAATAGGAGATATTTTCCGAGAGATGGAAACAAAGTTTATGAGATGAAATATCGATTACCTAAAAAAACATGCGAACATTGCGTACTTCAGTGGAGGTATATAGCTGGTAAGTTAAAGCCTTACTTGTAATGCCCGTTTATTTAAGTGGGTCAGCTTTTTTTGAGCTTAGTAGCTTTATACTAGTGATGTAACGAATATTCACATTCGCATTCGCGAATATTCGCATGTTTTTTAATATTCGCATTCGCAAGAAATTATGCGAATAACAGTCCATTCAAAAAGTCCATAGGATGACACGTAGATGGCATTACTAGAATTTTTTCCATATAATTTTTATTTGGTACTAACCTTCAAACGATACATGTATAAATTTGACAGCAATCTGACTATTGATTCGTGAGTTATAGCATTTTGTGTGAAGCAACTTTTGTTATTGAAAAAAAATGGAAAAAAGTGAATTTCGAGTTTTGATAAAGCATTGCTTTTTGATCAAAAAAATACAGTGAAAACAAAATAATGGCTTGATAAACATTCTCCGAACTCTGCTCCATCGTGACAAATGCTAGAGAAGTGGATTGCTGAATTTAAACGTGGTCGTACCAGCACAAATGTTGCAGAGCGCAGTGGACGCCCAAATGAGGCTGTTATTCCAGAAAACATCAAAAAAATCCACAAATTGATTATGAACAATCGCAAATTGAAGGTGCACGAGCTAGCTGACATTGTAAAGATATCAGATGGTAGTGTTTTTACCATTTTACATGAACATTTGGGTATGCGAAAGCTCTGTGCAAAGTGAGCTGCGTGAGCTCACAGTCGACCAAAAACAACAAGGAATCGATGCTTCAGAGGAGTGTTTGGCGCTGTTAAACCGCAATAAAATCGAATTCTATCGCCGATATGTGACAATGGATGAGACAGGGCTTCACTATTACACACCAGAATCCAAAAGACAGTCAGCCGAGTGGACAGCAGTCGACGAACCGAATCCAAAGCGAGCAAAGACGCAACAGTCGGGCGGTAAGGTGATGGCCTCTGTATTTTGGGATGCGAACGGAATAATATTTATCGACTATCTCCAAAAAGGAACCACCATCAACAGCGACTACTACTGTGCACTTTGGGATCGATTGAAGGCTGAAATCGCAAAGAAACGGCCACATTTGCAAAAGAAAGAAGTGTTGTTTCACCAAGACAATACACCGTGTCACAAATCGATAAAACCGATGGCAAAATTGAATTAATTGGGCTTCGAATTGCTTACCCACCCACCGCATTCTCCAGATTTAGCTCCCAGCGACTTTTTCATGTTTTCAGATCTCAAGAGAATGCTTGTTGGAAAGAAATTTAAGTCTAATGATGAAGTAATCGCTGAAAGTGAGGCCTATTTTGACGAGAAAGAGAAATCGTACTATAAAAATGGTATCGAAAAGTTGGAAAATCGCTATACTCGTTGTATCGCCCTCGAAGTCAACTATGTTGAATAATAAAATCGAGTTTTGTCAAAATTTTGTTTTTTCTTACTTATCCTACGGACTTACTGAATGACCTGGTATATTGCGAATGTACTTGGCAATAAAACTGGACATTATTTATGGAATAACAATGCAACTGCTAAGGCAGGGGTTTATGGACCTTTGAGGTATCTATATCATGAGTTTGGGGGTCTATTGGTAGCGTTCCTAACAACTAATGAGGTAATTATCCAGTCCCACCTAATAGAAAGTATTATTTAATTCCTTTTTTTTTATTTCTACTCTTATTTTTTAATTTTCTTTCTCATTAGCTACAAATAGGGCACCAGGGCGTTTGCTCTCCCGTAGTTCATACAATCAACTGAAAATTTATATTCCCAACTACGGGGCCCTTTTTAAAAATTGTTATTGTTCCTTTCTTTGAAATTTCGACATTATCTCGAAATTTCGACTGTTTTCTAAAAATCCGTCTTTTTTACAAAATTTTTCTTTTCCTATTGAAATTTCCAATTTGTCCTAAAATTTGACCTCTTTTATTCAAATCTGACTTTTTAAAAATTTCGAATTTTTATCTCAAAATTCGTCATTTTTCTTTCTTCAAAATTTCGTCATTTCTGAAAATTTCATTTTTTTTAAATTCGTCTTTCTGCAAATTTCGACTTGATATCAAATTTTGCTTTTTTCTCAAAATTTGATAGATCGTTTGATAAAAAGTAAAAATATTTAGAATAATACTTAACTTGGAAATTTTGAAAAATATATTTTGAAAATGTGGATTTTTTGCAAAAAGACAAGAATTCCAGAAAACTTAATTTATCTAAATTTTGACTATTATATCAATAGCATCTAACGTGACAGTGGGGCAGATTGCAGCTTGTTCGTCACTCGTTAAAAAATAAATATCGAGTCGAGAAATTTCCACTCTCGATATTTCATATCGACTTTTTTTTAACTTTCGTCAAAATTTCGATCTTGTTTTTCCAATAGGTCAGGTTTTTATATTAAATTGATTTCCACTTTATTCGAAACCTCTATTTTTTTAAATTATAATTTGTGTTTTTTTTAATTACGACTAGGTATAAAGTCGAGTTTTGAGAAAGTAGAATTTTGTGTGTAAAATTTTACTTTTTTCTTTCAAAATTGGACTGTACTGAAGTTTTTAAATATTCATGGAAATTTCGACCTTTTTTTGAAATTCGTTCTATTCTTTAAGTTTCAATTGAATGATTTATGTTTTCAGAATTTTCTACTTAAAATTGAACTTTTTATCCAAAATTCGATTTTTTATCAAAATTCGTTTATTTTTTTAGAATTGAATTTAAATTTTGCTAAAAACATAACAATTTTGAGAATAAATATTCGCATTCTCATTCGCGAATGTTGGAAATAAACATTGGCATTCGCATTCGCGAATGTGGGAAAACCAACCAGATTTTTCAGTAAGGATTAAAACCCACGTAACATGAAATTTAAGAAGCATTTTTGTTGTTGTCTAGGGAAAAGTAACAAGGTTTGATTACCTGCAGAAGTACCTCATATGATTCAGTAAAAAACTACTTGCTGCAGTTTACCAAATATTGCTTTTGTGTGTTGATACCTGCTAGAGGTACATTCAATAATTCAACCTTAATACAGATCATAGTAGCACATTTGATTCTACTTGGTTGTCAAGTAGGATGAAATGAGCCCTCGGTTTTTTTTTTACTCTGAATGAAATAGATATACAAAACTTGTTTTCAGTATAAGCTTTCGTTATTCATGCCATAGTGATGACTCACGACAAATATTATATTATTTTCAGGCAATAACTGGGGTAATTGTCCAAATGGTACTGGTGCTGTTGGATGTGGTCCCCAAGAAGAATTTCGAGCCTGTGCCGATATAACGATATCGGGTAAACCTACTGATGAAGTTATGATTCCAGAGATACCGACTACTACGACGTCTACAATACCATTCACAACCACTACGAGTACTGCACCAACGGTGGTGCCAACGCCAGAAGAGAGCTACAACCCATTGACTACACTAATAGTGTCGCTTGTATCTTTTTTAGTAGTATTTTTGATTTTATTCCTGCTCTTCTTTCATTTTTACCAAGTTGGTAGTCAAATTAAAAACTGGATCAAAGGAACGCCAAATAAACTGCAGCAAAAACAACCTGTACCTCCTCCTAGGGTTAGAAGGGCAAATCAACATAATCTAGAAAAGGAGGATTTAGAAAATATGTCAGTTTAGAGAATAAAGCTATTCGGCTTAATGTTTTATTAAAAAAAAAATTGTGTAATTGTGTCAAAACTAGAATTATTTCGTGATATAATATTTTATAAACTATTAGCCTTATTTAGTTTCCTACTGTACATATAGAAAATATATTATTTTCTTTATTTTGTTATTTTTTTTCTTGGATTACCTATATTTATAGTCCTTTTTAAAGCTAGCAGTCTTAATAAGTTTCATTTTTTTGATTAAAAAAAAGGAGTCAATATTGGGGGTTTGAAATCCAAATTTTAGAAAATAAATACAGTTTTTCAAAAACAATCAATGTTCTGAGAGAAATGGCAAAAGTTAAATATTGAAGTTTAAACTCGTAGTACTCTAAGGGCGCAATAGAGTTACTCTTTACAAATGGATTATATTTTAGAAAAATTATATGATGCAATTTTGAATTTTTTTTACAAATATTTTGAGATTATATTTAAAATATAGAATGTTCTACGAATAACCCCTACTTTAGGAGTTGGAATTTTTTTTTATTCGAATTTTAATATTCCAATAGTGGTTTTTATTTGATTTGTCAAGATAGCTTTTCTCTAAATTTACTGAACAGTTTGTCGAAAAAAATCGGCAAACAAGTTAAAATCTTTATAAAAAGCCACAACTTTCAACAGGCTCATGACCGAAAAATTGCTAAGGGATTGACTACAATAAATAATAACAATACAGCTATTGATTATTCTTAGGGATTACGATAGACAAATACATTGTGAATAAGTATTGGGAAAATTCACAAAATTAAAAAAAAAATTTACCTACAATCATAAAAAAGCTGTTAATTGAGGTTTACTACGCTTGGCTTTAAATCTCTTAAAGTTCGAGTTTTTTCTCAAAGTGTTCACTTAAAAATGCGGTTTTTAAACTAAACATTTCGATTTTTTTTTCGAATTTTTGACTTTCAAGTATTTTAAATTTTTTCTCGAAATCGATTTTAATCTCTAGATGTCGACTGTTTTTCAAAATTTATTATTACTATTATTTTTATTTATCAAAAGTTCTCAACTTGGAAGTTAGGCTCGAGATTAAAAAAAAACTTTTTTTAGAAACTTCAAAATATTGATAAAATATTTTCATTAGAAATGCCAAACGTTTTGCGCCCTTGGTCGTTGTCAAAGTTAAATGCTAACTGAAAGCAAAATGTCGACATTAAATTCTTAAGTAAAAAAAATGAAAACGAAAGTTTTACTTTATTTTCTACATTTCAACTATTTTCGCGAAATTGTGAAATATAAAATTTTGACTTTAAATTGTCAAATTTTTTTCCCAATTTCATTTATAATTTCAAAAACTTTGCTTTAAACTGAATATTTTTCAAAATTTTAAATTTATATCGAAATAATTTCGGCCTAAATTTGGAATTTTCGATATCAAAACTAGAATTTTCCAGAAAAGTATTTTTATTCCAAATTTTTTTCAAGCTTAAATGTGAATTTATAACCAAAATTTGAGAAATATTTTGTTTGGAAATTTTGTGTTTCGGTTTATATATTTCTTTTTGGCAAATTTGATTTTTTTTCTTGAAATTTAGAGCCAAAATTCGGATTTATTTATTATTTTTAGTGAAATTCTGAGATTACAGTTCGGATGAAAAAAAATGTGAAGGAAATTTCTTATTTCTAAAATTTTTATATTTTGTTTAATTTTTATTTTGAAATATATGTTAGCTAGACTTTAGGGGGGAGGGGCAAGCTACCAAAACCAGCTCTCGAATGCATCACTATTATAAGTTTGAAGCAAAAATTTCTAACCAAAGTAAAAACTTTGATGAGAATTTAAAAAAAAATATTGTTTTTGATCAAAGAAAGTAGAAATAAATTTGAAATTTGATGTACAAATTTTTAGAGCGTATTTTAGGGTCAAAATAGGACTTTTTCTTTCTATACATATGATGTGTCCTCAAGTGTACCCCTTCGAACTGTAGCCACCGCAAGTTACGCAAAATCGTGACTACAGTAACGTTACAAATAATTTAAACACTTTTCATACGTTATATTCATTTCTTATATCAAAAATAATGTAAACTTAATTTTAGGATGAATAGAGGGGGGTCTTCGCATTTTAAATCATTCCGCATGTAAAAAAACAATCTCGAGTTAGAAGTCAACACTTTGGACGAAAAAGATAAAATTGGAAATTTTGGGGAAAAAGTCGAAATTTCGAAAAATTAGCTAATTTTAAATTTATTTTCGAGTTTAGACTCGATATGTACGAGGGTGGTCCGTTAAGTACTTAGCCTACAAGAGAAAGACGAAAATTTTGGAAAAATGGCGATTTATTTCTCAACGTATTCTCCTTTTAACTCGATACACTTGACCTAGCGATGCTCCAACTTCTTTAACCCGTCTGAAAAATACGTTTTCTGGAGGTCTGCAAAGTAGGCCTCCGTGGAGGCGATGACCTCCTCATTCGACTCAAATTTCTGCCCGGCGAGTGACTTTTTCAAGTTTGAAAATAAATAGAAGTCGCAAGGGGCCAAATCTGGAGATTATGGTGGATGAGGCAGCAGTTCGTAGCCCAATTCGACCAATTTCGCCGTGATGAGGGCGGAGGTGTGAGCCGGTGCGTTGTCATGATGAAAGAGCACATTTTTATTCGCTAAATGGGGCCGTTTTTTCTGCAACTCGGCGTCGAATCGGCCCAATAATTCGGCAGTACACCCCTGTGATCGTTTTGCCCTTCTCCAGGTAGTCGAAGTAGATTACACCTTGTGGATTCTAGAAAACGGTGGCCATCACCTTTCCGGCCGATAGGACACTTCGCCTTCTTCGGAGCACGTTCACCTGGGGAAATCCAGTGTTTCGACTATTCCTTGATCCCTGGCGTGTACCAGTGGATCCATGTTTCGTCGACGGTTACGAAACGACGACGAAACTCCTTCGGATTGCGCTCAAACAGCATCAAACACTGCTCTGAAGTGATCTCACGGTTGCGTTTGTTGTCCGGAGTGAGCAAACGCGGCACCCATCGCGCCGACACCTTTCTCATGCTCAAAATTGTATGCAGGATATGACCCACGTGGTCTTTTGAGATGCCGACTGTCTCAGCTATCTGGCGTACCTTCAATCGGTGGTCTACCAATACGAGATCGTGTCACGTTATCCTCCGTAGTATCCGTTTTTGGGGCACCTGGGCGTGGCTCATCAAAAACCGACGTGCGACCACGCTGAAACTCGTTAAACCAATATTTGACGGTCGCCATCGAAGGAGAAGAGACACTGTACAGAGCATCCAAGCGCACTTTGATTTCGCTGCGCGATTTCCCTTCCAAAAACAAGAATCGAATCACCGACCGGTATTGCTCTTGTTCCATTTTTCTAAAAATTCGCGGACACGCCCGCTTCCACACGCGGTGAAAACAAAACTACGATTTCGATTCGGCTGAAATTTCGACAGTAGCAGTCTACTAGAATGTTCTACACGATAGTAAATTTCTCTTGCGATAGTGGCGCCATCGGGCGGTGAGGCTAGGTACTTATCAGACCGCCCTCGTATAGTAGAAAAATAGAGCATAAAGATGTCAAGTTCAGTGAAGAAAAAATTAAAATTTCGAGGGAAAAAAATTTCAAAAAAATTTGACAAATTTTGAAACTAAAATCGAAATATCAAAAAAGAATTTAAAGCTATAAAAAAATGAGTTTTTGAGTTGAGTGAGCAGTAAGTTTAAAACAAAGGAAAGGTTGCTTATTCAGAATTTCTAAATCAATCTTAACATTTCAACATTGACATGAAAAACTCTAGACAAACAGAAGATGTTAAGTAAATAGTCGCAATTTTAAAGAAAGGGCAAACATTGTAGCTTTAAAGTGGGCAATTCTAAAACACAGTTTAAAATGCCCGAAAAAAATCGAATTTTTGCGTATGTTTAAAATAAACAAAATATAAAAACTACAGAACTACAAAAAAGTCAACATTAAGTTAGAATTGACATATTTAACAAAATCAATTTTTTTTAGTAAAAATTGCAAAGTCGAAAATTAAGAAATAAAATATTGAAACTAAAGAAAATGGTGTTTTCAAAATAAAAAACCAAAACGAAAAAAAGTCAAAATCTCTAGAAAAAGTTGAAATTTAGAGTTTGAAGCCAAAATTTTTAAGAATTAAGTGAAGTTTGATAACTTAATATGAAATTTTAAGAAAAAAAGTTTATTGCTCCTATTTTCAACCAGCATCAATTTAAGAACATATATTTTTTGAAGTTTCTAGATTTTGGTCTCATTTTTAACATTAAACTCAAAATTATAAGAAAAACATTGAATTTATTGAAAAAATTTTAGAGTTTGAAATCGACATTTAAAAAAGAATTGTAGATAGGTATAAATAAAAAAAAGATCAATATCTCGAGAAAGGTAAACAAAGTTTCAGAAATCAGAAACTAGAGAATAAATTTGAACTTTTCAAAAAAAGCCTTTTTACAGAACTTTCAAAAAATATTTTTCAAAGACTCCCAATCAATATTTTTCTCAAAATCTTTGTCCTTTTATCAAAATATCGACCAAATTTAAAGAAAATCCCATGTTGGTTAATAAGGCGAAAGTTGCAGAAATTAGAATTCTAAAAAGAGTTATTTTCACAAAAAAAACAAAATTTGAGAAATGGCTAAAATTTGAAAAAGAACTGACGAACTCGAAGATAAAAATTCAAAATTTTGAGGAAAAAAGATGACAAGTTTTAGGAATACATTTGAAATTAAAAAAAACGAATTTTATAAAAGAAGTCTAAATTTCGAGAAAAATGTCAAAATTTGAAGGCAAAACTTAAGGAATCCGTTGAAAATATTCCGGAAAGTTAGATTCTAAAAAAATCGAAACTTACAGAAAAAGTCCGACATAAGAGAAAAAGATCGAATTTTCGAGAGAAAAGTCGCCATTTTGAGAAATTGAAATTTTAGTTTGAAAAAAGTCGAATTTTGCGAATCGAATCGAATTTTGACAAAAGTAAAATTTGCCATTTTGAAATTTTGCAAAGAAAAAAATTTACATTTTTTGAAAGAAATTTTAATAAAAATGCAATGTATTTCCAAACCCCAAAATCCGTAAATAATTTTTGTAAAGATTTTTACTTTTTATCGAAAGATTAACCAAATTTGGAAAATAAGTTAAATTTTAAGAAATCTGAGGAAAGTCGTATTTTAAAAACAGTCGAAATTTTCCAAAAAATCTGAATTTTGAGCAACGACGAAATTTCGAACAAAAAACGCCGGATTTTAAAATAAAAATTCGAAATTTTGAGAAGGTCAGATTTTAAGGAAAAATCGAATTCCAAGAATATATTCGAAATTTAAAAAAAAACCGAATTTGTTGGAAAAACTCGAAACTTCGAGGAAAAAACGAATTTTGAATTATAAAAAATTTCTGGATAGACTCCTTTTCTGGTTGAATATGTATGTTCAGTTAACTGCATAGGGGGGTGTGACATCAATCTGGTACAACATTGCTAGGAGAGAAAGGTCTTCTTCCACATACATATAAACCTATAACAATAAAAATTTATAAATGCCATTTTATACGTTTTTACTACCATTTTCGCCTGTTTTATTTGCCATTTATGGCGCAAAAACTTAACTTTCTTACTGCCACAACTTCAGGGCTCTAGCCATAACATATCACAACCAAGTAAATAAACAACAATAGAAAACAAAAAAGTCCTCAACAATGATATTGACAGTTGAAGTTGTTAATGTAAAATGCAGTAAAATGTAAATAGCCAAAATTACTAGTAAGTATGTTGTTAATTGGACTATGTGACATGACAAAAGTTGTCATTGTGGGGGTAAAAAGTATTCAACCCCTGGGCAGTTGCTTACATTGCCTATATGGATAATTCAGTGCTGGCAAGAGGCACTAAAGAGCAGTATCTCAAATATATTTTGGTATACTTCACCACAGAAAATATATTAATAGTAATAAAATGCAACTAATGTGTAAAAGATTTATTTTATAAAAGAAAGTAACCAATTAGCGTATTTGCTTGCATCTGTAAAAACGACATAGTTGGTTAGATCGCAACCTCGTTTAGGATCAAATATTGACATGGACACGACACCCTTTAGGTACCATCTATTGTTCTTTTGCATTAAGAATCCAGTGCCACTATCTCCATTACATGGCCCTGTTCCGTTTCTGAAACCTAAAGCGAGATAATGTTAGATAAGTATTTTTCAGGGATAAGAGAAGGAGGATACTGCACTCCGTATAATTGGTCATAATTAAAAGTTTGGCCAAAATGCGTCTAGAAAGTGGAGTAGCTTCCACTATTTCCTTTTTCTTTCTCGTTCAAAATCATTTGTTAATGTATGGAGCTCGTAAGCGTGGCTCCATCAACGGCGCAAGATATCATAATACTAATTGCAGATCAGCTATTCTGTTGAAAGATTACATATAAACCACCTGAAACATTTTTAGATTTCTTCTGTATCATCTTTTTCGTATAAAATATGAATGAGCACAGAAAGAACTGGCATTAAAATAATTAAATGAAATCGGCAAATTTTGACATTTCTCAGCTGTTTGGTAGTATTTATTTACTTGTTCCTCATTGGTACTAGAATTTCTTCCATTACTACTGATATCAAGAGAAAGTACTACCTACTCTCTAGACGCTTTTTGATACCGTTTTTTAAAAGAGTCCCTTATCCTTCTTCTCTAATCTATGATATATTCTAATTAAAAATCATCGTACCTGCGCAAAAAGTTCTATTTGATGTAATCTCTCTGAAAGTTGCATAGGAACGAAGACATTCCTCCTGACTGACAATGGGCAGTGAAATTTGTTTTGGTTCCTCTGTCATTAGATTTCCATATTCGTCCTTGCCCCAACCAACTACAGTACCTTGATACCCAATCACCGAATTGAGGTCATCGTTTCCAATCCAAAGACACAAGGGTCTTATAAATTTAGTAAAATCTATATATTCCCTCAATGTAAGAATCGCGATGTCGGCGTCTGAAGATGACGCTTGGTAATTAGGATGTATGTGAATGCTTTCTGGTTCTGTCAACTTTTCACCTTCCGTAGGAATCCATTTTTTTATGTTAAGTCTTCCGAGTACTAAAAGTAATTCCATAGGTCGCATCGTTCGGCCCGATATTTTGAGACAATGCGCCGCAGTCACTACATGTTTATGCGATATGAGTGTTCCACTGCATCTGTATTCTACTCCGATATTTTTAACGCCAAACATCGCTACCAGCCATGGGTAAGCTCCCCTAGGTACGACGGTGCCGCTTATTATCAAGGAGTTAGCGGCTTCAGATTTACCGCAGATGTCGTCGAAAGGCAAAAATGAATTGGTTTGATCATTTTGAGTTGATATCGGAAATTCGTTATCTCTTTGTGATGTTTGAGGTATTGGGGTTGAAAATCTTGAATTGAGAAATGGATTTGAGCTAGGGACCCTTGAACCTAAAAAAATAGATTTACTTTATTATATCGATTTACTATTGGCCATAAACTTAAACTCAGTTCCAAATCGAGAGTTCGATTTAAAATTATAAATTAACCATAAACATTTAAAAAATGTTTCAGAATATTGTCAACTATTATTACTAAAAATTTAAATATTCTTAAACTGGGTTGCAGAAATGTTAAATAACATAATAAATATTTTATTTTTTTCTTCAATCTGCGACTTCAATTTCAAATTTTGACAGGTTTTAACAGACTCCGATTTTTTTAGAAAGTTTTTTCCCGGAAATTCGAATTTCATCTTGAAAATTTACTAAAAATTTCAAAATTTATATTTTACAATTTACAACTACATTTTTCCTCGCAAAATTTCACATTTCAGTCAAAATTCGTGTTTTTCGATTTTCACCTTCTTTTTGAAAACTTTCAAATTTTTTCGCAAAATTCCCAGACATTATCAATTTTCGGTTTATTTAAGCCTAAGTTAAAATCAAAATTTAGATTCATGCTTGAGATTAAATTTTTTCCATCATTTCGATATTAAAATTTAATTTCCAGATTATTTTTGAAATTTCAAATAATAAACTTTGAAAATTTATTATAAATTGAGATTTTTCTGAACATTCCGATACTTTTGGTTATTTTTAAATCCGAATGTTTTTATTTTTTTCTGTAACTTTGATGTTAAATACAAAATTTCGCTAAAAAGCTTTAAAAAATTTCCAGTTCTGCGTAAAAATATCGATTTTTTTTATAATCTACGATTTATCCAGATCTATCAGTACACCATGTTCTCCTCAAATTTTGATTTTCAACATTTAGCAAACGATTTTTTCTCGAAGTAGTCTGGAATTAACTTGAATTGTTTCTGCTAAATTTCGAGTTTTTTGTTTACAAGTTTCATTTTCGATACATTTTTGAGACGAACTAACGATCCTAACTGCGCTCATTGCTTCAAATCGATCAAGACATTTATGCAAGCGTTTAAAAATGCTAAATAATTAATATACCCTAAAAATTATGAATATTAAAAAGCGGCTCCCTCATGGCAAAGTCACTACAATGAAGATTTTCCTAATTTGTCTATTGTAAAATTTGTAATTTTAAGAAAACATTCCAAGTGGGAAAAAATAAAGTCAAATGAAAAAACTGCATTTTAAAACAAAGTTTCGAGAAAAAGGTTGATATTTGGAAACTCAATATTTTGAAAAAGAAACCAAATCAAAATTAAAAAAAGGGTGCTTGTCGCGTTTTAAGGCGAAATTTTAGAAAAAAACAAAACTACTAAAGATTGCAGGTTTAAAGTTTAAAACAACTCGTTGTTCTGGAAATAAACATTTTGAAAAATACTTTTAATGTATAAAGATATTTTTTTTGATTGCAAGCTTATTCTAGAATTTTCAATTAAAAAAAGGAAGAGAATCGCAAAATTTAATATTTTGGGGTTAAAGCTGACATTGAAACCCAATTTTTTTTATAATTAAATTTATTTCAAAATTCTAACTTTTTCCCAAAATTTTG
The DNA here is from genome assembly GCA_028583605.1 of Dastarcus helophoroides. Classification (NCBI taxonomy): domain Eukaryota; kingdom Metazoa; phylum Arthropoda; class Insecta; order Coleoptera; family Bothrideridae; genus Dastarcus; species Dastarcus helophoroides. The sequence continues at coordinate 29,618,397 of CM053334.1, forward strand.
CTCATCTTAAAAATTTATAAAAAATCCTTAATTTTAAGTTTTAAAAATGTTTAAGCTTTAAGTCAGTATTCGGAAGTAAAAGTTAAAATTTCGGACAAACCTCAAAATTTAGAAACATAAAATTCTAATTTTAACCCGAAATTTTGAAAAAATGTAAATTTCTGAAAAATACTTGAAATGTATAAAAAAGACTTTAAAATCTGCAATGATAATTTTAAGAGTTTTGAGAAAATTTCGATTATCTGACTTTTTGCCCAAAAACTTCTGGAAAAAACGACATTTTCAGATACGAGTACAGAAAATTGTGAGAAACATTTTTCTTATGAATTCAATTTGCTGTTTTCCAAGTTATCACTTTGACTAACAATTTAGCCTTTTTATCAAAATTTCATCAAATCCAAACTCGAAAAAAAATTTAGTCAAACTCAGAATTTTGAGAAAACAGTCAATATTTCCAAGAAACTCTCAAAACTTATGCAGAAAAATTTGCAACATCGGAAAATATAAGCTGCAAACTTAAATTTTAAACTTTTTCTTCAAATTGCACCCAAATACTAAATATTTTTTAAAAGAGCGGAATATTGTTTATTATTTGTTTAATCTAAATTTTGATTTCCTTTTGAAAATTCCGAAATTGTTAATTATTTTCTAAAATTTCGATTTAAAACTAAATACTGACTTATTTTCTAAAATCTTAAATATTTATGTCCCAAATTCGATATTTTTCTTGATATTTAAATTATGATAAAATCTGTTCGATTTGAATCTCTAAATTTCTGTCGAAAGGTCGAAATTTTCAGAGATCATTTAAAATTTATTTACAAAAAATTGTTGCCTGCTCCTTTTTTTGTAAGCTGTAAAACTAAGTACTACTGAGGGAATTGAGTTAAAAAACTGACGACCAGTAGTTTTTTCTTTTTATATTTTGATTTTGCAACGTGGAAAACATGCCACTGTAAATTTTTGACTTTTGCATTTGTTGTTGTAAAATAAAGATAAATTTTGAAAATCGATAACGTAGCGAACCCTACAGCAGAATACGACGATATGAATAAAACCTGAACAAAGATAAAAACATACATAATGAAAAATGCAAGCGAAGCACTTGGAATCAGAAATTTTAACGTGAATGGAAAGAAAAATGAGAAGCCATGGTTTACCAAAGAAGTGAAAAAAGTAGCAAAGGAAAAGGAAGACGCTTACTTAAGGCATAGAAGTACCAGAGCAATGAAAGAACATGAAAAATATAAAGGAATAAGAAATAGAAAACTTGAAAGAGTCATATTGGGAGAGATTCTCCACAGAAATAGAACGTGACATATACGATGGACAAAAAAATGTGTGGATCGTATTGAAAAATAGAAAAAGGGCAATTAACAAAGAAGTAGAAATAAACTCCATAACATTAGGAAAATGGGAATCCTACACGAAAACACTATTCAGACAGGAAGGAAACAGACGGTACCAACAAAAATATAGATATAGCAGAATAAGCAAGTAAAGAAAACCTAACACAAGAAGAAGTACATAAAGCAATAAAAGAATCAAAAAACAGAAAAACCCCTGAACCCGATGACATCCCAACCGAAATGATTAAATACGAAGGCTCAGAATTAGAAAAAGTACTAACAAGACTTCTCCAAAAAGTTATCTCTCGACGACGAATGGAAGACAAGTATTGCAGTACCAATCTTTAAGAAGGGAAATAAAAATGATCCTGAAAACTACAGGACTCTAACTCTATTGAATTATACATGTAAACCATTAACAAAAATTCTAACTAAGAAAATAATAAATAAAATTGAAATAAGTGAAGAACAGCAAATGTTATTAGATTCATACGATTTATAAGATCAAGACGAAGATACTGGAAAGACCATATTGATAAAATGGGAGACGAAAGATGAGCAAAGTGGGCAAAAGAAGAAACACCTACATCAAAAAAACTTCCTGGCAGGCCACCTAAGAGATGCCATGGAAGCTGGACATCCGCAGCACAAGCAGCTTTATAATAGAAAACACAAGACTATGTCTTTAAAAAAAGAGGAAGAAGAAGACTACGCACCAGAAAGATTTTTGTTTGTGTCATTTGTGGCACGCGTGCCATTTGGTTCGCCATTGCTAAACTAGTTCATTTTAGTTCATCGAAAATAATAGTCATTTCTTTAGAATTCACTTCTAAAATTTTTAACAGGATGATTAACTGCTTTGTGGCTTAGTACTACAAACAAAACTTAATCGTTTCTGTCTCAGATAAAGAACTTACCCAAATTACTGCTATTTTGGTTATTTGCATCTTGGTCGGTGCTCGTGGGCACTATGTTATTCAAAAATGGGTTTTTAGGCACCTGAAAATTGTTCGCCGAAGATGGAATCACAGGTGAAAAGTTATACTTATTATTTCCAACAAACAGCTGTGGTCGAAAATTTTGAACTGCATTTCCCGGATTAATTAATCGTACATCAATGTCGCGTATTATGTTAGCAACATTAGGATCTATTTGAGTATTTGATGACGAAGCTGGTATTTGGGGTGTGTTTGCCGTCGTAGTTAGTGGATTTACGTTTATTTTTAACGCATGTTGAAGGTTGATTGTCGTTAAAATCGGCACAAGACCCACTAAAATAATAACAAATTAAATGACAATTTGGGTTAAGGATCGAATACTTACTCGCAATTTTTGGTCCGGAGCAAACTAGGTTGCCATTGACGATAATCTTTGTTATTTTTGGAGGTATACCACTCCAAACTGGAAAATAAATATTGTAGGAAAGGGGACGTCTACGCATAACATCATCTATCACTTTCTCTTTGGAATGTTCTAATTCTAAGTTTCCATTGTACCCCTACAACAGCAATATATGAAAACTAATGTTTATTTTCATTATTATTAGTAAAAATAGTCTTGAGAAAAAAATTCAAAATAGCAAATTAACAACTAAATTAACAGTTTAGCCCCAAATATATTATACAAAAGCATATACAGAAAATTTCAGTACTTTTAAAAATCGTTAAAATGTTTTTGAAGTTTGGTTCTAGAGTAAATTGTTGCAGAGTTATTTGAATAAAACCAACGGAGCCACACTTTCCAATATGGCTGCAAATCCCACCACCCATCTTGCCAACAACTTGGCAAAATACTTTCCAATAGTCCCCCAATAAACTTTTAAAATATGGTCAACGTATGGAAAATGGAAAGGCTGTTTAATTTGTCTATTCCAATCAAGAACAATGCGAATAGACATATTTTTATTTAATTCTATCCTTAAGTTTGGTGGGACGGACTGGTCCTTGGTCATCTTCAAAAATTGAAATACAGAACTTGTCTTCTGAAACCAAAAAAGATTAAAAAACACAATAAAGATTGCTCTAACGCGTTTTGACAGCCAAGCTGTCATCTTCAAAGAGATACTGATTTTTGGAGATAACCAAGGACCAGTACGTTTCACCAAACTTATGGCTTCCCGGTCTACAAAACGAAATCTCTACTTTAAGGTAACTAATAAATTTAGATTAATATCAGTATCTCTCTGAAGATGACCACTTGGCTGTCGAAACGCGTTAGAGCAACGTTTGTTGTGTTTTTTAAACTTTCTTGGTTTCAGGGGACAAGTTCTGTGTTTCAATTCTATCCTTTTCCACAACATACACAATTGTTTGATTTTAAGTAATATTTGCACTCAAAAATTAATTTTAGGCTTAAATAAATTTTTTCTTAGTAATATTTAGTCTTCCAGTAGTATAACCCCAAGGGGAACCAAAAAGTCCGAAATTTTGAGAATGGAGGTATTATTTGCAAGACTTCACTAGGCTCAATGACTCAAGAGTTTCATGAAACAATTTATGATTTTTAAAAGTATTCTATTGCCTACCGAATTTCTTAGCTATTGTTTATGGTCCTAAAAGACTTTATACATATTTTTTTTAATGAATTTCGGATTCTTTATTAAATCGTGAGTTTAAATATGAAATGTTGGCTGCTTGTTTAAAAATGTTAATTACAAACTTAATTTTTCCATAAATAATGTTGGTTCGTTTGTAGAAATTAAATATTCTTAAAATTTCCAATTTAAACTTATTTCATATTTTTTCCTTAAATTTGGATTTTCTCGAAACTTTTATTTTCACAGAAATGCCCAATTTAAAGATATAAATAGTTCATTCTTCTTAAAATTTCAACTGTATACTCAAAATTTAACTTTCTCTAAATATTGCGATAGTTATGTTACAAATGTTAAACGGAAAATATATTTTAAATTCATTTATCCGTAAACATTTCTAGGGAATCAAAGGGTTAAGCTGGAAATTTGAAATTTTATGAAACTTTCAGTCTCTAAGCCTCGAGGCCGAAGGCTATTGGGACATCCGCAACAAGCAAATGTAAACATCAACCAAGTTATTAAAAAAGTTACAATGGAAATATGTTACTTACCTCTACACTATTTCCGACAGACATTTCTACATTTATTTGTACTCTAGTGTCATCCGGGCAATTAACTTGTATATGGCCGTATAAAAGGCCACTTTGGTCATATCTGTATTCAAATATGTGAGGGCAAGGGCTTTGTAAATATTGCCTTATCAAGCTACCTAGGCATGAAGTAAAAGCTAATTCTATTATTAATAGTCTGTACATTATGTTTTAGATCAGGAAAAATAAATAATAATAAATAGAGAGTCTACGAATTGCACGTATATATCACAAAATTTCTCACTGGTATGTTTTGCCTTTGGAAAAATCTCTTCCTAGAAGAAGTTCACCTGAAACAATGAACAAAGTAAATAACACATTGATTGTTTGATTTGTGCAATTCCTTCGGCGATATATAAGCATACTTTCGTTCTATGCGATACAGATCCGCGGGATATGTAAGCTTGTATGCAGTACTAAATTTTGACCCTCCCACCCTTTTAAAACAAAGAAAAGGTAATTTTTTTATAAACTGTGTGCGATATACAAGAAGGGAAATTTATCGTTTCTTCTGCAGATTCTCTGAACGTAATTCTCTACTTTCCCGAAGCAACCTGCTTCTTTATTTAATTTGTTTACCAATAAATACCATTTAATATTTTGTCTCAGAGGATACAAATCGGTAATTAAATCATCGGACGAAAAGAATTGCAGATAATACAAATTGTAATAAAATTGTTGTGCCTAGTCGCAATAACAACACATCTAAGAACAATGATTTAGTATTGAAATTTCCACTGGAACTGCTTGTCGCCGAGGAATATCTGTTATCAACATTTCTCCGCTCTCCGTTCAACTGGTTCGGTCGGTGTAGGAGAATGCAAAGCCCGTCCGTCTATCCCACCGATAAGCTCTCAATGTTAAATTTCTCATTATATTCTCCTTGTGGATAGTGTTCAACTTTCCTGATCTATATATCGTAGGAGATATGTATGTATAATTCTGCATTTGTAAATTGAAAATTAAAAGAAATGCATATGAAATGATTGAGTTTAAAACAACGTCATAATTGCCAAAGTTTTTCATTGTGTCCCAGGGTAGAGACTCGCCTGGGATATGCAATAGGAGGGTTGCCTTTTAGGTTTTTACAAAAAATGAAACAGAAACGAACAAGTTCAAAACAAAGTGTTTTATTGCTTTTCGAAATATTCGCCCTTAAGGTCTATACATTTTTGTATTCGCTCAAACCAATTCTGGAAATATTTTTCCACTCTGAAGCTGATATCGTAGAAACATGGTTTTGAAAGTCTTGAACAGCTTCTTGAGGTGATGAAAATCGCTGTCCGCACATCTTTTGCTTGACAGTGGGGAACAAGAAAAAGTCATTAGGCGATAAATTGGGTGAATACGGGCAATGAGACATTAATTCGATGTTTTTGTTCCTTTAAATATTCAGTTGTTTGACGTGCTTTATGGGAGCTGGCATTGTCGTGATGAACAATGATGCGAAGTTTTTTGTTCTTTTTCCTTATTTCATCGAAGACCGTTGGCAAACAAATTGTTGTATACCATTCGGCATTAACAGTTCTTCGATCCTCTAATGGAATGGTTGCGACTTGTCCAGTACAACCGAAGAAACAAGCGATCATTTTCTTGGCAGTGCTGTGTGAACCAACAACTTTAGTGGGATTGGGTTCATCGTTAAACACCCAAACAGTAGGCTGTTGTTTGCTTTCAGGATCATACGAATACATCCAAGTTTCGTCTCCTGTAACAATGTTGTATACGGATTTTGAACGTCTTCGGTCGAATTTTTTCAACATTTCCTGACACCAATCAATACGACCCTTTTTTTGCGCTTCGGTCAAATTATGTGGAATCCATCTAGAACATATCTTTCTTACACTTAAATGTTCATGCAAAATCGATTGTATTGCAGTCTGCGATATCCTAAGAGACGTCTCTATCTGTCTGTAAGTCACATGCTGATCTGCTTTAATCATGCTGCGCACAGCATCGATGTTTCTCAGAATGACAACCGATTTTGGCCGATCTTCTCGACATTTATCACTGAGGGACGCACGACCATGACGAAATTCTGCAAACCAATTGTAAACAGTCTTCTCTGATGGTGCTTCATTACCAAAAGTTGCACGAAGCGATTCTATGCATTGTTATTGATAAGGCCTTTTTTAAAAATCATACAAAATCATTCAACTTAAGCCCCCACGTAAGCTTCCATTTTTTCACAAACTTTTTTCTTTTAAACGTTCACTATCAACAACTTTCTTAGTCAAGTTCTAAATTGCCTCTGGCTTCGCAATAACAAACGTCAATGTTCACAAATACACTCGTGTCTCAACTCATGAACGCCACCTATTGTTCGATTGTAAAAACTTAAAAGGCAACCCTTGTATAGTCAAGGTGGTAACGGGTTAATGCGTATAAGCAATTTTAACTGCGATCGTGTGCATTATTCACTGGCTGCACTTTTAGTTTTTTTTAACCCGCTTTTAACTCCTTGAGGTTAAACTAAAAAATATCTCTTGTTGCTCACCTGCGTATATGATCAAATAAGGAATATACGTGAATAACTCAAGTTACAGCAACACATTTTATTATTATTGTAAAATTGTAAGTCCGATAGTGAAAGGTTAGGGTTGGGTAGTAGATGTTACATTCCTCTTCAATTAAAATTACAATAAATTGACATGTTATCGGAGAAGTTGGTGTGCTACTAAAGTGGAACATAAGTACTATGAGATTTGTTCATTTCCTCTAAAAAAGGCCAATTCATTACCATTTAGATGTTCAATGCAAATAATGATTCTTCATGTTAAGTAAATCTCTTGCCCAAATTTCGAGCTTCTTTAAATGTTATCCATTTGCTGAACGTGATAAAGCTCATGTATTGGAATGAAAACACAATTATGTTTTAATGCCAGTGCTCTCTTTATCTATTATATTCAATAGACCAAATATTATGCTGTCAACTACTGTAACATGTTTCTCTAGCAGATTCAATAGATTTTTTTCTTCATGTTCACGAGAAATTTGAAGTTTATACAGAATGTTCCTGGAATGTTCTATTTAAAATTAGGAAGCTTAGTTTAACTCCTAGCATAACGAAACTGCAACAAAGAACAACCGTTTTTTGATGTGGTCATACACCCCAACTTTCCGTTTAAAAAAATTCAAAATAAAAAAAATTTAGTAATGCACAGACCAATAGGTTTGAACATTTATTAGATTCGAAGTTTGGAAACCAAATACCGGAATTCTTGTCTTCTGGAAAGTTTTTCCTAGAGAGCAACCGCTTCGCTAGATGGCAGTGTTTCAGCTGTTGGTAGTTCAGCCGCTTATGATTCACTATAAATGCCTGGAGGGCTTCTGGTACTAAGAGTTACATGCTTGACGTTCGTGAATTCTTTAGTACTTACTTGTCGGAACATTTGTTAGCATTCGAGTTGGATATACCAAACTGACGAGATCTAACAAGATCGAAACCGGTATTTGGTTTCCAAACTTCGAATCTAATAAATGTCCAAACCTATTGGTCTGTGCATTAGAATCCTTGTCTTTTGGGAACTTTTTTCTAGAGAGCAACCGCTTCGCTAGATGGTAGTGTTTCAACTGTTGGTAGCTACCCATGATTCAATACACTATACATGCCTCGAGGGCTGTATGAATTTGTAGTCTAGGTTGCATTCTACTTGCATAAAGAAATTTAGGATAAATTTTAATGCACGATGAGTGTAAGGAACCCACTGTATCTTCAAGTTTAAATCATTAATTGAATTTATTAGGTCTAACTATTTATACGAACTAGCTAAGTTTGCCAAGAATTTTTCTAAAATATTGTGCACCTAAATTTTGTAGAAGTTGTGCGATGATGTTTCTTCTTAAATGATACAACACTAATTGAGGCGCTTAATGCGAAAGTGGCCTAACCAACAAGAGAGATATTTAAAGCATTATTATAATCTTAATTACTTACTTGTTATTTGTTATTAAAAGCTCATCAACAAAGCCTTCTTAATTTTTGATAAAAGCAGGAAACTATTAGTTGTTGCAGTATCGAGATATTAAGAGGTCTGCAATCTGTTTACTAGACAAATTACACTTTTCAACACACAAAATAACGCGATTTAGCTACATTCTCACTTTATACTAGAAGTTGATATTAACCGAAATACAGGGTGCCAACTTTGAACAAAAAATTTTTTTCGCATAAATGATGAACATATTTCAATATAGACAAGAAATTTGGTATAGGGGGGTTTCTTTGGTCGATAAATTCTAATTTTCCAATAGATGCCAGTAACTTATAGGGGGCGCCACCTGCGCTACCCTGTATTATTTTAACTACTTGTTTGTGCCTTCATGTATACTTATTTTAAATAGGTACTTTTATTAATCTACATTTTCTAGGTAAAAAAGTATACTTTCTGAATGTTGATACAAGCAACCGTTTTCAAGATATTTGCCTTCAAAGTTTGACATACGTTTATTTTAAGTTATGTAAATGTGATTTTTTTGCAGCAGGTTTCAAGATAAGAGTAATAAAACTGACTAAAATAGTTTATACCAAATATTACTATACTACGACATTATTATTACACATATTTTTTTAAATTTCTAAAGCAAATTTAAACAAAATACTAAAACAAAATTTATTTTCAAAAATAAGTATGCGGGAAATGACCTTTTACATGTAAAAGGATTGTAAACAATTAAACATCTGGCTGACCCTTATTGGAATTTATATCCAAATATCTGCTTTTACCACACAGCTATTAAAATTTTGTTGTGCGGACTCAGAGATCATTCTTACATCTCTATATCAGAAAATAAATTATGTCTTAATGTTTTGAGTTTTCTTTATTGAGATTAAGAAAGATTAAAAAACACAACAAAGGTTGCTCTAACGCGTTTCGACAACCAAGCTCTCATCTTCAGAGACGGCCGATCATGTACGAAGTGGATATTCTTAGTATATAAGGATTAATTTTAAGATTAGATGTTAGTTTCTCTCTGAAGATGACAGCTTGGCTGTCGAAACGCGTTAGAGCAACCTTTGTTGTGTTTTTTAATCTTTCTTGGTTTTAGGGGACACGTTCTGTATTTCAATTTTTGAAGATAACCAAGGACCAGTCCGTTTATTGAGATTTTCAAAATTTAGGTAATAACATTATCAGCAATTACTTTGAAAGATGTCTTATTATTACTTTTTTTTCAAACCTACTTCGAAAATTTAATATCTTCGTAATTTAAAAGGAAAGACACTTCAAACTTTAAAGGCAAATATCTTGGAAACGGTTGCTCGTATCAACTTTCAGAAAGTATGCCTTTTTTAAGTAAAAAATATGGGGAAATAAAACTAATTATTTAAAATAAATATAAGTGGTTACACAAAAAATTTATGATGATTTAGAGTCATGAAGGATGGCGCAGGCAGCGCTCCCTATTAGTTATTGGTAATATGTTAGCAAATTAAAGTTCGTCGACTCCTTGCGCCAAATTGAATTTTTTTTTCAACTTTGACTTCCTGTATCTGTGTTAATATCAACTTTTGGTACCCCTATAAGGTAAATATAGCTAAATCATTAAACCATTACTTATGGTCCACTCTGTACAATACACAATGGACCTCCAAATATTAGACTTTGGATATTTTGGAGGGGTGGAGTAAGCTCATTTAAAAGTAATAAACGGACGTCTTATTATTGTCTGCAGATAGTTGGATATATGCTTAAATATCCATTTAATCCTTACGGTTGAGTGATAAATATTCATCACTCAACGGTATAACCTAAAATTTAATTTTTTGTGAAAATTTCGAGTGAACACTTCTTAATTTTGACACGGTTTCTCAAAATTTCGGCTTTAATCGCAAACTTTTGACTTTTTCTGCAAAATTTTGAATCTAAGTTTGAAATTTTAGCCTTTTAGTGTCAAAAGTTTTACTTTATCATGAAATTTTGATTTTTTTCTCGAAATATTTGGTTCTATACTCGAAAAATGATGTTTTTTTTCATTTTGACATGAAATTTAAAAATATAATAATAAAATTAATTTTGAAACTGTAAATTCTTTTGAAACGCCTTTTACCGAAAATTCAGGCTTTCAACTTTTTATCAATTTCTTAAAAATTCAATTGAAAATTTCAAATTTTAGGTTTATTCTAGACATGTTCATTTGTTTTCAAATTTTAATCCAAAATATTGTCATTTTATTGAGATTTCTAGACAGTTTGTATTATTGTTTTTTGTCGCGTTTTCTTTTTTCTCAAAATGTCAAAGTCAACACTTAACTCTTTTCTTAAAATTATTACTTTAAACTCTTAATTTTGATTCAGGGATTTTGATTTTATTTTGAAATCTCGATCTTAATTTCCAAAGTTTGACTTTGGACATTTTCAGTTCCCACTGTTAATTTTTTAAATAATGACTTTTCTTTCATAATACTTTTTTTAACTTTTGTAATAAATTTTGACTGTAAAGTCGAAAGTTCTGAAAAATTTCCAATTTAATTTAAACTTTCGACTTTTCTTGTCAAAAAGCGACTTCAATTTTCACCTATTTTTCTAGTTGCTCGCTTAAAAACTCGAAATTTCTTTATTTGGTGAAACTTTTGGTCTGCTATATATTTTTGATATTTCAACTTTTCAATATTTTTTATAAACTTTAAGTTATTTCGAAATTTCGAAGTTTTTCTCATAATTCATTTTGCACTTTCTATATTGTTCTTTTTTTCGAGTAGTTTTTGTTATAAATTTTGAACTTCTTTTGTAAGATTTCTGACTGCGGCCTTGCTTTTTCTTGGAAATTGTGGTTTTAACCTTTTAAGAGTATTTTGCCTTTTTAATGCTTTTTTAGCTATTCGTTTTTGCCTAATTTAAAGTTTTGTTCACCTTTATATACCTTATTTGATTTTGCTTTAAATCCGGCCCCTAGTTATTAGTTATTACTTATTAGTAATAATTTATTTATCGTTCGAAAAGATTAATTAAATCAATATTTAAATTTTTATCCCTTTTATGTACCATAGTTTCAAATATCTCGTTATAAAGACGATTCTTTTAAGTTTTTGGATTCCAGTTTTTGCAGAAACAGTTTTGTTGCCAATTGACCAATTAATGATGACATGATTTGGATCTGAACTGTACAGGTTGAACCAAATTTGATTTCCACTACAGAAATCTCGTAAACCATTAAAAATACAAGGAAGCTTAAATGGGGAAAATTAGTGCAGAATTTAATGCCTAATATTATTCCATTGAGAAAACAATTGAATTCCAATTCGTCTTGATTTTATTTAGAAAAAACTGAAAATCGCCATTTTTCGAAATCAGCTGTAACTTATTTATTTAAAGTCCTATTGAAAAAATTCAAAAACTGCAATTAGTTGTTTTTTAAGGTCTTTTCAAGAAGGTACAATATTTTTTTCTAAATTCAACTGTTTCCAAGAAAATGTTGTCAACTTTATTATTTCTTATAGACGCTATATTAATTTGATGTAGGTCATGCCGTATTTCATATGTTGCAAAGAGGTTTAAATGAACTAATTTTTTTATTTTTAAACAAAAAAATATAGTAGGCGACTCAAGAGCCATAACTTTTAATAATAAAAAATACAGTTCCTAAAAAAGCAATAATTATTATTAAAAAACCAAAAATTCTGTATAGTATTAAAGTATTTATTGATTATGGTAACCGTGCATGATTCCCTTTAAATTACGTAATTCTCCAGAACATTGAAAGGGCTTTATTAAGGACGACTTTCCCATGACTTATACGCAAGTGTGCGTTCTAGACTTCTCTAGAAGTTAAATAATTTAAGACGGATAATGTGCCTAAATATGAGAATCATTTCCAATGTTAGATTGTTAGATATTTCACATTATACGAAAGTAATCAATGTTAAAAAAATTGTTGTAAAAATTGCAGACAACATTTTTAAAACATCTACACATGTTCATAGAATTACGCCATTTAAAGCGGTACATGCACGTTAAGGTTATATTAATAACTATTTAAATATTGCAGAGTTTGATACAATATTTTTAGTTTTTTAATTATTATTGTTACGTAATCAGATAGTGTATTTTTTTTATTAGCAGTAATGGCCCTTGCATCGCCTACCACAATTTTTTTGTTTAAAAATAAAAAATTCGTTCATTTAACTTATTTTACCACATTTGAAGTACTGACATGTGATATATCAAATTAATCATAAAAATATGCCAAATTTGAAAATGGTAAAATCCAATATAGCGTCCATAAGAACTAACGAAATTGACTTAATTTTCTTGGAAACAGTTAAATTTAGAAAAATTAACTTATATCAAACAAAAGGCCTCAAAAACAACTAGTTACAGGTTTTAAATTTTTTCAGTCGGACTTTAAATAAACAAGTCACATCTGATTTTTTAAAATGACGATTTTCAGTTTTTTCTAAAGAGCATCAAGACGAATTGGAATTCAATTATTTTCTCAGCGGAATAATATTGGGCATTAAATTCTGCCCTACTTTTCCCATTTAAGCTTCCTTGTATCTATAATTGTTTACGAGATCCCGGTAGTGGAAATCAAATTTGGTTCAACCTGTATATTTAATAACTAATAACCAATATAATATAAATAATGATAAAAAAATAAATAAATAAACTAACCGATACTCTGGAATCTGGTATTTTGATAAGAATAGTTCGTGTAATGGGAAAAATGTTTTCATTTCGTAATTTTTAGAGTAAAATTAATGATTCCTCTATGAACATTGTATTCAATAATTTTGTTACAAGAACAAGAAAGAAAAGAATGATAAATAATTTAAGTAAATTCCAGAACTGCCACGAACGGCGTAAAAACCGTCTCCAGCAATGTGTACCGAGTTACTGAAATTGTAACAAAATTGCATGAAAATATTTTATATAACATGTAATTTAAATTTAATTTTCAGCACACAAATATTGTAGAAATGGTTTAAACCATTTTTGTCACCGACTCATTTATTGCACGATTTTGTTACTAATTTATTGTGAAAGGAATAGAAAATGTAGAAGAATTATGGTATTTATCAAGGAAAAGTAAGCAAATGTTGCTTTAGCATACAAGAAATTTCTGTTTGTAGATTTTTCCAGACTTAACCTTTAAATGTTTCCCAGTAATTGTAATAATTATACCAACTATTGTAATCGCTTCTTAGGAATTACTGCCTAATAAATAATGATAATAAAGATAACTAGTAAGCACCTTTTTCTAAAAGCACCAGTCTTAAGTTTTTCATTCTACAGGGAGGACTCTTATTGATCGAAAACCTTATGTTTATTAATTTTATTTAACATTTCCAAACTGGGCACAGAAATGTTAAATAAAATTAATAAACTTAAGTTTCTTGGTGGATGATTATTTTATCTATCGTTGGAGGCATTCAAAAACATTTTTGAAGTTAAGTACCTATGTAAAATGTGTATCACATTTTGAAATTAGTCAAAAATATATTTGTATTAATAACTTATTATCAACAGCATCCGTGTATGTAAGGTTTTCTATTTAGATGATATAATTCTGCGAAAGAATATTCTGCACAAACGAAATATGTATTAATATCTCCAGTGCTAGGAAATACAATTTTTATTGTTGGTGTAAAGTAAAAAATTGTAATCGTTTATATTCAATAATTACTCATCTTTTAGACAAATGTCGTTAAAAGGATTATTTAATATACTCTTAAATAATGAATCAGAAATTGACAGAAATCAGTATTTTTACATCATCTTTCAATTGCATGAAGTATTTCATGCAATATTTTATATGTTACATAAAGAGCTTAAAATAAATATCAAGGTTAAGAGGACTCATATTTTATGTTGTTCAACTTACCAAACAGGATTTAATCCAATTACGAGTTTTTTGAACTGATCGCAAATAAACAAGTACACTAGGAACACAAGTAAAGTTTATAAGATGTGCATAATTAATCTGTTTTCTCATTATCACTTATTTATTCACTTCATTGATGAATATGATAATACAGTTTGTAGTACAGATCATATATAATATATAAAGTTGACAAAAACCACATGTAATATAAAAAGTACTCCACGGATGAGAAAGACATGAATCACATAAAATTTAACCACTGACTGACTTATTTATCAGCCGAACTTTGAAAGACTGAATGAAGGTAAATAACCCGAGTTTAGTCACTCAGGTAAAAATGAAAATTAACAGAACAATAGGGGGCTGAATAAAAACATTAAGCACTTGTCGTAAATTTGGTACCCATGGCCCAGACTACATCATACTACCATTTATTTACATCAACGTGTTGAGATAAACTCTCAGCATTTTTCTTTTTTTAATTTTCATTTAATTATTATATTTAATTTCATTTAATTTTCATCATGAAGACAAATTACAGGATCAAGTACATAATATATCAAGTAGAGAACTTCTTTTGCACAATCGCCCTGCAAACTCATATATTGGAAGCATTTGTTGGGCTTATGCAATTGATTATTGCACGGGTCATCCAATAGCTAAGTTAAAAATCACTTTTCCACTTAAAGTGTTTCTATTGCTTAATTACGTTCTGTGACACCATATCAATGCCCAAGTATCCATAAAACATATAGCTAAAATAGATTGCTATTACCTTAAGTAAATACGCAGTATTTTTTATGATTCTTCCAAGTAGTTTTCACTAAACATCTATAGTTTGTACTGTCGATATTATCGATAAGCCCCTTACGAAAATATTGATATTGTCGATAGTCTTTACCGACAGTTTTATTTTACATTATATTTGTACTGGAGGTCTCCTTTTAATTTGGTCTTTGAGGTTCCTTGTGTTTCCATTCGATTTGTATTTTACTCTACCTAATTTACAAGCAGCAGACAAATTTACTAAAAATATATTTATGACAAACGAGCTGATATCCGCGCCTTCATCCGCGTGAAAGAAGAGCAAGAGTTCTTGGGTCACCCTTCAGGAAATTCCGAATATTTTTAAAGAATTTGATTTTTACTGGGAATGTCGGATTATGTATTTTGAAAATTTCGACATTTGAAAATATCAACTTTTTTCAGTATGTCGACATTTTCTCATTCGACTCTCGAAATTTCAAGCTTTTTCGAAATTTTACAAAGTGAAAACTTCGAAAAAGCTTAAAAATTTGGGAACTTTTTTTGAAGTTTTTACTGTTTTTGAAAATTCCAGCTTTAAAATAATGATTTTTGGGTATATTTTAATTTTCTTTTTTGGAAACTTTTTATAACAATTTCTGTTTTTGTTAAAAAATTTCATTTTTGAAAACCTGCTTTTCAGTAGTTTAAATTTTTAATATTTTGACTTTATTTCGGAAGTTTTTTTGGAAAATTTGACCTTTTATCACATTTTTGACAATATTTTAGAAAATTTTGACCTTTTTTAAAAACTCTTATCTTGTTATTGAGAATATTTGCAAAGTTTTTTAATATTTTGACTCAAAATTTCAACCTGACTGTTTTTAAATTTGATTTTTATAAAACATTTCCTTCCTAAATTCGATTTTTTTTTTCAAAATTACAGCTTTTCCTGGTTTCGACTTTCTGAAAGTAACGATATTTTTTAAATCTGACTTCCATTTTTATTGAAAATCTTTTTAAACATATCGACTTTATATTTTGAAAATTTCGAATTTCCAATTTTCCATTTTTTTAATTTCCACTTTTTCCAAATTTTAATTTAATTTATACATTTCAGCTCATTTTGACTTATTTACCAATTTTTTGAAAATTTTTGATACAAAATTTTAATTTCACAAAATTTTGACCTTTTAAAAAAAATGTTGTTTTTATTTTAAGTCTGATTCTGTTGAAATATTGCTTTATTAAAAACCGCTTTTTTTAATTTCTACTTTTGTTCAAATGTTTGATTATTTCTTGAAATTTTGACATTTTTAAAAATTTCGACTATTTTGAAAAGTTTCGACTTTTATGTAGCAAATGGGTTTTTTATTTAAAAATTTAAAAAATTCGACTTTTTTTGAAAATTTTCACTTTTTTGAAAAACTGGATTTTTCTCACATTTCGATTTTTAAAATTTTCGAACCTTTTTTTAGAATGTTTACTTCTTTTGAACCTTGACCGTTTGTCATTAAATTTTGAATTTTTTTTAAAGATATATTTTTTTATATAGTAAACGGTATTTTTATTTGAAAAATTCGACCCTTTTTGAACATTTTTTCAAAAATTTAATTTTTCTCAAAATTTTTTAGAAAATGTTAACCTTTTGTTATCAAATTTGTAATCGACCCTTCAGCCGAAACAATCAGAAGGATAGGAAAACATCTGGGCGTCTTCGTGGCGGCATATTCGGTTATCGGTTACTGGAACAACCCATACGACACCTAATTTATGAGACTTATAATTGCGAAAGGACGTTAAAAATTATGTTAAGAGTGTGGCCTGAGAGTGATAAGTTTTTAAGAGGACCCTAAAACGGGCGATGTGTTAAAAGAGGCATTCCAATAGGAACTTTGTTAGAGCTTAGTTCATTTATGTTATTCATCTATAAATTTATTCTTTTTTTTTGATTTAATTAATATACGTTTCATTTAGTATTATTCGAGTGATTTATTACTTTCGAGAACTAAATCCTACAAATTTCACTTTTTCTTAAGATGTAATGACTTTTTTTGGAATTTAAATTTTTTGTGAAAATTTTCGCTTTTTTTTCAAAAATTACGACTTTTTCTCTAAGTTTCGAGTTTTACGTAGCAAATTGTTTTTTTATTTTAAAAATTGGACTTTTTTTAAAAATTTTCACCCTTTTGGATTGGATTTTTCTCACAATTCCGAATTTTAAAATTTTCGAACTTCTTTTTTAGATTGTTTACTTTTTTTCGAAAATGTTAAGTTTTATCATCAAACTTCGGCTTTTTTTAGAATATGAATTTTTCCACAATTTAAAGTTTTTTTAAAATTTTAATTTTTTATGAAGATTTCGATTATTTTTCAAGAATTTTTACTTTTTTTTAGAAATTTCTACTTTTATGTAGTAAACGGTATTTTTATTTGAACAATTGAAAAATTCGACTTTTTTTTAAATTTTGCACTTTTCTAAAATTGGATTTTTCTGAAAATTCGATTTTTTCGAACTTTTTCAGAATTTTCACTTTTCCGAAGATCTTAATCGTTTGTCATTAAATTTCGGCTTTTTTCTTTTGGATTTTTCTCATAATTTCGATTTTTAAAATACATTGAACCCTCGTCGTTAGATGACGGTGTCGTTGCCAAGCTTTGCATTTATTTACACTAGAAAAAGTGTCGTGCTATATGCGCGAGAGTAGAAAATCGAAGAAGTGCGGTGATCTGGCAACACTGATGCGGTCAAAGAGACTGAAAAACACACTTTCGCATTTATAAATTAGTAGTGATTATATTTTTATAATTCACAGAATGACAGAACGCACACTATTGATAGGTGGCCAAAGCTCACTAAATGTTCGAATCTGTTGCTTGCCTTAATCCTCAATTTTAAAGTTTATGTTGATTGTGTTCCCTTCAATCATAGATGGCTTCACATTATTTTATAAAATTGAAGCCAGAGCAAAATTGGTATTTTTGAGGGTGAATGTGGACAGTCATCTAGCGACAAGAGGAGAAAACTTGATATAAATATAAATTGGTCGGCTACCTTGTATTTATAATTACACATTGCCACTATCAGATGACACATGTATACATAATTAAAGTGTTGATAGATTAAGTTACTGAACTTTAAATGGAAACAGAAAGAAAAACCCATTAAAAACCATTTCGTAAGAACTATCGATATTATCGAATAATACTATCGATAGTTTTAGATAGTCAAAACTAGTCAATAATATCGATAGTTCCTATCGATGTTTAGTGAACATTATTCCCAGGTTTTGTTTTTAAGGTACAGGGTCTTTGGGTATTTGATAAAAGTCACTTTTAATAAATAATATAATATATATTTATATTCAGTTATCATCCTACACAATACAAACTTAAAATTTTTGTCTCAAAATTTCTACTTTTAATTAAAAAAGTCAATTTTTTTTCAAAATATTTATACTTTAATCCTGATACTCAGATTTTTTAAAATTTTTGCTTTGTTATTTATAGGGTACGTTCTAAAAGTCATATACATTTCAGAAATTGAAGATTTTTGAAAACATCGCTCAGACAGGTCAATGATTTTTGGCATAAATAGTGAAGTTTAATTCTCAAAATTTTAATCAATGGATGGCTTTTTTAAATAGCAACCTCCTGTTTTTATTACACCATATGAAAGCTTAGGTCTTTCTCGTTAGTTTGGGATTGCTATGGAAAATTTTGGAGAAAAATTGAAAAAATCGTTGAAATAAAAATTTAGAAAAAATGTTTATTTTTTACATTTCTCCACAATTTTGGTCACACATTATACACCAAATTAATCCGAAATACATAAGTTTCCAAGATGCAATAAAAATAGGTGGCTTGTTGTTTAAAAAAGTAAACTTAACTTCTTCTCACCACCAGCAGTTACATTCGAAAACTGGCAATTTTAGCAAACTTTGGTTAATCTTGTTCCTTTGGAGCAGGAAGGCTGTTTTTTAAAACAACAATAGCCCTTTATTATGATACTGTAAGCAAGTCTAAGTCTTTCTGATTAATTTGGTGTGCAACATGTGAACAGAAAAGTTGAAAAAACCGTGACTCTGAATTTTACGGTTACGGTTTTTTTCTATTTTTCCCCAACGTTTTTTCTACCAACTTCTTACATATTGCACAACAGATTAACCAGAAGGATCGCTATTAGAACAAAATATATCCCTCCCAACACTACTGGTTATAATTTTGAGAATTAAACTTCACCAAAGTTCATGCCAACGCCTCTCCCCAAAAAAACAAAATTGACCTTTTGGATCAATTTTTGAAAATTGCCATTTCTGAAATGACGCATTACTTTTGAGACGTAATATGTATGTAGAATTTTATTCCGAAACCTCGAAAAAGAGAAAAAATTCTCGAGTCAGACAAAAATTCGAAAATATAAACTGAATTCGTCAGTGCAAATGTTTTGACTTTATCATTACAATTTTGACTTTTACCAGAAATTTTCGAACTTTTAAGTAAACATTTAATATTTGAGTTTTTATAAAAATTCCAATAACGTCATTTTTGGTTAATTTAGGTTAAAGTTTAAACACAAAATGTTGAGAAAAAGTTCGATTTTTAAGTTTAAGGGTCCAAATTTAAAAAAAATAAGGAGTCATAACTGGTTAAGAAAATCATCTAAGAGCGAATTGAACTCGTAGAAATTATTTTTTTTATTTACATAAGAATAGGCATATTATATCTTATCTCAATTTACTCGTGTTATTATTTTATAATCCACCAATCTCGGCAATCAGTAGTACTTTGGATATTGATGTTTCGTCAGTTTCGGTGAAGATGGAGTCATCTTCGATTTTGTGCGGCAATTTTTGCGTGGACTACTGAACCCAATGCGCCATCCCTCTATCCATTTACCCGTTGATGGCCCGGTTATCAGGAGATTTTTTGTGGACAGCATTCCAGCATACAATGGAGCCACATGTTATCCCAGGTAGGGCACGTGTTTACCCAGCTTTCATCCGTAAGTGTGATGGCCGTGTTTTCTTTATTTCCGTCACGTTCGGGCACGTTTAGAGAGACCGTGTTTTTGGTCTAGTCAGAAACAGCAGTTTACTCTAAGTCATTTTATAGATTTCTTACATAATTGAACTCCCTTTATAAAAAAACTAGCTATTATCCGCGACTTCGACTGCGGATTTAAGGTGAATCATTAGAATTTGAAAAAAAAAACTGTCCAAAATTAAAGAGGGTTTTTAAATTTCTTGAATTGGAGGATCAATTAATTTGTTTTAATGTTCTAATTTATCTCGGCAGTAAATGGTGCCGCCTATCAAATATTTTCTTATTAATGATATTAGTTGTGAATATTCCAGTATCTTCTTCTGACTAAAGGGTTATTTATCAAACCTTATAAATATCGTCATATTTGAAAAGAAAAGTTCTATCCAAATATACACAATTATTCTATAAATTCCATTTCAAATAATAAAATTTTATTTCGGACAAAGTTTTAAAAACAACCTACATAAAGTTGACTACACGTAAAATATTACAAACGAACAAAACATAATCGACAAATTTAAGAGATTTTTTTATAAAACAATGTTTTCTTCGTTTCTGAAAATTATGCATTACTTTATGGGCGCAATGTATACGTATATGTGAATTGGGGATATATTTAACACTGCTATTTGTCAGTTCCTATTTTCTCCGTAAGCGAACGCTGTCTAAATCAGAAAAGGACACAGCACACGGTACCGAAAGAGTAACATATGAAAAACGGGTTTAGTATTATTATATTTAAGATTAATTAAAAATAGAATTTTGTCTTTCAAGAAACATTGGTGACCCAAAAAAGTTCTTTATATTTTTCATATAAAATTTGTGTTTAAAATACGGGCAATTTCTTTCCAAATACGGATTTACCAAAATACGTAGAACTTGTAAAATGCGAGAGATCTGGCAACTCTCACTGCAAAAAAAGTCGAGAAAGTAGGGAGTCGTGCTCATGCATTGTAAAATAAGGATAGATAGTGCACGCCCTATATTGATCATGTATAAAAATTTGGAAATGCTTCTAGAAAGTGGACTAGCTCCGGCTATTTCTTTTCTCTCCCGTTGAAAATCATTTGTCAATGGTTATGTATGGACGCGCAAGCGTTGATCAATCAACGGCGCGAGATATAATAGCAATTGCAACTCAGTTATTCTGCTGAAAGGCTACAAAAAAACCACCTAAAACATTTTTAGATTTCTCTTTCA
This sequence comes from Dastarcus helophoroides, assembly GCA_028583605.1. Taxonomy (NCBI): domain Eukaryota; kingdom Metazoa; phylum Arthropoda; class Insecta; order Coleoptera; family Bothrideridae; genus Dastarcus; species Dastarcus helophoroides. The sequence goes on from CM053334.1 coordinate 29,639,683, forward strand.
CTATTTTTTTCGTAAAAAGTGTGAATGAACACACTAAGAAATGACATTAAAATTAAACGAAATCGGCAAGTTTTGACATTTATCGACAGCTGTTAAGTAGCCATGTTTATTTATGTACTTCGTTTAGTGTGGCCTAGGGATGATCGATATTCATTGATGGCGAATGAACATCGATGTTTAGTGGAAAAACATCGATGTTTTAATATCGATGTTAAGTTTTCGATAATATGGACACATCGATGTTATGAGAATAAAATCGAAACATCGATATCGATATACTCTAGGTCTAGGGCTAGGTCATCTAGCGTGATTACGTGTAACAAATGTTGCTATTGGTATTATTTCACCTTCACCCAATTTACACTAGATGTCGCTAATCGATGTAACCAAATTAAAACCAACAAAATAAAAAACTGTCAATTTCAAGCCCTTATCTAACAATAAAGTGGGAGCAAGTGTTAGTAGAACTTAATTTTTTTTTAGTAATGAAACTTCGAAAACGAAATAATAGGTATAGTAAATCTACCCTATATCGTACTCTATATTTGTCCAGTAAATTTAAACTTTTGCAGTAATGTAACCCAACAATCTAACACGTATTTGCTTACGTCGCTTACTATATGTATACCTTATAATAAAATGAATTGTTTTTTTTACCTAAAACATCTACGTTTTCTGACATCGATATTTTTCTTTCGATATTCATCGTACATCGATACTTTTGAACCGATGTTAATATCGATGTCAATATCGATGTTTTTCTAATATCGATCATCTCTAGTGTGGCCGATTTATTTATCATGTGCCGCCCGACCTAGTTCTAAATATCGCCGATTAGATGTCGCCAAAGCTTAGTTTAAATATCACCAAAACGAACTCAATACAGCAAATTTAAATACATATTTGTATCACAGTAGCATTCTATTATATTTTACAATATTCAAATGACGGGTTACTTTGGACTATGAGTAAAAGTCATTTACTGAAAAAGAAAACAGCAAATATTTTTTTATTTTATTGGTAGTGGCTCTTAACACCTAGCCAAATATCTACTTTTTATTTCAATACTTGAGTGATGTATTAGTACTTATGGCAAGGACGAGATTTGAACTAAGACCTTTTTTCCCCGACACATTTGAAAAATATAAGTAGGAAACCCCTTACATGCGAAAAAACATCAAAAACATACTAAAATTTGACAAAGTTCAAACAAAACTCGATCTGTCTCAAAAATTTTGCATAAAAATATTTGAAATTACCATTAACCTTTAAATTTTGCTTTATGTTTCCATTTATTAGTACGATGTTTGATATAGTTTGTCCATTTGCCCACAAGAAATAAACAAATTCCAAAACCAAAACAACATAATTAAATAAATAATGATAAATTATGTATATTTATTGCATCAGTGTAACGAAAATTGGATCTGAATGTTCTGAATATGATCTCGATCATAAGCAGGATTATCCATGTAAATTAACAAAATTATTTACTTTTCCTTAAGTAAAACATGGCACATTTGCGATTTGCATCAACCTTTAAAATTCCCCAATTTGCGACTTTAGTGAAATTCTTGTCGCAAATCATTTCAGAAAAATCTGACCACATTGATTTCGTTCCTTATTAATAGTAGAATTTCATCACACCTACTCTAGACGCTTTTTCGACACCGTTTTTACGATCGTGTACTATCCTTACTCTATAATCTGTCGTCGAGGTCTATCGCGCTATGACGCTGTTAAACATCCTCTAATAGAATCCTACCTGCAACTATTAAGCTTGGACTCTCATTGTTAGATGACGCCTATCGTTGTGTCGTCATTGCCAAGTTCTGCATTTATTTACTTAGAAAATGAGTTGTGCTATATGCGCGAGAATAGAACATCGAGAAATTGAGCGAAATCTGTCAACACTAAAGCGGATTAACAGGCAGATAAACACACTTTCGCATTTATGTATTAGCAAAAATGAAAATATTGCCACTTTCAGTGATTTAAAATCAAGCAGGAGTTTTTATAAAGAATGGCTTTTTCTTGTAAATACACATACTAGCAAGTGGTAGACTGGAACATTCAGTCGTCCGAGGTAGTATCACCCCACATATCACTAGGAGACGGTGAAATGATGCTTACATCATGTTTCCATCTCTGATACGTGAGTCGGTTCCTGCTATTCTTCTTTCCTCATCCTGTCCTTTTCCTTATTTCCTTTTTTCATCTACTATAAACTATCCTCCCTTTCGGATGTCCGGCTGGAAGGTGTACCTACGAGGGAATCCAAAATCGACGGAAAATTTAAATGTACCACGGGCCAAGTTTCTTTCAAACAATTCATTCAAAATTCAATTCTGTAACATTCGGGGTCTAAACTCAAATCTAAACTCGGTTCACCAACCGAATGCTGCCTCTGACAGAAATCCAAATCTCCCCATCCATTTGCTTTGCCCTAACTATGACTTGCACACAAAATTTCGACACAAGAGGGGAATTTGTGCTTTTACTCGAAGCAGCCTGTCCTGTCAACGAGAAGAAGCACTGGAATCTGCTGATCCTGATGTGATTTGGCTGAAAATCTGCTCCAAAAGCGAAGTAATATTCATCTGTTCACTTTATTTATCTCCAAACGATTCCTCATACAGACAGCTCTTCTCTTATCTTTCCATAACCTTTGATCGCCTACAGATGAATTATCCAAACGCTGAGGTTGTCTTTATCGGTGACTTCAACGTACACAACATCCCCTGGTTGAAGTTTTCTTCAAGAACTGACGACGCGGGAAGGGTGGCAGAGGCTTTCGCCACCACTTGTGGATTATCACAATTAGTTGAGGAACCCACAAGAATTCCTGATGTAGATACCCATCAACCTAATCTACTCGACCTTTTTCTTACAAATTCACCAAATTTGTATAAAATCTCTGTGACATCACCGCTCGGAAATTCATCACAAGCTTGTAGCAGCCTATCGCTCGTTTCATATACCACCTCCTTCCCAGACGCAGTCCCGTAGGGTTTGGCACTTTAACTCTGCAAACTGGGAAGAAGTAAGAGACTTCTTTGCATCTTTCCCATGGCAGGAAGTCTGCTTTAACTCAGACAACCCTTCCTTAGTCGCCGAATCTATCACGGAAACGATCCTAACTGGTATGGAATGCTCAATTCCCCACTCCCAAAAGAAGTCTGTCTGGAGTAAATTTTGGTTCAGTAAAAAATGTGCTCGGGCTGTCTCCTGCAAAAATCACGCATATCGTCGTTGGCGAGATAATCCCCCAGTCGAGACTCGGACCATATTTGTAGATGCACGGAATTCTTGTAAACAGGTTATTGACGAGGCAAAAGGTGATTTCGATCGTAAAATGCGCCAGGGGCTTATCAAGTGTCCGAACGGTTTCAGGTCCTTTTGGGGATTTGCAAAGTCGATTGAAAAGAATTTTAAACCTTCAAATTATCCACCTTTACTCGATGAAAATAACAATATTGCTACTACCTCGGTTGGGACTTCGATGCCTGAAGTTGTTTTCAGACAACGCACGATCAGGAAGATTCTCCTTAAGCTCGACACCTCGAAAGCTTCTGACCTTGATGGTATTCCCGCTATTGTTCTTAAGAAGTGTGCCCCAGAGCTGACTCCTGTCCTAAGCAAATTGTTCACACTCTCTTACAACAAAGATGTATTCTCTAACATCTGGAAATCTGCTAGAATGCAGCCTGTCCCTAAAAAGGGAAAAAGGAATCTGGCTAACAACTATCGCCCTATATCTTTATTACCCGTTATATCTAAAGTGATGGAAAAGGTTATCAACATCAAGATTCTCAAATATATGGAGGAAAATAGAATCATGTCCGACAGGCAATACTGTTTTAGACAACGTACCACTGGCGATTTACTGGCATATGTTACTCATATCTGTGACTCAGCTATGGAAAAACATGGTGATGTTAGGATTGTGACATTGGATATCTCAAAGGCTTTCAACAGAGTCTGGCACCGATCTCTTCTCGCCAAATTAACATCTTACGGTTTTCCTCCTGGACTCTGTCATTTGATATCCAATTTTCTCGCTGACAAATCTCGTCAGGTCGTCGTCGATGGCATCTCATCCGAGACATTTGCGATCAACGCAGGGGTGCCTCAGGGGTCTGTTCTGTCTCCTACTCTATTTCTGTTACACATAAACGATCTCTTAGCTTCAACTTGCAGTCCTATATACAGCTACGCTTGTGTCATCTTTTTCTCCGACAAACCATTATCTATCGCTGCTTCAGATCGACAAAGAGAACAGCAGATACAGACAATTAATCGGGATCTCGGAATTATTTTGGAATGGGGTAAGAACAATTTGGTCGACTTCAACGCTTCAAAAACTCAGGCCGCGGTTTTCTTTAAGAAAACATCAAGGGATAATGCAACAAACATACTAATGGACGGTAAAATCCTTCCCATGGGATCTAATCTATCTATCCTAGGAGTAAATGCGAGCACTAACTTCTCTTGGGACGACCATGTGCGCGCCATTGCCAAGTCGGCCTCTCAGAAGCTAGGCTTTCTTTTTAAAGCTAAAAAGTACTTCACATCTCATCAGCTATTTACACTATACAAAGTTCAAGTTAGGCCAACACTAGAATACTGTTCTCATGTTTGGAATTCAGCCCCAAAACACACTTTAGCTCTCTTGGATTCAATTCAAAGAAGAGCGATTCGCCTAATTGATGACGAGAGTTTAACTGATTCTCTCGAAACTATAGAGCACAGGCGTATGGTTAGTGACTTGTCTCTTTTCTACGAGTACTATCATGGAAGATGCTCGCAGGAACTAATAGGATTGATCCCCCCAAGGGTAAGATTCTTGAGGCATACTAGACAGTCAAAGGCAGCAAATTCCTGTGCGGTCCAGCTTAACACAGTGAGGACTTCTGTCTACGGAGACTCTTTTTTTTTAAGAACTTCCAAGTTATGGAACTTGTTACCAAAAGGAATTTTCCTCAAAAATTACAACCTATCCTTGTTTAAGAAGGCGGTTCATCGCCATCTATCCTTGTTTCCGGATCCTACTCGCAGTGCTTTGAAAGCATAATGGGGTTACCCTTTGCGAGTGGATTAAACCTAAAAAAAATAAATAAGAAAGAAATCCCTTTGTCTTGGGACACACTATATATTAGCTAGAGTTTGATATAACAATTGGTAGAAGCAACCAACGACAAGACCATAGGTCTCATAATCCAGAATCCTAATATTCTACAGTTGATACTTGTAAATCTTCATATAAGGGAGCTCATAAATCATAGCAACTTTGAGCAATGAGCAGCCCAGGAATATTTTTGAAAAACGTTTGAGGTGAACACACAAATATTTAAGAGATTTAATTAACGAACCTATGAAATGTAGCATTTTTTTAAATACATTTGCTGGATTCACCCTTGATTTTTGAGAAGCCGAACCCACTGTTATAATCGACTATGGCAAGATTATTTTCGTCACGAGGAGCAAGATTAAGGGAATGGTAGTATCGGAATGTTAGAATCTAACACAAAGAACGAAACTAAACTTAGATATTCTCTGCATCTTCTTTGCGAAGTAATGGTATTTCTATTCATGTTTTATTGGCCTTTTCTTCGCCAATTATTCCTTTCACAATTCTAAATTTTCAGTAACCTCCTGTTAGGGATTGGCAATCTGTTATAGACTGCCCTAAGCAGCGATTGCGTTGGATCTTTGTTTGTTAATAGTTGTTTGTGACTCAACACTGAAAAAACACCTAAGACTATCTTAAAATTTGAACGACGTAAAACTAAATAACAACAAGTTATTTTAAAATTTTAATGTTTCGGGCAGTGTTATCCTCTGCCCGTGAATCGAAAATAAACCAAATCAAAATTAACCATACGCGAATTATAAAACTTAAAAAAGCAGTTAAAGTTTATTTTTATCCCATTCTTGTTAAAAAAACTATTCCATTGAAACTTTTTAAACACACTTTCTTTTTAAAAACCTTTAGTATTGTCAAAATATGGCACCTGCTGTCATATATCAAAAAAATAATTTTATAGATCAGTGTAAACTATATGCGCAAGCGATATCCATGATTTTGAGGTGATAAAAGGGTTTCGAAAAAAACCTACACTAAGAAGAAACAAAGTAGTAGAACCTTTTGACTTCAAGAAGCGATGACCTGGTTTATATTCATAGAGGTTGTTTTGGAAACTGATGGTATTTTCAACTAAAAAAGGTAAAGCTGTTAAAAATAAAGATTGTGCACTGTATACAAAACTGATCCAAAAAATTTAGGTGAAGACCTAAACAAGAATCGTCTCTTGTTTAAAACAAATTGGTAAACCATATCAATCAGTGGTGGTACTAACAGATCAACTTGGTTGCTCAATTTTTTCAGAAGTTTGAAATCTCGACGATGTTTAATTATAAGGAAATTTTGCATTCTGAAGATTGTCCTTATAGGCGATTCTTATAATGTTGAGTCACAAAAGCAATTAACAAATCAAGGAAGTCATCAATGTTTACAATGCATTTGTAAATAATGTTAACCATGTTATTTTAAAAGCTGGGATGCTCTAATACTTATAAATATGTCAATCACGATTTATAAAGTTACTTTATTATGCACTTTTTTCAACATGTTGTAATAACATAAATTTCATAGTTCACTTTAGTGAGCAGTATTAAAGTTTACTGTGAAAATTTGCTAGCCAATGTCATTTTTGTAAAATAAATAAATTATTAATAAGTACCATTATACTATAAATTTTAAAGGCTTACCTACATTTTTTCTTTACATACATTTTTATGAGCACTTTTGTCACTTAAGGAAACATTTGAATTTAAAAATTTATTAATGATCAATACTAATAAATACTGCGGTAAATATAAAATGTTGTCTTTCTAAACCCTGAGTACAATTAGCAATAATTACCTATAACTAACCGATCTTTAACGAGGATGTTTATTTATAATTTCGGTCCATAGTGCATTCGTTATATCTAAAAAAGATCGCGATTGCCGTGCAATTTTGACGTTTACCGTAACGAACAATCGAGTTACTCATCTTTCTCTTGTTTAACAAATGATTCCCTCGATCGACACTTGTGATTTATGCAAGACGTAGATTGTATTCGTTTTTATTCAATCGCATTATCGCGTGCCCATCAGTTGAGAAAGACGTATCCGTTGTGAAAAAACAAAATTACTAAAACGTGATTGATTGTATCTGACTGGGCTAAGCTATTCCGGGTCCTCTGGAAAATCCCCCGCGTGTCGCCTACTTTGCTAAAAAGCAGTGTCGTAACCTAAATTTGTTAAAATAAAATACAAATGCAACTGTTGAATTAATGTATCAAACATTTTTTCTAAAACGTAATAAATTATTTCAAAAATATATTAATTTTAATATCTTCATGGTTTTTTGTTGTTTATCGTCAAACGATCATTTTTTTCTCAACAACATAACCACGTTCATATTTTTTTGTTAAAGAATAGGCCCCCGAATATGCGTATCTACTCTGAAAAATTAAATGTTTGCGCTAGGTTGGGAAATTCTGTTATTGACATATTTTTCATAAGCAGCAACCTAACACTCATAATTATTTAATATGCTTCAATATGAAAAAAGTCGGCTGTTTGAGCAATGAATATTTTGCGGAGACCTCGTTATTTATTTTTTAAAATTCATGCCTTAGTGTCGTCAGATCGGTTAATTAAGTTTGTATACTTTCACATCATATATTTTTCAAAATCTCTGTACTTTTTATCAGACCAGTTGATTCAAGTTTGGTATGTTAAACTGACGAAAAAATCGAAATCGGTATTTGGTTTTGAAACCCTAAATCTGATAAATGTTCAAACCTATTGATCTGTGCATTAGAATGTGTCTGTAATTACATTTTAAATATGAAATTCCGGGACGAAACTTAAAATGTTGAAAAAGAAGAGGAATTTAGAGTTTAACCTTGAATTTCCAAATATTAGTCAACATTTTAATAGTTTTCGCGAGATTTGTATTTTTCTTGATTTTGGAACTAAAATTAAGCAAGCTTAAAGTTTAATAAGAAGGAAAATATTAAATTCCTTAGCCAAAGGTTCAGATAACATTTTTTTCTCCGAATTTCTAAATAAACCCAAAATTTCGAAAACAAAAAGATTATAAAAGAGTTAAATTTTAATAATGTCCAAATTTTTTCTCACATTCTTACTTTAAGGTAGTTGTGTCGGTTTCAGAATTACCGTTCAGAATTTAATGAAATTCAGCATATTGATAGATTATAACAAAATAATGGTTCAGTTAAGGTTTTGAAGAGCTAGAGAGAACTAGTAAATAATTATTGATTATTTAAATTTTACTCTTTTAACATTGAGCCTTACGAGAAACTAGATGTTTTATCATATTTTACAAAAAGTACCGTTCAGATTTCGGTAAAAAGAAAGAAAACGGTGGAAAATAACTCATAAACCATTTTAGGTACTTAGAAGTACAACTTTTCAACTTTAGAGCGTGTGACAGAAGTAAATAGCGAATAAATATAAAAATTATTTTTTTATCGTATAAGTCCAAATTTACAAATTAATAAATAAACCCTAGAATGGGTACTGCTATTTCTTTGTGAATGGTACAATTGGCAGTTAGGCCTGTAAGCGGCACAATTAGCAATCGCAATCAGATCAGCGGGCACCTACGCATTTAGAATCATAAACCCTAAATACACACTCCAAACTCTGACTCGTACTCAGCATTTGGCAATATCGCATAAGCGGAGCGGCGTACCCCGGGCTAGCTTTAACGTGGTGTTCTGTAGTTTATTTCTCCGTATCCCGTGTAGGCCGTTGATAGGCATCGCATAGTTGCATAATTCTGCGCGCACCAACTTATTTAAATTTCCTTATAATATATGATATAATGGAATCAAACTTTGCGCACTTTATTCCAAGTCACTCACAAGTATTATTAGTTAATTGGTATATCATTATTTTGTGTTTAAAAATGTGACAAATCGAAGTCTTTTACATTCAACAGAAAAGAATAGATCGCTCATTTCACTAGTAGCGCGCGCTCTTGGGCTCTTTAATACCAGCTGCCATTGACGTTGGCTAATCTAAGTATTACATTAATCACAGTGAATACTTTTGATATGGTTTTGACTTTAGCAATATCGACAGTACTACCTTTAACAAACTTTCTAGGAAAAGACCAATTACTTGAAAAAATGCATTTCGAAAAAACTCCAAATTCAACCTTGACTCCAAAAGCTTCCAAAAGAAAGTTCAAATGTTGAGATAAAACAGTCAACATTCTGAGTTTAAGCTCCAAAACAAAACAAAAATTGGGCAGCCTGGGGACTGCCGACAGAAGCAAAAACTTAAAACTAGGAAAAAAGGGTGGTTTTCTTTATTTTTCAAGTTAATTGCAATACCAAAAATTAAATATTTCATAACTGGTAAATTAAAATTATCATCATATCCGCTCTTGCTGTACAAACTATTACAGCATTTACTGTTGGAATGCACAGTGATTCTACAGTTAAATTAATAGTCAACATTCATGCACTTTGGTTACCTTGTTTAGATCCAGGTTGATTGGCATTAGGGATTAGATTACTTTGACTTAATGTATGTTTATAAACTGCTTCAGTCATGCATGTTTCTTTTCCATATACATAATATTTCGCAGTTTTATCACAACTGCATGATGTTTAATAGTTATTTATCTTTGTTTATATTAATTACTGACAGCTTATGCAAATATAAGTAGTCAGGACTGTCAACTATTAATTAGTTGCAACATTGCCGCCTTAAAGCAGATACATTGTCTTTTTTTAATTAAAATATTTAATTTATTTAATGATTTTCCTAATATTAAATTCTGCTCTTGGGCCCTTTCTACTGTTTAATTGGAACAACTTTTAATGTATTTTTTATTTTTTGAAGTTTGTGTTATACAAAATACCCAAAAGTTTATCTTAACTTACATTAGCAATATAACATAAATAAACGATAAATAAGTAGTTGTGATAATGTAATAAGTATTTATTGCAATATTAATAAGTATTGTAAATCCCATGACAATTTTTAATCATTAATTGCGAAATGGTTTCTACTGAGAATATTAGTTACATTTTGCTGGGACTATCCCGCGCCATTCTTCTTTTCCTTTAACCCAGTTAAAATTCATACTTTTGCCCTCAGTCAGTATAGCCTAGCTGATTCGGTTCGGTTCCCTGGGCCGAAGAGAGAAAAAGATAGTTACGATTCGCGACCTCGCGGAAAAATTCGCAACCCGCGACTTCGCGGAAAAATTCGCGACCCGCGACTTCGCGGAAAAATTCGCGACAACGACTTTGCGGATAAATTCGCGACCCGCGACTTCGCGGATAAATTCGCGCTGCACGACCTACTGCAACACTTCGAGGACTTTATCCTAGAAACTCCCGTACGAAGTCTCGCGGGAACGTTGACGAACGGAAAAAGGTAGCAATAGCAGGAAAGTTCGCGTTCACGCACTGATTCGCGGTAGAGTTACCAGGGTTAGTGTCTACACAATTAACGTACCTGAAATCACCAAAAAGTCTAACTCCAAGTCGGTTACGCACGCAACGATAGTCCGCCCAATCAGCACTCACGAGAACAATGTAAAAGGTTATCAGAAAAAAAACCTGGCACACAATAAAGTACAAAAACAATCCAATATTCGCGGCGCACGATGATTTTAGCACCGAGGACACAACATACGCACTTAAGAAAAATAACGGGGCTAGAGGGAAGAAAAAAAAACCTTTCAAGAAGAGAACGCACAGAACATAGCACTAGGGCCTGGTGGTTATTTTCGCGATTCTTCCCGGACTGACTTCGACTTCCCACATCGCTGGCATTCTCATTTTTTTCCTTCGGATGCTTGGCCAATCGCGTTAGAGCGTCTCTCGCGACATGCCCAACCCCCGAAAAAAAATCTGAAGGAGCTATTGGTGAACTAGATTTTGACTGTTAAATCGTAAATTAGGCAATGTGTTCGCCAACAGATCCTCCGTGAGAAAATGTCATCGAGGCGACAAGAAGTCGACATCTCCGAGTGTCGGCTGACGGAAGGGGGCCGGGCAGTGACATCTGGCCAGGCTTAACGGCGCCCCTGTATCAGTCTCCCCGGCCTCGGAGACGACACTTGGTGGTAACGCTAAAGCGACGTGGCTTCCTAGTGCTATATTTGGTCCTAAATTTATTAAACAAACAAAAAAAAACAACTATTACCAACTCTTAACTAACTTATTAACTACGGAAAAAAAAGAAAATTATTGTAAATAGTGTCCTGAGTGTCTGAGGAAGGAATTTTCCTGTTCCCTCCGTCCGAGGAATCCTCATGCGGAAGAATAACGTTTTCAGGTTCATGCTCATTTAGATGTCGAATAGTATCTGAGCGGAAAAAAAGGAGTATCCTGGTATAGCGGACTAATTGGTGAGCATCCTCGTGCTGAAAATGCTAGTCCGGGCTACTGCTGCAGGGGAAAATCTCATAGGAGTGGACTTAGGGCGTCCTTGATGACTAATGACCCTTAGTCCAACGAAGAGTAGAACCTAAGTACTTGTAGACGGGGATCTGGTGTTGCAAATATACAGAACACCCAAAATAAAACTAAACAAAGCGACAAAAAAAATGAGAAAAAAAAACAAAAATTAACATACGCAGAACTTTAACCTAACTTATCCTAATTTTTAGCGTCCATTGCGTCCAAAAAAAAAAAACACCTAAATCTAACACGCACTCCCGTCACTCACGTCATTGTGTCTCCGCGAGCACGTCACCGTTTCCGGCGAATAGTCTTACAGTGGGACCGGTCAGTCGTTTTCCTCCTCGACCCTGGTTCGGAGGTGCGGGTCGCAGGCGGTCGACATGGATCTTCTGCAGGAGTCCGTCTATAAACACCCAGTAACAGGTTTCACCTTCTGAGTGAATAATGGCATGTGGCCCGTGCCACCGACTCCTAAAGGGGCGTTTGGTTTCGTTGCGGACTAGGACGGAATCTCCTGGAGAATATTGAGGAAAGGGAGTTTGAGGGTTTGACCATCGTTTCTGGCGGTACGCTGATTGATTTCGGCGCGCTATTTCCCGCTGGGCAGCAGGATCCCTGGTAGGTGCCGCGACCGTGTCCCAATCACCTGGCCCTTGAAGATTTCGACCCATCAATATCTCACTGGGGATCTTGCCAGTGGCCGCGTTTCGACGTCGTCGAAGACTATAGAGGGTCGAAGGCAAATGGACGTCCCAGGAGGTATCATCTCGCCCAGCCAGTCGGATCTGTATCCCCTTCTTAATTTCCCGATTACGAAGTTCAGTGGGATTTGCTCGTGGATGGTAAGTAGCTGTAGTCCAATGGCCAACCTTCCACTGTTCGCATCTTCTAGCCCAGTGATGGCTGAGAAATTGTGGACCATTGTCTGTGATGATGGTCCGAGGATAGCCATATCGATGAAAGACTTGCTCCTCCAGAAGCTTGCAAATACGACTAGCCTCGGAACCTGATACAGGAAACGCCTCCACCCACCTGGAGAAAAGATCGGTGACAACAAAGACAAATTTGTTGCCAGCTGCGGTGATAGGATAAGGACCCATCAGATTACAGGCGATGGTTTGCCATGGCTGGGAGGGTTGTCGTGGTTTCTGGGCTGCCGATGCATATGGGGGCCTTCTTTTGTATTTGGCGCATATGAGGCAGCTGCGAACGTAGTTGGCCACGTCTTGGCCTACAGTGGGCCAGTAAAACTGGCGCAGAATGGCGTCGGTGGTTTCGTCCCGTCCTGGATGCCCCGCTAGGTTTGTATCATGATGTTCGTAAATGACCCTAGCTACAGCCGCTTGCGGGACGACCAGACGCATTCCATCGCGCCGATAAAGGTGACCATCTTGCTCCAGGTGGTGCTGCCGGAAGTAGTGCTTCCCTTCGTCAGTTTCAGCCCCTAACGGGTTCCGGAGTTGAGTCAACGTAGCCTGCATCGACTCGTCTTCGTCCTGAGCTCGCTTCACCTCTTCCGTTAGTGTGTCTGCTTCTATCTGACAACACAGCGGTTCCACGATAGGTTTCTTGAGACCAGAATCTGGCGGCAGAAGTTCCTCCAAGTCCGTTATGTTGGCTGGGGCGAATACCGAGGAAGGATTGCGTGACAGCTTATCTGGAAGCTCGTTCATCTTGTCAGGACAGTGCTCCACGGTAACACGGTAGTGTTGGAGCAACAGTGCCCAGCGAGTGATTTTGGCTCGGTCGTCCATCATCTGGTTCAGCCACTGGAGTGCCCTGTTGTCCGTTCGAAGAATAAACTTGTGACTCTCCAGATAAGGCCAATATTTCTTTACCGCCCAGACAATGGCCAAGCACTCCTGCTCGTTGATATGGTACCGCCGCTCGGCCGGCGTAAACTTAGCACTGGCTTAAGAAATGATTCTCTTACCTCCGTCCTCGGCTGGCTGGTAAAGAACTGCTGACATACCTATACCACTGGCATCGGTCTGGAGTACAAAAGGCAATCCTGGATCTGGGCGATGAAGCTGACGTGGCTCTTTTACAATATGTTTGATTGCGTCGAAAGCCATCCCACATTCCCGGGACCAACGATAGGGTTTCTTGGTGCTCAATATGTCGGTGAGCGGAGCAGCCAACTGCGCAAAGTTGGGGATATATTCGCGCAGCCAGCCACACAGTCTTAAGAACCGTCTAAGTTGGGTCCTAGTCCTGGGAGCCTCCATAGATTCGATCGACGCGAGATGACACTCTAGTGGTTTATTACTCTTTGGCCCGACTTGGTGTCCTAAATATCGGATCTGGGTACTTCCTAGTTGACACTTCTCCGTGGCTTATGTCAATCCATGGGCCCGCAGCCGCCTAAAAACTACCTGGAGATGGCCCAGGTGGTCCTCGTAAGTATTCGAGTAGACCACAATGTCGCCCAGGTAGACCAGCGTAAAGTCATTTAGAAGTCCCGGCAGCACTTCCTGGGACATGAAATGCTGAAACGTTTCGGGAGCATTCTTCAGACCAAAGGGGAGCACCCGAAACTGGTATGTGGCGCCATTTGGAGTGGTAAATGCTGTAAACCTTCTTGACTCAGGGCTCAAGGGAATCTGCCAATCATCTGTCTTGAGATCCAAAGAGGTAAAGACCGTAACGTTCCCCAAGTCTTTTAGAGTTTGCGGGATCAGAGGCAGCGAGGTCGCTTCATCGGCAGTCTGGGAGTTCAGTTGCCGGTAGTCCACACAGAATCTCCAAGTACCGTCCTTCTTAGGTATCATTACGACCGGGGAGACGTACTCAGAGGTGCTGGGTTCAATTACCTTGGCCACCATCATTTCTTCAATCTGCTGGTACATCGCCTTCCGTTTGGTTTCAGAATAGGAGTAGGGGCGCAGCTGGAAGGGAGTCGGGTCTTTTAGCCTGATGTGATGCGCCATAGATTTTGTAGTGTTATGACCTTCTGGTCCCGCAAAAATATCCTTGAACTCCTGCAGTAGTTTACGAATAGGCGCTTGTAGCCTCTCGGGAAAACCATTTTCAATAGTAGGGGCTGATACGTCTGGCTGGCGGTAACTAGGTCCCAGCAGGTACTCCGTAAATCTGCAACTCGCTCCGAAATGGAGGCAACCTCGCCTGGCATCTAAGTAGGCGTTTTTGTCCCTGAGCCATGGATACCCCAAGATAATCTCCTCATTGAGGCCCTTAACGACCAGAAAGTCAGTCGTCTCTTCATGGTCCCCAATGCGAATCTGTAGAGTCTGTTTGGCAGTGACGGTGGTCGTAGCTCCATCGGCAGCAAGCTTTAAACGGGATTCGTACGGTCGGCAGCACTGAAGAATGAGTCCAGCCTGGACGAAGTTACCATTGGCACCGGTATCGATAAGTGCCAGATAACCTTTTCCTCCAATGCTAAGCTGGATCTGGGGTAGCAGTCGCGGTGATCCCAAAGCTTGCTAAAGTGAGCTTACTGTTCGGTCTGGGCATTGCGGCTGTTTGAAGGCCCTTCGAGGCTGCCGCGAGCTTCGGGCCTTCTTGCGTTTCCCTGTAACGGCTGGGATGGGCGGTTCGACTCTCGCTCCCTCCAATTTTCCCTGGGGCGCTCTGGGCAATCACGGTGCCAGTGCTGACCAGGACAGTACCAGCACTTTGGGACAGAAGGCTGACTGCGGGAAATAGGCTTCGAATCAGTCCTCTTCTGCCTGGCCGAAGTTTGGGTCTGACGCACCCTTTCTGTCTTATAGTCAGCTTCGAATTCTACGGCTACGGCTACCAGATCTTCCAGGTCCGTAAATTTGTGAGCTCGTACATGCCGTTTGATTCTGGGGTGCAGTTGCTGAAACAATACCCTAGATAGATCCTCCTCAGTCATATGGGGAGCGATCCTTGCCGCCAATCGTTGCTTTCGGCGAAGGAAATCCTCCACGGGTTCGTTAAGTTCATGAGGGTTTCCATATAATTCGGAAAAAATCTGATGGAGTACCTCGTCAGATGCGTATTCTTTCTGAACCTTTGCAGCAAACGTTCGGAAACTAACGAATAGGTGACTGTTTTTCTTGGCCCATTCTTCAGCCTTGCCCCTCATTTGCTGCATCGCTAGATAAACTTTATGATCTTCTTGAACCTGGCTACGGGCAAAGTGCTCTTCCAGCAGTCCTACAAATTTAGTAGAGTCCTCGTGTGTATTACCCTCGAATATGGGTAACCTCGGAGTTTGATAAGGAACGCGTAACTCCCTCATCGCTCTCGCCAGATCCTGAAGCACCTGGTTGGTTTGGTGCTGCTGAGTTCTCGCCTCTGACAGTAGAGAGTGTACCTCTTCTGACGAGGCTTCGCTGCGGCTCATATTGCTGGAAATTGCCGCTAGTGTAGGAGACGTTGGGCGCCTTTGTTGATTATCGGATTCTGACCTCCCACTCCGCGTGGAAGGCATCTCAGGGTCTTGATAGGTCCTTCTCGTTTCAACGATCTAGGCCCCACGTTGGGACCGCCAACTGATACGGTTCGGTTCCCTGGGCCGAAGAGAAAAAAAGATAGTTACGATTCGCGACCTCGCGGAAAAATTCGCAACCCGCAACTGCGGAAAAATTCGTGACCCGCGACTTCGCGGATAAATTCGCGACCCGCGAGTTCGCGGATAAATTCGCGACCCGCGACTTCGCGCTGCACGACCTACTGCAACACTTCGAGGGCTTTATCCTAGAAACTCCCGTACGAAGTCTTGCGGGAACGTTGACGAACGGAAAAAGGTAGCAATAGCAGGAAAGTTCGCGTTCACGCACTGATTCGCGGTAGAGTTACCAGGGTTAGTGTCTACACAATTAACGTACCTGAAATCACCAAAAAGTCTAACTCCAAGTCGGTTACGCACGCAACGATAGTCCGCCCAATCAGCACTCACGAGAACAATGTAAAAGGTTATCAGAAAAAAAACCTGGCACACAATAAAGTACAAAAACAATCCAATATTCGCAGCGCACGATGATTTTAGCACCGAGGCACAACATACGCACTTAAGAAAAATAACGGGGCTAGAGGGAAGAAAAAAAAAACCTTTCAAGAAGAGAACGCACAGAACACTAGCACTAGGGCCTGGTGGTTATTTTCGCGATTCTTCCCGGACTGACTTCGACTTCCCACATCGCTGGCATTCTCATTTTTTTCCTTCGGATGCTTGGCCAATCGCGTTAGAGCGTCTCGCGCGACATGCCCAACCCCCGAAAAAAAATCTGAAGGAGCTATTGGTGAACTAGATTTTGACCTGTTAAATCGTAAATTAGGCAATGGGTTCGCCAACAGATCCTCCGTGAGAAAATGTCATCGAGGCGACAAGAAGTCGACATCTCCGAGTGTCGGCTGACGGAAGGGGGCCGGGCAGTGACATCTGGCCAGGCTTAACGGCGCCCCTGTATCAGTCTCCCCGGCCTCGGAGACGACACTCGGTGGTAACGCTAAAGCGACGTGGCTTCCTAGTGCTATATTTGGTCCTAAATTTATTAAACAAACAAAAAAAAACAACTATTACCAACTCTTAACTAACTTATTAACTACGGAAAAAAAAGAAAATTATTGTAAATAGTGTCCTGAGTGTCTGAGGGAGGAACTTTCCTGTTCCCTCCGTCCGAGGAATCCTCATGCGGAAGAATAACGTTTTCAGGTTCATGCTCATTTAGATGTCGAATAGTATCTGAGCGGAAAAAAAGGAGTATCCTGGTATAGCGGACTAATTGGTGAGCATCCTCGTGCTGAAAATGCTAGTCCGGGCTACTGCTGCAGGGGAAAATCTCATAGGAGTGGACTTAGGGCGTCCTTGATGACTAATGACCCTTAGTCCAACGAAGAGTAGAACCTAAGCACTTGTAGACGGGGATCTGGTGTTGCAAATATACAGAACACCCAAAATAAAACTAAACAAAGCGACAAAAAAAAATGAGAAAAAAAACAAAAATTAACATACGCAGAACTTTAACCTAACTTATCCTAATTTTTAGCGTCCATTGCGTCCAAAAAAAAAAACACCTAAATCTAACACGCACTCCCGTCACTCACGTCATTGTGTCTCCGCGAGCACGTCACCGTTTCCGGCGAATAGTCTTACAGTGGGACCGGTCAGTCGTTTTCCTCCTCGACCCTGGTTCGGAGGTGCGGGTCGCAGGCGGTCGACATGGATCTTCTGCAGGAGTCCGTCTATAAACACCCAGTAACAGGTTTCACCTTCTGAGTGAATAATGGCATGTGGCCCGTGCCACCGACTCCTAAAGGGGCGTTTAGTTTCGTTGCGGACTAGGACGGAATCTCCTGGAGAATATTGAGGAAAGGGAGTTTGAGGGTTTGACCATCGTTTCTGGCGGTACGCTGATTGATTTCGGCGCGCTATTTCCCGCTGGGCAGCAGGATCCCTGGTAGGTGCCGCGACCGTGTCCCAATCACCTGGCCCTTGAAGATTTCGACCCATCAATATCTCACTGGGGGTCTTGCCAGTGGCCGCGTTTCGACGTCGTCGAAGACTATAGAGGGTCGAAGGCAAATGGACGTCCCAGGAGGTATCATCTCGCCCAGCCAGTCGGATCTGTATCCCCTTCTTAATTTCCCGATTACGAAGTTCAGTGGGATTTGCTCGTGGATGGTAAGTAGCTGTAGTCCAATGGCCAACCTTCCACTGTTCGCATCTTCTAGCCCAGTGACGGCTGAGAAATTGTGGACCATTGTCTGTGATGATGGTCCGAGGATAGCCATATCGATGAAAGACTTGCTCCTCCAGAAGCTTGCAAATACGACTAGCCTCGGAACCTGATACAGGAAACGCCTCCACCCACCTGGAGAAAAGATCGGTGACAACAAAGACAAATTTGTTGCCAGCTGCGGTGATAGGATAAGGACCCATCAGATTACAGGCGATGGTTTGCCATGGCTGGGAGGGTTGTCGTGGTTTCTGGGCTGCCGATGCATATGGGGGCCTTCTTTTGTATTTGGCGCATATGAGGCAGCTGCGAACGTAGTTGGCCACGTCTTGGCCTACAGTGGGCCAGTAAAACTGGCGCAGAATGGCGTCGGTGGTTTCGTCCCGTCCTGGATGCCCCGCTAGGTTTGTATCATGATGTTCGTAAATGACCCTAGCTACAGCCGCTTGCGGGACGACCAGACGCATTCCATCGCGCCGATAAAGGTGACCATCTTGCTCCAGGTGGTGCTGCCGGAAGTACTGCTTCCCTTCGTCAGTTTCAGCCCCTAACGGGTTCCGGAGTTGAGTCAACGTAGCCTGCATCGACTCGTCTTCGTCCTGAGCTCGCTTCACCTCTTCCGTTAGTGTGTCTGCTTCTATCTGACAACACAGCGGTTCCACGATAGGTTTCTTGAGACCAGAATCTGGCGGCAGAAGTTCCTCCAAGTCCGTTATGTTGGCTGGGGCGAATACCGAGGAAGGATTGCGTGACAGCTTATCTGGAAGCTCGTTCATCTTGTCAGGACAGTGCTCCACGGTAACACGGTAGTGTTGGAGCAACAGTGCCCAGCGAGTGATTTTGGCTCGGTCGTCCATCATCTGGTTCAGCCACTGGAGTGCCCTGTTGTCCGTTCGAAGAATAAACTTGTGACTCTCCAGATAAGGCCAATATTTCTTTACCGCCCAGACAATGGCCAAGCACTCCTGCTCGTTGATATGGTACCGCCGCTCGGCCGGCGTAAACTTAGCACTGGCTTAAGAAATGATTCTCTTACCTCCGTCCTCGGCTGGCTGGTAAAGGACTGCTGACATACCTATACCACTGGCATCGGTCTGGAGTACAAAAGGCAATCCTGGATCTGGGCGATGAAGCTGACGTGGCTCTTTTACAATATGTTTGATTGCGTCGAAAGCCATCCCACATTCCCGGGACCAACGATAGGGTTTCTTGGTGCTCAATATGTCGGTGAGCGGAGCAGCCAACTGCGCAAAGTTGGGGATATATTCGCGCAGCCAGCCACACAGTCTAAAGAACCGTCTAAGTTGGGTCCTAGTCCTGGGAACCTCCATAGATTCGATCGACGCGAGATGACACTCTAGTTGTTTATTACTCTTTGGCCCGACTTGGTGTCCTAAATATCGGATCTGGGTACTTCCTAGTTGACACTTCTCCGTGGCTTATGTCAATCCATGGGCCCGCAGCCGCCTAAAAACTACCTGGAGATGGCCCAGGTGGTCCTCGTAAGTATTCGAGTAGACCACAATGTCGCCCAGGTAGACCAGCGTAAAGTCATTTAGAAGTCCCGGCAGCACTTCCTGGGACATGAAATGCTGAAACGTTTCGGGAGCATTCTTCAGACCAAAGGGGAGCACCCGAAACTGGTATGTGGCGCCATTTGGAGTGGTAAATGCTGTAAACCTTCTTGACTCAGGGCTCAAGGGAATCTGCCAATCATCTGTCTTGAGATCCAAAGAGGTAAAGACCGTAACGTTCCCCAAGTCTTTTAGAGTTTGCGGGATCAGAGGCAGCGAGGTCGCTTCATCGGCAGTCTGGGAGTTCAGTTGCCGGTAGTCCACACAGAATCTCCAAGTACCGTCCTTCTTAGGTATCATTACGACCGGGGAGACGTACTCAGAGGTGCTGGGTTCAATTACCTTGGCCACCATCATTTCTTCAATCTGCTGGTACATCGCCTTCCGTTTGGTTTCAGAATAGGAGTAGGGGCGCAGCTGGAAGGGAGTCGGGTCTTTTAGCCTGATGTGATGCGCCATAGATTTTGTAGTGTTATGACCTTCTGGTCCCGCAAAAATATCCTTGAACTCCTGCAGTAGTTTACGAATAGGCGCTTGTAGCCTCTCGGGAAAACCATTTTCAATAGTAGGGGCTGATACGTCTGGCTGGCGGTAACTAGGTCCCAGCAGGTACTCCGTAAATCTGCAACTCGCTCCGAAATGGAGGCAACCTCGCTTGGCATCTAAGTAGGCGTTTTTGTCCCTGAGCCATGGATACCCCAAGATAATCTCCTCATTGAGGCCCTTAACGACCAGAAAGTCAGTCGTCTCTTCATGGTCCCCAATGCGAATCTGTAGAGTCTGTTTGGCAGTGACGGTGGTCGTAGCTCCATCGGCAGCAAGCTTTAAACGGGATTCGTACGGTCGGCAGCACTGAAGAATGAGTCCAGCTTGGACGAAGTTACCATTGGCACCGGTATCGGTAAGTGCCAGATAACCTTTTCCTCTAATGCTAAGCTGGATCCCGGGTAGCAGTCGCGGTGATCCCAAAGCTTGCTAAAGTGAGCTTACTGTTCGGTCTGGGCATTGCGGCTGTTTGAGGGCCCTTCGAGGCTGCCGCGAGCTTCGGGCCTTCTTGCGTTTCCCTGTAACGGCTGGGATGGGCGGTTCGACTCTCGCTCCCTCCAATTTTCCCTGGGGCGCTCTGGGCAATCACGGTGCCAGTGCTGACCAGGACAGTACCAGCACTTTGGGACAGAAGGCTGACTGCGGAAAATAGGCTTCGAATCAGTCCTCTTCTGCCTGGCCGAAGTTTGGGTCTGACGCACCCTTTCTGTCTTATAGTCAGCTTCGAATTCCACGGCTACGGCTACCAGATCTTCCAGGTCCGTAAATTTGTGAGCTCGTACATGCCGTTTGATTCTGGGGTGCAGTTGCTAAAACAATACCCTAGATAGATCCTCCTCAGTCATATGGGGAGCGATCCTTGCCGCCAATCGTTGCTTTCGGCGAAGGAAATCCTCCACGGGTTCGTTAAGTTCATGAGGGTTTCCATATAATTCGGAAAAAATCTGATGGAGTACCTCGTCAGATGCGTATTCCCTCTGAACCTTTGCAGCAAACGTTCGGAAACTAACGAATAGGTGACTGTTTTTCTTGGCCCATTCTTCAGCCTTGCCCCTCATTTGCTGCATCGCTAGATAAACTTTATGATCTTCTTGAACCTGGCTACGGGCAAAGTGCTCTTCCAGCAGTCCTACAAATTTAGTAGAGTCCTCGTGTGTATTACCCTCGAATATGGGTAACCTCGGAGTTTGATAAGGAACGCGTAACTCCCTCATCGCTCTCGCCAGATCCTGAAGCACCTGGTTGGTTTGGTGCTGCTGAGTTCTCGCCTCTGACAGTAGAGAGTGTACCTCTTCTGACGAGGCTTCGCTGCGGCTCATATTGCTGGAAATTGCCGCTAGTGTAGGAGACGTTGGGCGCCTTTGTTGATTATCGGATTCTGACCTCCCACTCCGCGTGGAAGGCATCTCAGGGTCTTGATAGGTCCTTCTCGTTTCAACGATCTAGGCCCCACGTTGGGACCGCCAACTGATACGGTTCGGTTCCCTGGGCCGAAGAGAAAAAAAGATAGTTACGATTCGCGACCTCGCGGAAAAATTCGCAACCCGCAACTGCGGAAAAATTCGTGACCCGCGACTTCGCGGATAAATTCGCGACCCGCGAGTTCGCGGATAAATTCGCGACCCGCGACTTCGCGCTGCACGACCTACTGCAACACTTCGAGGGCTTTATCCTAGAAACTCCCGTACGAAGTCTTGCGGGAACGTTGACGAACGGAAAAAGGTAGCAATAGCAGGAAAGTTCGCGTTCACGCACTGATTCGCGGTAGAGTTACCAGGGTTAGTGTCTACACAATTAACGTACCTGAAATCACCAAAAAGTCTAACTCCAAGTCGGTTACGCACGCAACGATAGTCCGCCCAATCAGCACTCACGAGAACAATGTAAAAGGTTATCAGAAAAAAAACCTGGCACACAATAAAGTACAAAAACAATCCAATATTCGCGGCGCACGATGATTTTAGCACCGAGGACACAACATACGCACTTAAGAAAAATAACGGGGCTAGAGGGAAGAAAAAAAAACCTTTCAAGAAGAGAACGCACAGAACACAGCACTAGGGCGCCTGGTGGTTATTTTCGCGATTCTTCCCGGACTGACTTCGACTTCCCACATCGCTGGCATTCTCATTTTTTTCCTTCGGATGCTTGGCCAATCGCGTTAGAGCGTCTCTCGCGACATGCCCAACCCCCGAAAAAAAATCTGAAGGAGCTATTGGTGAACTAGATTTTGACCGTTAAATCGTAAATTAGGCAATGGGTTCGCCAACAGATCCTCCGTAAGAAAATGTCATCGAGGCGACAAGAAGTCGACATCTCCGAGTGTCGTCTGACGGAAGTGGGCCGGGCAGTGACATCTGGCCAGGCTTAACGGCGCCCCTGTATCAATAGGTCTGATAGATCGCAGGTTCAAATTCCGATGTCCATGACGCGTTTTTTAATACTATTGCACGTCTTGTTTATAGGTAAATAATACTATTAATATTAGATTATGTTAGTAACGCAAATTAGCCTGATAAGGACGCAAAACCATAAATTGTTCCCCTATCTAACATCTCTCAACGCGCCTAAAAAAGTTTTCACTTGAAAAATTAGTAATTTGGAGTTTAATCAAGTTTGAAGACTTCCGATAAAGATAAATAAAGATATGGAATTATCTGGATTAGTCATACCATTGAGCTCTTGTATGTACTTCCTGGGAGACGACTGTAAAAGAGGTTTTCTTATAAGGGTGGAACAGCCAAATGGAATAAATTCCGTATCTCAGTTATTCTACAAATTTATAAAAAATCTCGAGACACATCAATTTTAGATTATAAAATGCCATCACCCACGGTCAACATTTTATTCCTAGATGCAACCCTCTTTGAGCGACAGTTGCAACCACTAAATTTTTAAATTAAAAGTAGGAGCTTGCTATATCTCATATTAAAGGTCTTTTCATTTTATATTTGAAATGTCATGGTTGCTATATTTACTTTAAAAATTAACAGTAAAAAATTAATTTCCATTTTTAGCAAAGTATAAATCTAATATTTTGATTTAATAAAATAAAAAACAAACCATACTTAATGTAGGAGATATTCAAAATAGGCACCTCCAACATCTTGGCAACATCCTAATCGTGAATAAAAATGTCTCCTGAGATTATTTAACATCTCTGGTGTCACTGATGCAACCTCTTCTCGAGTCACCACCTTGTCGTGGTGGACAGGCTTAGCTGAAGATATGATCCTGAGAGCAATCGAAGGTAAACATTGACAGTGACCAACCCTGCTCAGCTGTCGTATCGTGGCTAAGAGTCTTGCACAAAGGGTAACGATGCCCTGTCTCGTTTGGCTTTGAAACCATCGAACCGGATAAATCGTCAATCTATGATTGGTGAGGGGCTTGGCTTAACCGCCCGACCCAAGTGGAGTGGTGAGCCACAATAAAAACTTCCCCCAAGTTAAGGTGGCACAGCATACGCCGATAGCTGCGTGGTTAAGGGGAAGCTTAACCATTAGTATGCGAACTCTGGAGACCAGGCGCCCTCCAGTTTCAATTTAGCCTTGCTGCATTAATGCGGGGCTCTGATGCACTTGACTGAATATTTCCCTAGCTACTCATGGGAACCTTATGGAACCTAGTAACCTAAACCCAAGGGCTGCTGATACGCCTCAAGAATCGCAAAACATTAAAGGAATGGATACAAGCTCACAACCATCTGCACCTGCAGAAGCCGCTACATGTTCTGGGAACACGGGTCACTCCAAACCTCAGTCCCAGAAGGTGTCTTTGAGCAAAGGCTTAAAACAGCCTAGCAAAAAGGCATTGAAGGGTACAAAAGAAAAATAGGACCTTAAGTACGCGGGACGGAGGCCCGTAAACAAATAAAGAAACGGGCAAAATACGATGCTTACAAATAAACCTACATCACGCAAAAGCAGCCTCCGATGTGCTTAGCCGTAGGTTTATATGTCAACAAATGGACATAGCGCTCCTCCAAGAGCCTTGGTCATATAGAGGAGAAATCAAAGGACTCATAAGCAAATCATGTAAGGTAATATTTGATAACCTCCATGAACATCCACGCTCCGCTATATTAATAAGCGGAAAAATCTCATTTGTTCCTTTTCCAGAGTTTATTACCAGGGACTTAGTTGCAGGATCTATTGTGGTGCCCACTATGAGAGGTATGCAGGAGGTTGGTATTGCCTCAACATACTTCCCGGGAGACGAAACAGTGACACCACCAGAGGACGTTAAACGACTCATTAGCTACTGCAAAATGAGGAACAAACAACTCATAATTGGATGTGATGCCAACTCCCACCATATTATATGGAGCAGCACAAACACAAACAAAAGAGGTGAGTTGTGGAATATTTGTTCATTAGTGACATAGACATTATTAACACTGGTAATACTTCCACCTTTGCTAACATCGTCCGACAAGAGGTATTAGACCTAACCCTCGCGAGCACGACAATTAGAAACCATATAAAGAACTGGAATGTTTCAGATGAAACCTCAATGTCGGACCATAGACATATCCGGTTCGATATAGAGGCTGAAATAAATGCCTTCAGTGAATACAGAAACCCCAAATTAACCGATTGAGATTTATACAGAACCAAACTTAAATCGGAAATTAATGATCTCAACTGCTCAATTGAAACGGTTGATGTTTTAGAATTTTATGTTAACGAAGTGAGAGCTCTCATAATAAACAGTTATAAGCACAGCTGTCCAGTAAAACAAAGGGTTACAAATAAATCAACACCCTGGTGGAACAGGACGCTCAGCAAATTCAGAGCTGAAACGAGAAAACTGTTCAATAAGGCTAAACGCACCTAATGACCAATGAGCGAATAGAAAAAAGCCTTAACAGAATACAACAAAGAGCTTAGAAGATCTAAAAGGAAATCACGGAGAAGCTTTTGTGAGGGGATTACAGAAGTGACCCAGTCAATGCGACTCCAGAAAATCCTATCCAAAGATCACTCCAATGGAATAGGACTTCTCTAACACCAAGACGGAAGTTACACTGCCTGGAAAGTGTAAGGATGCTTATGCGAACTCACTTTCCGGGATCTATAGAAATCGGAAATACCCACAATAGTGCTGCGTTTGCTGGGGGCAATTTGCGCCCCTACAATCGAGTCAAAAGGCTGGCGGGGAAAATATTTACAAAAAATAAGATAAAATGGGCGGTGAATTCCTTCGAGACCTATAAATCACCAGGAGAAGATAAAACCTTCCCAGCCCTACTACAACACGGCATAATGGAACTAATAAATCCACTAGCTACAATTTTCAAAACTAGTTACACGTTAAGCTACATCACAATAAGCTGGAGGGACGTAAATGTGGTCTACATACCAAAGGCAGACAAACGACCGTCTGCGCAGCCTAAATTATATAGACCCATTAGTCTAACGTCATTTCTTCTTAAAAGAATGGAGAAAATTATGAACCAACACATTAGAAGCTGTCAAAGAATCCGCTTCATGATAATCAATTTGCCTATCAAGAAGGCAAATCCACAGAGACAACCTTACACAATCTTGTCAAAAAGATAGAAAGTGCACACTCAAACAAAGAAATAGCTCTTTGTGGATTTATAGACATAAAGGGTGCTTTTGATAACACCTCATATAAATCCATAAAAGCAGCAGCTATCAAAAAAGGTTTTGAGAAACCTACCATCGACTGGATTGTCTCCATGTTAGATGGTAGAAGGATCAAAGCAACCTTAGGCAGTGATTCAGTCACAGTGAGCGCAGCAAGGGGTTGTCCCAAGGAAGTGTTTTATCTCCACTGCTGTGATTCATCGTGGTTGATGACCTCCTAAATATACTGCATTACTCGGGCGTTGAAGCAATAGGTTATGCAGATGATATTACTGTCATTATCAGGGGCAAAAACGATAAAATCCTGTCGGATTTAATGCAAAAAGCCCCGAACACCATTAACAACTGGTGTTCAAATCAACGGTGAAATGTAAACCCAAATAAAACAATTATAATTCCTTTCACGAAGAAAAGGAAGCTAAATCTAACAGCTCCCACTATGAATCGAGTTCAGCTCAACTTCTCAAGTGAGACTCAATATCTAGGAATAGTCCTAGACCAAAAGCTCACCTGGAATCCTCATTTGAACTAGAATAATCAAGCGAGCCACGACAGCGTTCTGGACATGTCGCAGATTGTTCAGCAAAACCTGGGGTCTGAAAGCGAAAATGATCTATTGGTCATATAAGGATGATAATTACACCCCTCATCACATACGCTTCTTTGGTATGGTGGCACAAAGCACAAAATTAACTGAACATAGTTCAAGGTATGCATGTCTGGGTATAACAGGCGCAATGAACACCTGCTCAACAGCAGCAATGGAGGCAATGCTAGGTCTAAATCCTCTCCACCTTTTAGTGAAGAGGGAAGCAATCAAAGGAGCCTTAAGATTACTGCAATTAAAACAATTTAAAGGAGACTTCGCTGGTCACATGGGAATCCTCAAGGAATGTAGCCCGGTGATTTTAGCAAAATCGGTTGATTACATGCAACCCAGGTACGAATTTGATCAATCCTTTGAGGTGGACTTAGATAGCCATACTGACTCTCAATCAGTACAGAGAAACACGAAACGACCCAAATATAGTCTAATCTAATCTATCACCGACGCAATCGCAAGCCTTAATCTTGCTCGTAAATTAGCTACGTCGCGGGGTTTGGTTTTATACACTGAACTTTTCACATAACTTCATAAAAAAGTCCAGAGGCGTTAGGTCTGGTGATCGTAGTGGCTATTCCACCGTACCTCGTCTCCCTATCCACCGATTTGGAAATTTAAAATCGAGCTATTGCCGGACATTGACTTGGTAGTGTGGTGGTGTTCCATCTTACTGGAATCATATTTTATAAGCTGAAACGTGTGAATTTTCTTGAGCTGGTTATAAGTTTACCAAAATTAGTAGAATGTTGATTTGGAGCAATGGGAAATAATTAGCTCCATTTAAATTTCCATCAATGAAAAATGGACCAATGATATGATCTCCAATAATCCCTGCCCAAACATTAACTTTTTCAGAGTTCTGTGTATGAAATTTTCTCATCCAGTGGGGATTTTCACTAGCCCAAGCGACAATTTTGACGATTTACATGAACCTGAAGAGTAAAATTGGACTCATCAGAGAACAATATGTTTTCTATTTGGATGAAATTATTGTCTAATCTTTGCATTATTTGGTCACAAAAATGAGTTTTTCTATTAAAATTGTCATCACTGAGCTCTTGACATGGTGTGAGTTTATAAAGATGCATTTTATTTTCTTTCAGTACACGAATAATCGAGGAATGACTAACGTTCAGGGTTGCAGCTACTTGCCGACTTGGAGAATGTGAACAAAAATTCATATTTGGACATATATTATGAGTTGTCTAAAATAGATCGTAGGGAAAAATAAAATATGGCTGCCGACTTAAAAAATTTTTTTTTTGGTCATCAAAATACTTGAGCATAGTCGAAACCAGAAATTGTTGAGGCAGTGCTATGATGACCTTTTCTTTTTGCTCCCACGGCAACATCTACATTTACCTGGCAACACTACACTGGTCCCATTTTTCAAATAGTTTAGGGCTACATCTAGTCCTGGGTGTAGGCGGAGAATATTTTCAAAAAAAGTTTAATTCATTGCGGCCAAACTTTTGTATATATTTTGATCAAAAAATAATGCATTATACAGGGTGCCCCATGATGTTATTATTAAGGGATATCTCGGATGGAGACATGAGCTAAAAAATGTTTGATTGGCATCAATTAATCTATTATTCTGCACAGTCAAAAGTTTAGTGGTTGCTGCCATCCTGAAGAGACCACGCTCCTCCCTTTTTTCAAATCGCACTCCCTACTTTTTTTTTCACTAAGAATGAATCTTCAGTTTATTCTGAATATATCCATATGTAGAATTTCATTACTGAAGTGACGTGGTTTCGCTAAAAACATAACAGTATTTGTATATGTGTAAGCTGTCCCAAAATGTTTTTAATAGATGATATCTTAGTAAGGTGAAAAGACAGAAAGATGAATGAAACAAATTTTTAAGTGGCATAAATTAATTCATTATAATGCATATTCAAAACTGGGGCGGTTGTTGCCGCTCTGAAGAAACTATCCCCCACCCATTTTTTCCAAATTAAACCCCCACTTTTTTTCTCCAAAAATCAATCCTCAGTTTATTTTGAATACAGGCATATTTATTATTTGACGATTTATGTAACCTGGTGACCCGGTGTTTAAAGCTGTCGAACAAAAACTGAAGACAAGAAGAAATTTTAATCTTCAACACAGATCTTGATTATTAATAACAATTATTGTTGACTAAATATACATTCCTTTACCAATTCATACTTTTGGGACTATAAAACCATTGGTTTTTTGCTGCGACCTTATTTTATACAGACAGAAACGACTACTACTATAGTAACTATATTATTCTTTTTTTAGCGATTCCAGGTCACTTCAATGGTAAAATACTACATATGACTGCATTTAGAATGAATTGAAGATTAATTTATAACGAAAAAATTGATGAATAATTTGAAAAAAAAAGGTGGGGGATGGGGGAGGATGGTTTCTTCAGGGTGGTAGCGACCACCAAAGTTTTGAGGAAGGTTTATAAGAAATTAATTGATGCTATTTAAACATTTTTTTAACTTATGCCTTTAGCTTATAAGTTAATTGAGATATCGCCTAGTAAAACATCGTTGACACGCTGTATAGTGTTTCCCACTTGAGGTGGGATTACTAATTTCGTTATTAGCGGAGTCAAAGTCGGTTAAATGGGCAAAGTAGTGGAGAATTTAATGTTCATTAACAGGCCATTGAGAAAACAATTGAATATCGGCTTGTTTAGATTTTATGAAGAAAAATGTGAAAAACGTTACTTTCCAAAATTTGTGGTAACTTCTTTATATTTAGTCTGATTGAAAAAATACTCTGAAATATCTTCGCAATACCATGTCCATGTAAACTATTCACTATCTCTATTAATAACGGCGTTACCAACGTTATACTACGTCCAGTGGGATACATTGTTTAAGGTAATATTATGGATGAAATAATAAAATGTGAAATTATGCATCTCACACAATTAACATGCTTTATTCCGCACGTTAGGGAAACATCTTGAAATAATGACAACTTAGCAGCTCCACTACTACTTCCAGATGCCTTAAGTTATAGCTGCGTTAATGAAATCTGTCGCTTAAGCAGTAGCATTGTCAATTCGGAAAATCTACTGCAAAGTGGGTTGAAGATTTGTATTATTGTAGCAACGCGTACAGTCTATGCTAAAAATCGAAGAGTGGGAGCAGTCTGATGCTTACGTCTTTCTATAAGCAGCGCAGATTTAACGCTCTAAAAGCTAATGCGATTATTGCCGGTGAACTTCCTTAAAAATGTTTAGATTTAGGTAACCAATTTTCTGGAATCAGAATTTCGGATGATTTTTTTGTAGTATGTAGTAGGCCTAGTGTTTATGTTTAGGACATTAGGAAAAAATTTTAATAATTAATTTGGGTCTCTTTTTGTCAACAAAATACGTTAGGTCGTTTGATTTGAGACTGTCGAACTCCGAACTCCAAGCTGAATTTGTTTGATGGTTTAGATCTTTAACTGGGGTTTTTCCAATTCTAAAATTTCCAAAACTCGTAAAGGGATCTCTTAAAAAATTGAAAAACAAATCTATTCGGTATCTCTCTGAAGACGATAGCTTAACTGTCGAAACGTGTTAGAGCAACTTTTGTAGTGTTTTTTAATCTTTCTTGGTTTCAGGGGACAATATTTGTTTTTCAATTTTTGAAGATAACCAAGGACCAGTCCGTTCCGCCTAAAAAAGGGGTCTCTTGCTTATCTAAGAGTACTAGGTAAATTTCTTTGATGATTAAGAGAAATGTTTTCCAACAGGTGTATCGACAGAAGTTCTCAGACGTGTCTTGTTAAAATGTTAAACCTTACAAAATTCACAAATGTATAATAATTACCTTTAATTTATTTAGCCATCAAAATTTGCAGGCGATCGGCAGTTATGAGAACGTACTTTTTGGGGTTGTTAAAAAATTTTTGGGCGGTTGAGAACGTTTATGTTATTTTTTTTTTAGTCGTTCACTGTTATATTTTTTACCCAATACTAATGTGTGAGACTGCCAAAAATGGTTGGAAACCACTGATTTACAGTTTTGATTAAATTTTTTGCGAACCTATATTTCTCCTGACAACTTAAAATATTTACACATTTAGAGGTCCCGGTGAATTCCTTTGAGTTTTTAGAGCTGTAAGTAAACTTTCTTAAGAATTTAACACTTGATGCTTTAAATCTATTTTTTTTTATATAATTAATGCTTTAGATTAGTTCTATTCTTCAGCTTTATACAATAGTTGTCCTGAAAGTTTAGAGCGGTAGACGAGTTTTACTAAAATAAAAAAAATTCTTTAAGACTTTGAAGTTCTAGATGAATTTTCTTAATAATTTAAAACTCTAGAATAATTTCCTTGAGTTAGGAAAGCTAAACAAGTTCCCTTGGCAATTAACAACTTTAGGTGTTTCTTTTTTTATTTCTGGAAAAACTAATTCATTAAAAAAATGTTATAAAACATTTTTGAATCTAGATAAGTGTTGCAGATAATTTAGTGAGTTACATAATTAAGTTGCCTGTCAGCATGTTATCAGCCATATTAATAGATTTCTAAAAGAACCCTCTTGGCTTTCAGATGGTAGCCGAGGGAATCAGACAAATTAATTCTTTAAAAAAATTCATTAAAAATTTGGTATGCTTGAGTGCATTTGTTGATTTAGTGAGTTAGATGAATGAATCACCAGTCAGCATGTCAACAATTTCAGTGGTGAAACTCTTTTGATTAAAGAGTTTCACCTCTGGTATCATTGAGTTACTTTACTTTTTCTGTCTTAGCTATCTTATCTTTTGCCATTTTCTTTCTGGAAGACTTTCGTCTCTTGCATGATTGACATACTACCCTTCTGTCCTGATTGTTGATTTTAATCTCATAGCCTCTGTAGATACGTTTAGCCTCTTCGTATGGTTGATATATTGATTTATCATAGTCTTCTGTAGTAAATGCATCTCTTCTTTCTTTTACTTGTTTCATGTGGGATTAATTTCTCCTCTGGTTTGGTTAAAATATCGAATTCCGTGTTTTTTGTCTTGAATAAATTGGGTTATTTTCGTGTTCTTGAAGACCTTTATCTCTTAAGTGTGTATCAACAATACTTAGAACCAGAAAAGAAGCGCAAAAATTTCGCACATTCGTTGATTAAGGTTGTTAGAATTTCAATTGATATGAATTGGTATTTTTTTAAAATAGTTCAGCCTCCAACTGTATGTAAAATGTGTATAAATCGAAATAAATACATGAAAAGTTGCTTTCAGTTTTGTAGACGGACGGGATCAGCTTTAGTAAGGATTAGCAAATAAAATACCAAACTTAAAATTAATTTATTTTGTGAAAAATTTTTTCAAAAGAACAAATTTTGTCTTTTCACAAGATATAATTATTATGGCCTCCATGGTCTCCTGGAGTAAATCTTGAATTTAAGGGTTACACAGGCTACAATTGATAGATTGGGGGGTAGTGTGGGGGGGAGGTGTAAGGATAGTTTGGAGGATAATGTGGGAAGTGGGATGAGGGGTATTTTTCTCGGTAATTTGGATAAGCAGGTGGTTCTGGTGACTCTAAAAAATAGGAGAGTAAAACAATAGTTGCTAATAAAAAAGTGCCGCCATGATTAAAAGTGCGGCAACTTTAAAGTCTAATATCCTCATTTTCCGTTGAATGATACCAGCAAAATGCCACAGATGAAAGTAAGACCACTTTTCTTCATCCATAAGAGTCTTTTATGCCTTGACATTGTTTTCAGATTATAAAATTAAGATTTGTTAAAGATAATTGGTATTTACCTACCATCGAAATGTTAACAAATATAGGTAACCCAACGAAACCACCACAGGCTATAATTGCTAGGTATTTTTTTGGAAAAATGCAAAAACGTGTCGATTTTGTTTAAAATGGGAACATCTTTTGGCCTTAAAAATATAGGTTAGGTTATTTACACATCATTGGAAAACTGTTTTGATTCTTGTTAGAATCATGGATAACTTTTTAAATAGGATTAATTTTTCAAAATTTTATTAAGTAGTGTAGAATGGGAAGACTTGAAACACTTTTTAACTTTGACCGAAAATATAGTTCAAACGCAGTACTAGAGTCTTTCAAATGTTCCTGTCATTTGGAAACTGGAAACAGGAACTTTAAAATGCAATCTATTTCATGTTAATGATTGCATGGGTAAAATGACATTCTGAATTTGTGTTTAAAAGGATTTTTCAAAAAGATATTTTATAAGAAAAACACAAAAACACATTGTCTTGATTATTTTTAAACGAATAATGATCTAATGAATAAATTCTTTGAGTTAATTTTAGAAGTAAGTAGAGTACTAAAACGGGACAATATTTTTGGGTTGCTATTTACGGGTGTTTAAGGGAAATCCGTCCACAGTCAACAGCAATATGGAAACCTTGTCGAATTTTATTTCCTTCGTTAATTGAAAGTACTCGAGGGCGCCAATATCTTGCATATGTCTGTTTCGAACTGTTCTGAATAGCGTTACCATTAAAATCTATTACCTTGCAGATGCAATTTGTATAAAAAATCAAAATAGTGAGAAAAAAAGTCGAATAGTCTTTACAAAACCTCAAAAAAAGTGGAAATTCAAAAAATGATATTTTGAAAAATGGTCGAATGTTTTAAAAAAAGTCAAATCTTTGACAAATCAAACTTTTCAAGTATTTAGAGAAGTTGAAATTTGCGAAAAAAGTGGAAGTTTTCATGAAAAGTCCAAATTAGCAACCTGTTAAAATCTTTTGGAAAAAGTCCAGATTGTTAAAAAGGTGGAAATTTTGAGTCCTAAAATATTCAAAAAAGTCTAAATTATCAAAAAATCCAAATTATTATTGAAGTCGAGATTTTCAACCAAGTGAATTTTTGTCAAAAAAAGTAGAATTTTACAAAAAATTTAAAATTTTGAAAAATGCCAAGATGTTTAATAAAAGTCACTCACTTTCCATACGCCCATTCTTTTCCTCTAGAGATTTACATATATTTAATAAATCTCTGAGTACTGACTAACAGACAACGCACAGCCTAAATGTAGCATGAACTTTCGTACATGTGTTTTCTGTAATATGTAGGTGAGCACTAAGAGAGGATTTTTCAAAAGTCAATCTTTAAGATAGTAGAAAGGAAGGAAGGATGGACTCCAACAGAAATGTACCAACATCTGAAGGAAGCAATAACGGAAACTGCAAAAAAAGTACTTGGTACCGAACAATTAGACGATATTATAAAAATAAAAAAAGATGCCTTTCAGAAATGGCTAGAAGACAAAACAACAGAAACACGAAAAGAGTGTAACTCTCAGGCAGCAAGTTAAACGAAGGGTAATATTAGAGAAAAACAAATATTAGGAAAGAATGTGTAAAGATATAGACCACACAATTAGTTATAACAGATCAACGGAAGCATGGAAAAAAATAAAAAAAACATTAGAAACAATAATAAACATAAAAATATCGTACAAATAATTAAACCTAGGGAATGGAAAGTACACTACTCAACGCTCCTGCAGGAATCTAGGCCAGAATATAAACAACAAGAAGAGGGAACAGCAATAATGGGTGAAGCCGAAATAACAGAAGACGATATAAAGAAGACCCTCAAAAAGGCAAAAAGCAATAAGGCACCCGGAACAGAAAATATAAAAATGGAATTATTAAAATATCGAGGGAGAAAGGTTATATCTTACGCCCAAGCGTTGTTGAACAAAATTGAAAGAAGAGAAAAAAATCCCAAGAGAATGGAACTTATCATATACAAGGTGATCAGAAAGAGTAGGCCAAAGCTTAACTGGAGATACTACATACCAAAATATTACGATTGAGCTCAATATGCCTTATACTAATGTCGCTGGTTTAAGAGGAATAGGGTGTTCAAAGATTAAATTTTATTCTGAAATTTCTTAATAATTGAAATAGTTTTGATGCTTTAAATTTATATTTGGGAATTTTATGTTTTTCGGTGTAAGAATTACGAATTTTAGGTTTATTTTGACTTTGCCCTTAGAAGGCAAATATACGTAAATTAAATTTTTTTATCTATTGAGTTATGTTTGAAGCAGGTGAATGTTATAAAAGAACGATAAGTTCTACAAAAAAAAGGTACTTTTGTTTGGGTCGCCTAAAGCTATTGGTTTTTGAGTTATTTGCATTTAAAAGGTTCAATGTAATTTTTTTGATTTTTTACTTTTGAAATATGCAAAGATACAGAGAAGGAATCAAAGCCGCAGTAAATACCAATTAAAATTATTAGTATTAGAGACAATAATAAACTTCAAATCGAATGTTGGAAGTGTCTACCACCTACTTCAATAAATTTTAAATTTTACTTTCTTAAATGTCAAAATCAAAATTTCCATATTATTTTTAAATGTATTTGCAGCTTCTTGGAGTATTTACAGCAACTCCTGAAGATAATTTAATTCTTTCTGAAAAATTGAATCCTTCAAATCTGAAAAAATTTTATAATATCTGCCCCTTAAAAAATCGTAAAAAAATACATTAAAATTTTTAAATGCGAATATCTTAAAAACCGATAGTTTTAGACGACTCAAACAAGAGTATCTTTTCTTTGTAGAATTAATCGTTCTTTTATATTTTTTATTTGTTCTAAGCGTAACTCAACATACAAAAAAAATATGTATTAATTTACTCAAATAATATGGCGAATTTAGCGCCCTCTAAAAGAAAGGTCAAAAAAAGCTTAAAATTCGTAATCCTTATACCAAAAAACATAAAACTTTTTATTTTTAGATTTATAATATCAAAACTCTTTTAGTTATTGAGAAATTTCAGAAAAAAATTTAAATTTTGAACGCCCTGTATCTCGTAAACCAGCACATTGCTATAAGGCATATTGAGCTCTATGGTAATATTTTTGTGTCTAGTATTTCCAGTTTGGCGTTGGCACATTTATTCTGACTCACCCTATATATCCTCCATATTCAGAGTGTCCCACCGGGAATCGCCGCGATATCTGGCAAAGTACTCATCTAAATAATTTAAAAATTTGCCAACGCAAGTGCAAAGACGATAAGACCAATATAACTAAAATATTCGCAAAGTTGTAGTATTTCCGGTTATACCATAAGTTGACACCAACTTCCTTATTTTAAATAAGATGCTCTATATATTTTTGCATTTTTGTATTTTATTTGATTTTTTAGGGCCACTTTGAATAACAAACATTGTTATTAAAATTTATAGCTTTCGAGATAATTGGATTTTTACAAAAAATTTGACAAATGCAAGGTCCAACGAAATTCTTTATATCTTTTTCCAGAAAACAGATATTAATTTCATATCTAGTACATAAGTAGAACAGATATTAAGCTATCTTGCATAACTTTTTAAAAACATTATACCAAGCGCTGAATTCATGTCTGAACATTTTCATAAATTCAAGCAGCGATAACTTTGTTATTTTAAATAGAACACCCTATATTTTTTAACCTATCTTATGCAGATTTTAATTATCTTTTATCTGATGTTAGCTATTTAAGGATTGCTGTTACAACTTTTAGAAATAATTACAATTTTTTACTTTTATTTTCCTACTTCACCTATAATGAACTCTTGGGTCACATATCAGTAAAGTTATAAGTAGAAATAATTTCTATCGACAATTAAACTGTCAGGAAACTATTTGTAAAATTATTTCTAATTTATTTTTTAGTGTGTGGTGAAGCTCAAATGACAATATGCCTGACCATCTTTTTTTAGTAATGAGAATCGTTTTCAATTTTTTATTATTTTCTGACGATGTAACAAAGTTATATTACAAATATGTAATACAGTGATAAATTTGCTGTTCGATGTCCATATAAAGTAAAGCTCTCATGAAATCCAGTAAAGTGAATGATAAAAAACCCCACAAATGTCGACTCCGTCAAAGAGAAATCAGATAGAAAAAAATCTGTTGCTGATAATAAAAATGTCGAAATAGCATTTCCAATTATGTCGAGTAGTCATGCTTTAATTTTAGCTTTATGACACACTATGAATTACTATAAATAATTTAACTGATTGTTTCATAATTTAGTTGTCGATATCGATTGTTTCTTTTTTTAATACATTTCATTTATTTAAAATTGCAATTATTT
The DNA here is from genome assembly GCA_028583605.1 of Dastarcus helophoroides. Lineage (NCBI taxonomy): Eukaryota > Metazoa > Arthropoda > Insecta > Coleoptera > Bothrideridae > Dastarcus > Dastarcus helophoroides. The sequence goes on from CM053334.1 coordinate 29,676,257, forward strand.
TCAAAAGTCGACATAAATTCAACACTCGGTATAATGTTTTTGAACTTATAAAAGTTATGATAATTGTGTTCTACTTACGTACCAAATATGAAATAAATATCTGGTTTCTGAAAAAAGATACCAAGAATTTCTTGGGACCTTGCACCTGTCAAATTTTTATAAAAATCCAATTATCTCAAAAATTATAAATTTTAGGAACAATGTTTGTTATTCAAAGTGGCCTTAAGATATTCAATAAAATCCAAAAATGCAAAAATATATAGGGTGTCTCATTTAAAATAACGAAGTTGATGTTAACTTCCGGTGTAAGCGAAAGTATTACAACTTTGCGAATATTTTAGGTGTGTTGGTTTTTAATTTGATTTTTTGGTTCGACCCTTTTTTAGAAATTTAGTTTTTTCTTGAGGAATTCGCCTATTTTTGAAAATTTTCAATATGTTTTAATTTCGACATCGCAAAACTTACATTTTTTTCAAAATTTCAATTGTTTTCTCAAAATTTGTTCGACTATATTTAAAATTTAACTGTTTACCAAATTTATTACTTTTTCTGAAATGTGGGCTTATCGAGAATACTGACTTTTTGAATTTTTTCAAATTTCTGCCCTTTGAGAACTTTTACTCTTTTTGAAAATGTTAACTTTCTTGCAAGCTGTGCTTTTTCCAAAATTCCCACTTTTTGAAAGGTTAGAACTTTTCAACATTTCACTTTTTTGACTTTATGCAAATTTGAATTTCTTTTGTTTGAAAATTTCGACTTCCTTCAAAAGTTCGATCCTATTTGAAAATCTCGAATTAATTTTTGAATTGTAAGATTTTTTTAATGTTCACTTTTTTTGAACCGTTCGGCTATTATTCAAGTTTTTCTACAAATTCTATCCTTTATAAAAACTTTTTAAAATGTCGAGCCTTTTTTGGAAATTTTGGTTCGATTTAAAAAAAAATGCTTTTTTAAAATTTCAACTGTCCAAAATTTTGATATTTTAAAAGAATTCAATTTTTCAAAATTTCGATAATTTTAACTATTCTGGAAAATTTGGTTTTTCTTCTATTTAGTTTTTTTTTGAAAGTTTGAGCGAATACGTAGATACTTTTTTAAATCTCGAATTTTTTTCAAAATCTTGACCATTTATGAAATTTTTAAATTACATTCCAAAATTTAACCTTTTTTAAAAATTAGGAACACTTTTGAAAATTTGGCCATTTATTCTAATATTCGAATTTTGGAAATAGCGATTTCCATGCAAGTTTCGACATCTTTCAAAATTACATTTTCCAAAATTTTGACTATTTGAAAATTTGGTTTTAACATTTTCGACTTTTTTCACCATTTTCACTAAAAAAATTCGACAAGTTTGAAACTTTTTTGAAAAGTTCGCCTTTATTCCAAATTTTCAATTTTTTTGTAAATTACGTTTTCTCTAAAATTTCAACATCTTTCAAAATTTTGATTTTTAAGATTTTGGCGCTTTTTTATTTTGGAAATTTTATCTTTTTAAATTTCGCCTTTTTTCAAATTTATACCTTTTTTAAAAATTCTTTTGTACATTTTAATTTTTCATAAATTTCGGCTTCGAAACGAAATATCAAGGATAAAATCGAAATGTTCAAATAAAATTCGAAATTTCAAGGAACATATCCAAAAGATTTTGAGGTGAAATCTGCAATTTCGACTTTAAATAAAACTTTTCAGATAAAATTCTGAATTAATTCTTGACAGTGAAAATTTCTATAAGAACGTTAAAATCCTAAAACTGCTAACAAAAATGTTTGTTAAATAGATATGGCGACATTTTAAAGAAATAAGAAAACACGCAGAAAAGAAGCAGAAATTGGAAAAATTGCATGAGAGGAGTTTTAAACAATTTTAAAGTCGTGCTTTAAGTAGTACCTAACAATGATCACATCGCGGTCTACTTGTTTTGTGGGTTTGTGTGTATTAGGGATGTAACGGATGTTGGTTTTCCCACATTCGTGAATGCGAATGCGAATGCGAATATTCATTTCCAACATTCACGAATGCGAATGCGAATATCAGAAAAATAATTGAATTTTGAGAAAAAGTCAAATTTTTGATAAAAAAGCTCAATCTGAAACTTTTAGAAAAAGACGAATTTTGAAAAACAGGTTAGAATTCTTGGACAGTCAAAATTTCGAGAAAAAGGTCGAAATTTCTATAAAATATTCAAAATTTCCAGTAAAGTCAAAATTTTAGAGGAAACAGTAGAATTTTAAGTGAAAAGTCGTAATTTAGAAAAAGGCGAATTATAATAAAAAAAAACAGTTTCGGGATAAAGTCGGAATTTTCAGGGCATTAAATTAAATATTAAAAGCTGGCTTTTTTTTTTAAATTTGAAAAATATCTCAATTTCAAAGAAACAGACGATTTTCGAGATACAAATTGAAAGTTTCGAAAACACAAACTAGCTTTCAAAAAAATCAAAATTCCGAAGAAAAGGGTGAATTTTGAGGAAAACTTTTTGAAAAGGGCCGAAATTTTAAGAAAAAGACATTTCTTGACTAAATTTATTTTTTAACGATTACCTGAGTAAAGGATAAGCTCCTCCTGCCCCTTGCCATACTGTGACATCAGAAAACATCCATTGAGATAAGCGTCTTCAAAATTTTGAGAAACGAGTGAAAATTTGAATTTGAATATTCGCAAAAAATATTTTTAAAAATTTGCAGATAAACAATATTATAAAAATTTTTACTTTTTTGTCAAAGAATCCACCAAATTTTGAGAAAGAGTCTAAGTTTGATAAACGAGTTGAAATTTGCAGAAAGACAAATTAAAAAAAAATCGAAATTTTCGGGAAAAGTCAAATTTTAAGAAATGCCAATATTTTGAAAAAAAAACGACGAATTTTGAAGAAAAAATTTGGAAATTTTGAGAAAGTCGGATTTTGAAAAAAGAAGTCGAATTTTAGAATAAATTTGAAATTTCAAAGCAAAAAGAGAATTTTATTTTAAAAAAGGGACGAATTAAAAAAATCGAAATTTCGAGAAAATGTCGAAATTTCAAGGACAGAGCTAGTTGTCAGAAAAAAATGGAAAATAGAAAATGTTCCCACAGTTGAGAGTATACATTTTTATTTGGGTGTACAAACTAGGGGACAGCAAGTGTCCCACCCCGCGTTATTGTAGCTAGCTACTTTAAAAATTACTTTTTACTAGGTGGGTCTGGATAAATTACTGCATTAGTTAGTATCTTAATAAGTGTCTATCCCTCAAGGGTCCATGGACCCCAGTTTAAGAAACCCTGCCTTAGCAGTTGCATTGCTATTTCATAAATAATGTTCAATGTTATTGCCAAATAGATTCGCAATATATTCGCATAATTTCTTGCGAATACGAATGCGAATATTAAAAAACATGCGAATATTCACGAATGGGAATGCGAATGCGAATATTCGTTACATCTCTAGTGTGTATAATAAAGAGTAAAATTTATATAAGTCGGTACAACCTACGACTGAAAAATACTTGATGGACGTCAAGCAATAAAACCGGTAACTTCACTTTGTTATACTTTACTATTCAGTGTTCAAGAAACAAATTTTTTGCAGAAATACACATAACACAAAAAAATTACATAAACTATTAACAAAGAAATGTTACCTGCAATACCTGTAATACCTGTTAAAAAACCAAATTTTACCTAGCCTATGTGAGACTTTCGTAAAAAGCAATATCCCTCCAAAAAATTAAGATTTCGATGCCCTAAAAGAGTTTTTAGTCATGTATATGGATAAAATACTCCAAATGAAAAAAAAAAATTTAAATGTATTTGGTGGTAAATTGCACTTATAACTGCGCATGTTTGTTTATATCTGTTTTATTTAAATATAATGTTATTATATTATAAAAAATTTTTGCTATATTTAATTAATTTATTTTAATATTTTATGGTGCAATTTGTATTATTTATACTGCAAGTTTTGGTATTTTCTAATGCAATCTATAGCGCAATTTTGGTAATTTTTTACTGCAATAATATCCGGTCTTTATTTAGAACTGTAAATAAACCACTTTAATCTATCAATTTTTTTTAGAAATACAGGGACGGGGTCCTGGAACAGTGCGTCGGGCATCTGTAGATCCTATAATAAAGAAGTTAGGAATTCCATTCAAATGCAGACCTGAACTGTGTACAAGGATGTATTTCAGAAAATTATGTTCATATGTTCAGGGTATATCCAAAAAGTGTGACCCGCTGAGGGTTATTTTTTTAAAATAGAACTCTCTGTATTTTATTACATTTTTAAGTTTCTTTCTGACAACTTTACATATTCCTAAGATATTGTTAAATTTGGGTAAATAATTCCAGAGTAATAAATAAATAAAGAGAAAAAAATATTTTGCAACATTTTCTTTAAAAACTCATTAAAAATACAGAAACCCCCTAAAATCAAAACTACACTAAATGTTTACTGTAGTGGGTCTTCAGTTAGTTTGCTATAAATAACTAAAGCCTAACTTGTACAGGGTGTCCAAAATTCAATGCAAAATGGGTTAAAATATGAAGCAATTTTTCTTCGTCTTTTCAAATAGAACACCTTGTATATTTTTTCTATGAGATACAGAATTAAAAAACGAAAATTTTTTGTACCTACAAATATTTCGAAATTTTAAACGGTTAAGTAGATATTCGTCTCGGATTATTACATATGACTCTTTTGACACTAAGAGGGAAAGTACCCGAAGTGTACCCCACCGATTTTTTTCATTTTGTGATATGTTATAGTACATAACAAAATATTGGACATGTATTTTTTTTAGATGCTAACTCAACGATTTAAGTCGTGAAACCACCCCTTAAAATTAACCCCAAAAAACAGTTTTTCTTTAATAACTCAAGAATTAGTTAGAATTTTTTGATAAAACAAACGCTCTGTTATTTCCCATAAAAAACTGCTCCCAAAAACATATTAGTTATGTTAAAAAGTTGCAAACCCTAGTTTTTATGGGGATGAGTTTCATTTTTTTTCTTATATATCAACTTTTGAACAACTGAATTTTATCAAAATTAACAATTTTACTAAGAAAACTAAAAAATAAAATTGAACTGTCTCGAGGTTTTGCAAAAAAAATCCTTGAAAGGGGTGATTTAACCCTTGAGTTAATTTTTTTCGGTACAGTGATATGGAAAGTAAAACACGACATATGTTTTCAATTTTATTTCCATAATGATTATAACGTAAAATAACGTAACACCCCTATTTTTATGACGCTTGTAGAACCCCATGGATTTGATCATTATTAGATTGCGAATTAAAACATTTATTTTTTCACTTTTAACTTATTATGTGTTAGTATTTCATCAAAATAATGTATCAACAATTTTTTTAGATGCTAAATTTGTGATTTAGGTGGTGAACTCCCCACCCCTAAAGATAACCCTCAAAAACAGTTTTTGTTTAATATCTCAAGAATAAATTGGAATTTTTCGGTAAAACCATTGTTACGTTATTTCCCATGAGAATGTGTTTCCAAAAACCTATCAGTTATGCCAAAGGGTTGCAGACCCTAATTTTTATGGGGGTGGGTTTCATTTTTTTCTTTTATACCAACTTTTAAATCATTGAATTTTATGGAATTTGGCAATGTCATTAAGAAAATTAAAAAATAAAATTTACCTGTCTGGCGGTTTTACAAAAAAATCATTGGAAAGGGTGATTTACTCCCACGGTTATTTTTTTCTGAAGAATGATAGGAATAATTGAACACAACATATGGTTTTAATTTTATTGCTATAATGCTTTTTCTGATATATATTTTGCAGTAAAAGTGAAATAATATTAAACTTTCACCTTTATAAGGGTTGTCGATGGGATTGAGCATTACCATATTGCGAGTAAAAACATTAATTTTTTCACCTCCTACTTGTTTTACGTCGATATTTCATCAATATAATATGCCAACAATTAAGTTTTAATTTGAAAATACTTATTGTTTAGAGTCTCACCCGTAAAATCTCTATTTTCGCTTGAATGTAAAGAAATATTATTTACTGAACAAAGTCTCGAAACATTATATTGTGCAGAAAAAATCTACATTTGCTGATCATTTCGATCAATGTAGCAGTCTTATTAAGAAAATTAAAAACCAAAGTTGATCTCTTCCAGTTTTGGATTAAATACATACCGTGAAGTCCAAAAATAACGCATGTAAATTCATTATCTACGAAATTTAAGATTATCAAATGACACTTTTAAGGCATAATTATATCCCTCACCCTTCAACCCACCTGGAGTTATAGTTACCCTTTTGAAATGTTTAAATTGAATAAGGATGCTTGTGATACCTCATTTAAAATAGTATTTAATTCTCTATTCAGCAGACTTAAGTTTTTTGAATTTTGCTAATATTCGTCAAGAAAATAAAATTTAAACATTTTTAAATGTATTTAATATCCATTCAATCAAATATATTTTAAGCTACGTATATGTGCCACAAGTCTGTCACATTTGTCTTCTCTAATAGATTTTGTGTCATAATTATAGATTTTTTCCTTTACGCAAGTGAAGAAATATCCAACAAGAAGAAAGAAGAAAAAAGAGTGCCTTTTGCACATATCTGGAAAAATGATACATTACAATAAATTATATAAAAATACAATAAAAATATTAGGCATAATTTAATAATGATTAACTCCAAGGGATTTCCAAACCTCTTATAATCAAAGTTTTATGGTATTTCACTTCTAATGCAAAATGTATGTCACAATAAACGTTTCAAGAATAACATTGAAAATATATGTTGCGATTAATTGTCTATATTACTGCAAATAAAAAATTAACTCTTGGGTAAATCACTCATTCCGATGAGTCTTTTCACAAAACCGGAAGAGGTCAACTTTGGTTTTCAATTTTCCTAATAATATTGCTATATTGACTGAAATGAACGGTAAATGTGGATTTTCTTTCAGCACAATATGATTTTTTGTGACTTTGTTCAGTAAAGAGCATTTCTTTGCATTCAAACGAAAATATAAATTTTAAGGGTGAGACCCTAAACAATAAGTATTTTCAAATTAAAACTTAATTGTTGACATATTATATTGTTGAAATATCGACATAAAATAAGTATAAGGTGAAAAAATTAATGTTTTACCCCGCAATCTGTTAATGATCAATCCCATCGCCAAACCTCATAAAGGTAAATGTTTTATATTATTTCACTTTTAATGCAAATTATATGTCAGAAAAAACATTACAGCAATAAAACAAAACCATACGTTTTGTTTAATTATTATATTGTATAATTATCATTATACAGAAAAAAATGACTCTAGGGGTAAATCACCCATTCCAATGCTTTTTTTGTAAAACCCCGATTTTTAATTTTCTTAATGAGATCGCCAAATTCCATAAAATTCAAATTTTAAAGTTGGTATAAAAGAAAAAAATTAAACCCACCCGTATACTCAAAATTTTTTCAAAATCTTGACCATTTATAAAATTTTTAAATTACATTCTAAAATTTAACCATTTTTTTTAATTATGAACACTTTCGAACAATTTTGCAATTTATTCTAATATTTGAATTTTGGAAATAGCGATTTCCATGCAAATTTCGACATTTTTCAAAATTACATTTTCCAAAATTTTCGAAAATTTGGTTTCAACATTTTCGACTTTTTTCAACATTTTTAACATTTTTTTTATCCAAATTTTTACTTTTTAAAAAAATTCGACAAATTTGAAACTTTTTTGAAAAGTTCGCCTTAATTCCAAATTTTCAATTTTTTTGTAAATTACGTTTTCTCTAAAATTTCAACATCTTTCAAAATTTTGATTTTTAAGATTTTGGCGCTTTTTTATTTTGGAAATTTTATCTTTTTAAATTTCGCCTTTTTTCAAATTTATACCTTTTTTAAAAATCGTTTTGTACATTTTAATTTTTCATAAATTTCGGCTTCGAAACGAAATATCAAGGATAAAATCGAAATGTTCAAATAAAATTCGAAATTTCAAGGAACATATCCAAAAGATTTTGAGGTGAAATCTGCAATTTCGACTTTAAATAAAACTTTTCAGATAAAATTCTGAATTAATTCCTGACAGTGAAAATTTCTATAAGAACGTTAAAATCCTAAAACTGCTAACAAAAATGTTTGTTAAATAGATATTGGCGACATTTTAAAGAAATAAGAAAACACGCAGAAAAGAAGCAGAAATTGGAAAAATTGCATGAGAGGAGTTTTAAACAATTTTAAAGTCGTGCTTTAAGTAGTACCTAACAATGATCACATCGCGGTCTACTTGTTTTGTGGGTTTGTGTGTATTAGGGATGTAACGGATGTTGGTTTTCCCACATTCGTGAATGCGAATGCGAATGCGAATATTCATTTCCAACATTCACGAATGCGAATGCGAATGCGAATATCAGAAAAATAACTGAATTTTGAGAAAAAGTCAAATTTTTGATAAAAAAGCTCAATCTGAAACTTTTAGAAAAAGACGAATTTTGAAAAACAGGTTAGAATTCTTGGACAGTCAAAATTTCGAGAAAAAGGTCGAAATTTCTATAAAATATTCAAAATTTCCAGTAAAGTCAAAATATTAGAGGAAACAGTAGAATTTTAAGTGAAAAGTCGTAATTTAGAAAAAGGCGAATTATAATAAAAAAAAACAGTTTCGGGATAAAGTCGGAATTTTCAGGGCATTAAATTAAATATTAAAAGCTGGCTTTTTTTTTTAAATTTGAAAAATATCTCAATTTCAAAGAAACAGACGATTTTCGAGATACAAATTGAAAGTTTCGAAAACACAAACTAGCTTTCAAAAAAATCAAAATTCCGAAGAAAAGGGTGAATTTTGAGGAAAACTTTTTGAAAAAGGCCGAAATTTTAAGAAAAAGACATTTCTTGACTAAATTTATTTTTTAACGATTACCTAAGTAAAGGATAAGCTCCTCCTACCCCTTGCCATACTGTGACATCAGAAAACATCCATTGAGATAAGCGTCTTCGAAATTTTGAGAAAAGATGTTAAAATTTAAATTTTCTGGGATTTTTGTCTTCACATAAATTTAATATTCGCAAAAAATATTTTTAAAAATTTGCAGATAAACAATATTATAAAAATTCTTACTTTTTTATCAAAGGATCCACCAAATTTTGAGAAAAAGGCTAAGTTTGATAAACTAGTTGAAATTTGCAGAAAGATAAATTAGAAAAAAAGTCGAAATTTTCGGAAAAGGTCAAATTTTAAGAAATGCCAATATTTTGAAAAAAAACGACGAATTTTGAAGAAAAAATTTCGAAATTTTGAGAAAGTCGGATTTTGAAAAAAGAAGTCGAATTTTAGAATAAATTTGAAATTTCAAAGCAAAAAGAGACTTTTTTTTTAAAGGGACGAATTAAAAAAAATCGAAATTTCGAGAAAATGTCGAAATTTCAAGGATAAAGTTAGTTGTCAGAAAAAAATGGAAAACAGAAAAGGTTCCCAAAGTTGACAGTATACATTTTTATTTGGGTGTATAAACCAGGGGACAGCAAGTGTCCCACCCCGCGTTGTTGTAGCTAGTTACTTTTAAAATTACTTTTTACTAGGTGGGTCTGGATAAATTACTGCATTAGTTAGTATCTTAATAAGTGTTTATCCCTCAAGGGTCCATAGACCCCAGTTTAAGAAACCCTGCCTTAACAGTTGCATTGCTATTTCATAAATAATGTTCCATGTTATTGTCAAATAGATTCGCAATATATTCGCATAATTTCTTGTGAATGCGAATATTAAAAAACATGCGAATATTCGCGAATGGGAATGCGAATGCGAATATTCGTTACATCACTAGTGTGTATAATAAAGAGAGTAAAATTTATATAAGGCGGTATAACCTACGACTGAAAAATACTTGATGGACGTCAAATAATAAAACCGGTAACTTCACTTTGTTATACTTTACTACTCAGTGTTCACGAAACAAAATTTTTGCAGAAATACACATAACAGCATTAAAAAAATTACAAAAACTATTAACAACGAAATGTTACCTGCAATACCTGTTAAAAAATCAAATTTTACCTAGCCTATGTGAGACTTTCGTAAAAAGCAATATCCCTCTAAAAAATTAAGATTTCGATGCCATAAAAGAATTTTTAGTCATGTATATGGATAAAATACTCCAAATGAAATTATATTTGGGGGTAAATTGCACTTATAACTGCGCATGTTTGTTTATATCGGTTTAATTTAAATATAATGTTATTATATTATAAAAAAAATTTGCTACATTTAATTAATTTATTTTAATATTTTATGGTGCAATTTGTATTATTTATACTGCAAGTTTTAGCATTTTCTAATGCAATCTATAGCGCAATTTTGGTAATTTTTTAGTGCAATAATATCCGCTTTTTATTTAAAACTGTAAATAAACCACTTTAATCTATCAATTATTTTTAGAAATACAGAAACAGGGTCCTGCAACAGTGCGTCGGGCATCTGTAGATTCTATAATAAAGAAGTTAGAACTTCCATTCAAATGCAGACCTGTGTTCAAGGATGTATTTCAGAAAATTATGTTACCATGTTCATGGTATATCCAAAAAGTGTGTGCCGCTGAGGATTATTTTTTTAAAATAGAACCCTCTGTATTTTATTACATTTTAAAGTTTCTTTCTGACAACTTTACATATTCCTAAGATATTGTTAAATTTGGTTAAATAATTCCAGAGTGATAAATAAATAAAGAGAAAAAAATATTTTGCAACATTTTCTTTAAAAACTCATTAAAAATACAAAAACGCCCTAAAATTAAAACTACACTAAATGTTTACTGTAGTGGGTCTTCAGTTAGTTTGCTATAAATATCTAAAACCTAACTTGTACAGGGTGTCCAAAATTCAATGCAAAATGGGCTAAAATATGAAGCAATTTTTCTTCGTCTTTTCAAATAGAACACCTTGTATATTTTTTCTATGAGATACAGAATTAAAAAACGAAAATTTTTTGTACCCACAAATATTTCGAAATTTTAAACGGTTAAGTAGATATTCGTCGGATTATTACATATGGCTCTTTCGACACTAACAAGGAAAGTACCCGAAATGTACCCCACCGATTTTTTTCATTTTGTGATATGTTATAGTACATAACAAAATATTAGACATGTATTTTTTTTTAGATGCTAACTCAACGATTTAAGTCGTGAAACCACCCCTTAAAATTAACCCCAAAAAACAGTTTTTCTTTAATGACTCAAGAATTAGTTAGAATTTTTTAATAAAACAAACGCTCTGTTATTTCCCATAAAAAACTGCTCCCAAAAACATATTAGTTATGTTAAAAAGTTGCAACCCCTAGTTTTTATGGGAATAAGTTTCATTTTTTTTTTATATATCAACTTTTGAACAACTGAATTTCATCAAAATTAACAATTTTACTAAGAAAACTAAAAAATAAAATTGAACTGTCTCGAGGTTTTGCAAAAAAAATCCTTGAAAGGGGTGATTTAACCCTTGAGTTAATTTTTTTCTGTACAGTGATATGGAAAGTAAAACACGACATATCTTTTCAATTTTATTTCCATAATGATTATAACGTAAAATAACGTAACACCCCTATTTTTATGACGCATGTAGAACCCCATGGATTTGATCATTATTAGATTGCGAATTAAAACATTTATTTTTTCACTTTTAACTTATTATGTGTTAGTATTTCATCAAAATAATGTATCAACAATTTTTTTAGATGCTAAATTTGTGATTTAGGTGGTGAACTCCCCACCCCTAAAGATAACCCTCAAAAACAGTTTTTGTTTAATATCTCAAGAATAAATTGAAATTTTTCTGTAAAACCATTGTTACGTTATTTCCCATGAGAATGTGCTTCCAAAAACCTATCAGTTATGCCAAAGGGTTGCAGACCCTAATTTTTATGGGGGTGGGTTTCATTTTTTTCTTTTATACCAACTTTTAAATCATTGAATTTTATGGAATTTGAAAATGTCATTAAGAAAATTAAAAAATAAAATTTACCTGTCTCGCGGTTTTACAAAAAAATCATTCGAAAGGGTAATTTACTCCCACGGTTATTTTTTTCTGAAGAATGATAGGAATAATTGAACACAACATATGGCTTTAATTTTATTGCTATAATGCTTTTTCTGATATATATTTTGCAGTAAAAGTGAAATAATATTAAACTTTCACCTTTATAAGGGTTGTCGATGGGATTGAGCATTACCATATTGCGAGTAAAAACATTCATTTTTTCACCTCCTACTTATTTTACGTCGATATTTCATCAATATAATATGCCAACAATTAAGTTTTAATTTGAAAATACTTATTGTTTAGAGTCTCACCCGTAAAATCTCTATTTTCGCTTGAATGTAAAGAAATATTATTTACTGAACAAAGTCTCGAAACATTATATTGTGTAGAAAAAATCTACATCATTTCGATCAATGTAGCAGTCTTATTAAGAAAATTAAAAACCAAAGTTGATCCCATCCAGTTTTGGATTAAATACATACCGTGAAGTCCAAAAGTAACGCATGTAAATTCATTATCTACGAAATTTAAGATTATCAAATGACACTTTTAAGGCATAATTATATCCCTCACCCTTCAACCCACTTGGAGTTATAGTTACCCTTTTGAAATGTTTAAATTGAATAAGGATGCTTGTGATACCTCATTTAAAATAGTTTTTAATTCTCTATTCAGCAGACTTAAGTTTTTTGAATTTTGATAATATTCGTCAAGAAAATGAAATTTAAACCTTTTTAAATGTATTTAATATCCATTCAATCAAATATATTTTAAGCTATGTATATGTGCCACAAGTCTGTCGCATTTGTCTTCTCTAATAGATTTTGTGTCATAATTATAGATTTTTTCCTTTACGCAAGTAAAGAAATATCCAACAAGAAGAAAGAAGAAAAAAGAGTCCCTTTTGCACATATCTGGAAAAATGATACATTACAATAAATTATATAAAAATACAATAAAAATATTAGGCATAATTTAATAATGATTAACTCCAAGGGATTTCCAAACCTCTTATAATTAAAGTTTTATGGTATTTCACTTCTAATGCAAAATGTATGTCACAATAAACGCTTCAAGAATAACATTGAAAATATATGTTGCGATTAATTGTCTATATTACTGCAAATAAAAAATTAACTCTTGGGTAAATCACTCATTTCGATGAGTCTTTTCACAAAACCGGAAGAGGTCAACTTTGGTTTTCAATTTTCCTAATAATATTGCTATATTGACTGAAATGATCGGTAAATGTGGATTTTCTTTCAGCACAATATGATTTTTTGTGACTTTGTTCAGTAAAGAGCATTTCTTTGCATTCAAACGAAAATATAAATTTTAAGGGTGAGACCCTAAATAATAAGTATTTTCAAATTAAAACTCAATTGTTGACATATTATATTGTTGAAATATCGACATAAAATAAGTATAAGGTGAAACAATTAATGTTTTACCCCGCAATATGTTAATGATCAATCCCATCGCCAAACCTCATAAAGGTAAAGGTTTTATATTATTTCACTTTGAATGAAAATTATATGTAAGAAAAAACATTAGAGCAATAAAACAAAACCATACGTTTTGTTTAATTATTTATATCATTATACAGAAAAAAATGACTCTAGGGGTAAATCACCCATTCCAATGCTTTTTTTGTAAAACCTCGATTTTTAATTTTCTTAATGAGATTGCCAAATTCCATAAAATTCAAATTTTAAAGTTGGTATAAAAGAAAAAAATTAAACCCACCCGTATACTCAAAATTTTTTCAAAATCTTGACCATTTATGAAATTTTTAAATTACATTCTAAAATTTAACCATTTTTTTTTAATTATGAACACTTTCGAACAATTTTGCAATTTATTTTAATATTTGAATTTTGGAAATAGCGATTTCCATGCAAATTTCGACATTTTTCAAAATTACATTTTCCAAAATTTTCGAAAATTTGGTTTCAACATTTTCGACTTTTTTCAACATTTTTAACATTTTTTTTATCCAAATTTTTACTTTTTAAAAAAATTCGACAAATTTGAAACTTTTGAAAAGTTTGCCTTAATTCAAAATTTTCAATTTTTTTGTGTAAATTATATTTTCTCTAAAATTTAAAAATTGTGGTTTTTAAGATTTCGTCACTTTTTTCATTTTCGAAATTTTACCTTTTTAAACTACGCCTTTTTTCAAATTTATACCTTTTTTAAAAAAATTTTTTGTACATTTTGATTTTTTTAAATTTTACGTTCACAGCATTTTGGGAAATTTTGAAATGTTTTATTCAAATTTAAAACAATAATTTTAATTTTTCATAAATTTCAGCTTCGGAACGAAATATCGAGGATAAAATCGAAATGTTCGGACAAAAGTCGAAGTTCCAAGGAACATATCCAAAAGATTTTGAGGTGAAAGAAAAACTGTTTTTTGGGGTTAACTTTGAGGGGTGCTTTCACCACTTAAATCGCCGAGTTAGCACCTAAAAAAAAATACATGTACAATATTTTGTTATGTACTATAACATATCACAATATGAAAAAAATCGGTGGGGTACACCTCGGGTACTTTTCTTGTAAGATACAAGACAAAAAATCATAGATGGCTTTGATAAAAATTAATTACCTTATAATTATTTTGTAAGTTGACTGCCAAGCTCTCTTAGGATTACAAATAGATAACTAAATAACAAAACATTCGACCAATTCAAACCAGTAAAGACTACCTTGATAGATGTTCAAAACGTCCTTAGACTCTAAAAAAAAAACGTAGAGTGCGTTGGAAAAAGTTAAAAAAACTTCTTGTCATAAAATTAAATAACAGATTTAATATTCGCTGAAAAGAATTTGGTTGATTTCGTAGATTTTCAAAATGAATTTTAGTAAAGATGAGTTTGTAGATTGCGAAATGTTGAAAGATCATTTGAAAATCGCATAGAAAAATGTTTAAATCAATGCGGGAGGCATTTTGAACATTTATTAAAGTTTTCTTTTTTAGTGGATTGAAGGTTTCCTATATTTTGTTATTTATTTATTTATTTGTAGTCATAAGAGAGCTTGAAAATTACCTTACAACAAAATTAAATGTAATTAATTCTTATCAAAGCCATCTTTGATTCTTTGTCTTGTATCTTATTGTTAGTGTCGACAGAGCCATATGTAATAATCCGACGAATATCTGCCTAACCGTTAAAAATTTTAAAATATTTGTAGGTACAAAAAATGTTCATTTTTTAATTCTGTATCTCATAGAAAAAAATATACAGGGTGTTCCATTTGAAAAAACGAAGAAAAATTGCTTAATATTTTAGCCAATTTGGCATTGAATTTTGGACACCCTGTACAAGTTAGGCTTGAGATATTTATGGCAAACTAACTGAAGACCCACTACAGTAAACATTTAGTGCATTTTTAATTTCAGGACGTTTCTTGTGTTTTTAATGAATTTTATTGGGTCATCAGCGAATATTTTACCAGTGGTCGGTCGCACTTGCATCCATTCATGGTCGTACTGCCATTAGCTCGTAATATGAGAATCCAAATCATAAATAAATGTTTGCTGCACATTCATCAGGGGCACTTTTACAAACAAATGTTGATGTTTTAATGTATTTGTTGTTGGTGATATTTATAAAATTACAAAGGATCAAATGAAGATTTATGAAAATATACGGGGTGATTCAAAATTCAATGTATCAATTTTAAAAGCCTAAAAGGCACCCCCTCCAAGTTACATTGATCATGTCCGTATGTGCAGAAGAATGTAGGGTTGTTTCGCGGAGGAAGCGGGGAGTATTTTCAATATTTGATATAACATAATTAATGCAGATTACTATTATAAAAATCCAAAATACCTCTAAGCTTGGTTAGATTTAGATGATTATTTTGATAATACTCTCCTTTAGCTGAACACGATTTTCTTGCAAACGATTAGTTGTATTAAAAAATGTAAGAGATTAAAATTTTTGGATGTTTTCAAGGGCAACTAGATGATCCTAGATATTTTCTGTATCTTCTTTGTGAAGTAGTATTATTTTTATTGGCTTCTTCTTCGCCAGTTACTCCTTTCACAATTATAGATTTTCAGTAAAGTAACATTCTGTTAAGGATTGGTAATCTCTTATGGATTGCCCCAAGCAGAAATTGCCTTGGATTTTTGTTTGTTAATCGCTGTTTGTGACTTAACATTGAAAAACATTTAAAACTTAAACGATGTAAAACTAAATAACAACAAAATTATTAAGTTTGGGGCAGTTTTATTCTTTGCCCGTCGTCAGAAAATCTATATAAATTTCTTTCTCTCTACAATTTCGTGTTTCCTGTCAGAAATAATTCTGACAGCTTATTATTCGAATTTAGAGCTTTTCAGTGGAAACGCAAAATTTTGGCCAAGGAAAGTGTAAATTCCCCTTCACCCCCTCCCCCCCTAAAAAATAAGTTTACACTAATTTTGAATTAAAAAATAAATAAAGGGGTTTTTAGACCAGACACTTGCAAATTTTTAGATGATTTGATTAGTAACTGGAGTCACAACTTGACATGATCGATTTTGCTTGCGCAACTGCGATGGTCTAGCTCGGAGGAAGTGCATTTTAGGGAACATTTTTATATACAGAAAAATTGTTATCTTGATCCCAAAAATACGTTATTAAAATTTGTGCATCGAATTTTGAAGTACTCTGTTCTTTAAATTTTTATTAAACAATAATATTTGAAGGAAAACAGAGAAGAGTTGATGTAAGTGATGAAAAAGCTAATGAAGATGATCGAATGAACAGAATGTCATAAAAAGTCTTAAAAATAATTTTTTTAGTTAGGTTTACCACATAACATTCCTTTAAATATAACAAGTAAATTCTTACCTTCATCATCTCTAACTAATTTTAGTTTCCAACCCCTTGGAACATTTATGTGAAAATCAGTGCTTAGCGGGAAAGTTATGCTAATATTTTCTTCGTCGGGATTGTTATTTTTGTTTATTCCAAATACCTTATCAATCACTTTCTTCAATTTGGGATCATCTTCATAGTCATCATATATTTGTTCAACTGGTTTTTCCTCTCCCCAGTCCGGTTTATTTCTGAATGGCCTTATAGTCGTGAGAGCGGGTCTCTCCGAAAAGTCAAATAAGTCCATGCCTCCTGGAACATTTTTCATAAGTTGTTTTATATTATTTAGAAGTGCATTATCGTCCATGTTCTGTTGTGGATTTTCTCTATCGTAGTTATTATTAAAATTACCATTTGGTCCTTTTACCACCCTCCCATCTGGAGGTAATCTGTTATTATCTGATGATGCATCATGAGAAAAGTCTTCTTCTACTGATCCCTGTGGTCTTCTGAATTGGTTTCGTTGGGGGAAATTGGATTGTGGTATATCGAGTGATGATGCTAATTTAGAAATCATCTCGTTAAGTCTATCTTTAACTTCACCAAGGTTAGTACCACCAATTGGGACTTCATTTTTCCAGGAAGTAACTGCTGGATTAAATAACCGATTCGAAGTATCCGCGTAAGCTTACAGGTTTATCCACATAGTTTGAAATGTTAACCCATATAGAATTATCATCTGGAACAAAAATGATGACTTTGTTACGTAATTTAACAAAATAAACAAAGGTATTCCTTGCGCAGTATTTCTAATTTTGTAATAACTAGATATCAGATTTTAGGCACAATCAGATAAGGTAAGGTGAGAAAAATGTGAAACAGCTAAAAAAGCACTGAGATGGCAAAATACTCTAAAAATACATTAAAAGGTCAAAACTAAGGATGTTATGGAACTCCGAATCCGTAACCGAAATGTTTCGGATAATTTCGGATATTATTTGAAATAAGTTTGCTAAATTCAGTCGACGACTGCTTTTTTTTAGTCAACTAAAATAACGAGACAAACTGGTTGGTATATTACTTGACCTTATTCACTGTTGCCACGGCCACTACTTTCTTTAACTTGTTAAAAATTGATTTTTTTTAATTTCGACATTTTCCAAAATTTTGAATTTTTATTTGAAATTTTCACATTTTAAGTATTTTCATTTTTTTTTTAATTTAACTTTGTGTAAAGATATGACTTTTTCTCCAAATTTTGACCACATTTCAAAATCTCAACTTTTTTATCAAAATTAATCCTTTTTTCAAAATTTCGGTTTTCTATAAATCTTTGAGTTTTCAAATATTTGACTTTTCAAAATTTTGCCTTTTTGAAAATTTCGACATTTTTCAAAACGTTTACTTTTCTACAAAATTGCGATTTCATTAAAAAGTTTCGACTTTTTGCAAAAATTTGATTTCCTGTCAAAATTTGGGCTATTTTTAAAAATTGTTACTGTTTTTGATAATTTCGACTTTTTCATGCTTCATTTGTTTCCAAATATGTATACTTTTTAAAAAAATTTGACTTCAAAGTTTGAATTTTTTCGAAAATTTAGCATTTTTTGTTGAAAATAACGACTTTTCTGAAAGTTTGGACTTTTTTACAAAATTCCTACTTTATAAAATTCTCCCTTGCCTTTTTGGAAAATTTCACGTTTTTCTCAAAATTTAAATTTTTTTGAAAATTAAAATTAAAAAATTTTTTTTTTGATTACTTATTTAATTTCAATTAGTTTAAAATATCGACTTTACTTAACAAATTTTAATTTTCCTTTAAATTGAAACTTTCTCAAATGTGGATTTTTTGACATTTTTTCCTGTGATTTTAATATTTTATAATTTTTTTTTAAATTTTTTTCTTTTTCGAAATGTCGACATTTTTTCGATTTTAACTTTTTTTTAGAAATCTCAATTTTTCAAAATGTTGAAATTTTAAAAATATATTTAATTATTCATAACTTTTTACCTTTCAAAGTTTCGATTTTTTTTTGAAAAGATCCACTTTTCTGACAATTTTGCCTTTTCCTCAAATAGTTAGAATTCAAAAATTCCAAGTATTATAAAATTTTGACTGAACATTCTTTAAACCTCAATTTTAAAATTGTAGATTATTTTTCAAAATTTCAACATTTTAAAATTTCGAACATTTTATAATTCGTAGTCTTTTCAAATTGAAGAGTTTTTTCAAAATGTCAACTTTTTCAGGGTTTTAACTTTTATAAATTATTTTTTGAAAATCAGGATTTTTTTTTTAATTTTACCTTTCTATGAAAATTGCAACATTTATCAAAATTTCGACTTTTTTTGAAAATTATCGCTTCAAAATTTTGACCTTTATCAAAATTTTACCCTTTTTAAAAATATTTTCGAGTTTTTTCACACAATTAGGGACTTTTTAAAATTTCCAATTTTTTGAAAATATCGATTTCAAAATTTGGTATATTTTTCAAACTTTCCACCTGTCTTCAATTTTTTTGAACACTTTGGCTTATTATTAAATATTTATTTATTTTAAAAATATTTCATTTAAATTTCAACTGTTTAAAGAGTTTCTATATTTCAAAATTCTGACCCTTTTTAATGTCGACTTGTTCAAATTTTTGGCTTTTTTCTAAAAGTCTCACTTTTTTGAAATTCATTTATTCAAATTTTCAATTTTTTTTAATATCGAATTTTTTTCGATCATCGTGACTATTTTTTAAAATTTTACACGTGTATTTGGAGGAATACCTAAGTGCTTGTCTTCCTTAGACCGAATTATCTGAGGGGTTGTTACACTTATGAACAAAAAAAAATGATTCGATGCAACACTTGTTTAAAAAATTCCGACAGCATTACCTATTTCTGTCATAGATTCACAAAACTAAAACATTTACTCGTATATCTAATAATTATCATGGTTTCTTTTCAAAATATTTCAATTTGAGATAAATTTTCTTTTAAAAATCGGTATCAGTACCCTATATTTTCGAATACGAATTACCTCAAGGGAATGAATTGCCAAAAAACGCAGATGAACTAACTGTTCTTCATAAAGTGAAGTCTAAACACTGAATTTTCAAATTTCCAACTTTAAAAGTGAGGAACTTTCATAAAATAATACAAATTTTTTTCATCTATTTCAACACTTTTACACGACGAATTTTCAAAAATTCTTTCTTAGTGCGAAATTTTATGCTTCTAAACCGATCGGTTTAGCTATGTGTTGTCTGTAAATCAGTCTTTAGGGTTTTAATAAATAGATATAACTTGAGGATCTTTTCTTTTGGTTGACAAAAATAATTTAAAGATATATGTAATCGAAATAATATCAGAAACTACCGGATATCCGAAATAATTTCATATCCGTATCCGCAATCGAAACTGATACAATATTCGCAATATATCCGTGTCCGCATCTAGTTCCGAAGTATCATATCCCTAACAACTCTAGTCAAAACCACAATTAACAAAAAAAAATTAACCATTTTGAATATTGCTTTTTTCCCAACTACAAATTATGTCTCTCAATATTTTCACGGCAATAAATCAGCATAATTTAAAAAGTTTTTCTGTACATCGACAGACAATGTCCAAATTATATCTTTCTCATTCGGCAACGAGCTGTTGCTTTCACCAGCATTAGCATGAATCTAATCAAAGTCTTTAATTTCTTCAAAAGGTTGATATTTTGAAAGAATGTACATCTTTTTTAATATGACCTATTTTCGGGAGACAAAAATTATGTAGCAAGTTATTTTTGCAATAAAAAGCATAAACAACGTACTTGCTCGTAATTTTTCCTCCTCCAGGAGGAATTTTCTCCTTCGGGTATTTTTGCAATAAAAGAATTACGAAAATTGAGACTACTTATGTATTCTAGAGTTCTAATAAAAATTTATTCTTCATGGTAGACCCTTATTGACCGGAAATATTATGTTTTTTTCAATTTATTTAACATTTCTTCGGCCCAGTTTGGAAATATTTAAATTTTTATGGTTTTTTGACAATTTTATACAGTTTCTGAAATGCGACTACGTGATATTTAAATTTATTGAAAACGTCACTTCATGACAGTTTACAAATTAAAAGGTTAGTTTATTTTACATAGAATAGGAATAATGAAAATAGGAGACCAAAAATTAGATATGGAAAAAATAAAAATTTTTTTGTTTTTTTGATAAATTAGGAAAATATAAAAAAATACATAAAAGAGGTTGCACCACTGGACATCGATGTTTCGCTCTCATTTGAGCTCGTCAGCAGTGCATAACATGGAAAGGGAACAATGGGGAAAAAATACTTAAAAATAACATTTTTTTTTAAATATAAAAAAGAAAAATAAAGAAATTTTAACATGAATAGACGTTTCATCATTAATTTACTATGTTAAAAATTTACTGTGTTAAAAATTTAAATATTTGAAGCCCAATCCACAAGAAACAACTACTCCGAGGGCTAATACCCCTTCCGGCATTGAACTACACTTGTGGGTTGAACTTACATGCTCTTGGTGACTACTGTTCCTAACCGCTGAAATCTATTCCTAATTTATCAAAAAAACAAAAAAAATTTATTTTTTCCATATCTAATTTTTGGTCTCCTATTTTCATTATTCCTATTCTATGTAAAATAAACTAACCTTTTAATTTGTAAACTGTCATGAAGTGACGTTTTCAATAAATTTAAATATCACGTAGTCGCATTTCAGAAACTGTATAAAATTGTCAACAAACCATAAAAATTTAAATATTTCCAAACTGGGCCGAAGAAATGTTAAATAAATTGAAAAAAACATTCTAATAAAAATGTTTATACGTTTTTAAAAAGAGCTTGCCTGGCAGATTTGTTTTTAATCTTGGATTAACGGCGAATGTGATGTTGCATAACATGAGTTTTTTGCCTGACGGAACAATAGTTCTTTTCTTTTCTCGCATAATTTTTTCATAACACGCCAATATTTTTTTATTCTTTGCATTGTAACGCGATCATTATTAGGGGCTATATATTCCAGAATGTTTCCCTTTTCAAAAAAATGAGTCTATTCGGCTTATAAACTGTTTTTAATTTGTAGTCATCAACTAAACTTTCGTCACAATTTGTGTCAATTGATATTTCTAAACCTTAAAGTACAAAATATGTTTTTTTGCAATATTCATTAAAAGTCCTTTTAAGTACTGTGATGAGCGGCCGTAAGTGTATTCAGTTTTTCAAAATTGTCGAAGTTTGCTCATTTTTACTTTTTTCGAACAATGATTTATTTTCGATTTTCTGACCCAATTTGTCTACGTTGTGTTTAAAATTTATTTTATTTCAATAAAATGTAACCTCAGTTCGTAGAGTCGACAGGAAAGTGTTATCAAATTCAAACAACAATTGACCTCCACGTTTTATTACAATAGGTCAACAAATAAATCGACAAAATTTTAAGTCAGTGGTTTTCAAGTGTTCTTAAACATAATACAACAAAATAAAAGTGAACCTGTTTAATTCAACTTGTTTCAATTTGCTGGACACAAGTCTGAGAGAAATATTTCTTTAGAAAATTAAGAGAATTCATTAAGCACAAATAATCTGACGTTCTTTGTTTAACTCTTTCGCTCGTATATGGTGAGTCGGTTATTAATTTCCCAAAGTTTATGATAACGAAGGCTTCCACGGCCAGAGTCAGTACAGGATATACTTCTTCCGTGATTGGACCGTGTCAAAGAACTACTAAAAGTGTTCGACGTTTCGCCCACCATCATAGGGGGATTCTTCAGGAACAAAGAACAGAAAAATAGATGAAAAGAGAAAATATGAGGAAATATGCAAAAATGAAAAAATAAAAAGCCCAATTTCAAAACATCAGAGCACGGTAACTCAGTATGTCCACCATACCAGAGGCGAACCTCTTCTGAATTGAAAATTGGTACAAAGGATAAGAAAAGCACGGTAACTCAGTATGTCCACCATAACAGAGGCGAAACTTTTCTGACAGGAAAGAGGGAAAGGGAAACTTTATATACCATTCGACTGTGCGATCACTTCCAAAGATTTCCGATGGTTGGTTTCCAGGTGGAGGAAAGCATGTAACCGTCGTCTCTGTTGATGTGTTTGGGGAATTTTTGGATTTCAATGACCTCGCGTGTCTTCCTATTATAGTAATTGGGAATATTGGATATAATTGAAATACAATTTTCAATTCAGAAGAGTTTCGCCTCTGGTATGGTGGACATACTGAGTTACCCTGTTCTGATGTTTTGAAATTGGCCTTTTCATTCTTTCATATTCCCTCATATTTCCTCTTTTCATTTATTTTTCTTTCCTTTGTTCCTAAAGAAACCCCCTACTATGGTGGGTGAAACGTCGAACAGTTTTAGTAGTTCTTTGACACAGTCCAATCCCGGAAGAAGTATATCCTGTACTTCCCAAAGTTTATCTTAACCCTAATAACTGCAAGGTTTTTCCCCAGCTTGGCCTTTTAGTTTGTACTCAAAGGTTTTCAAACCAAATGCAGCTAACTTTGCAGCTGATTATCGGTAAGTGTTCGCTGGTTAGTTTCTACGCAGAGGTTCTCAAACTATTTTCAGGTGTCTGAATTATTCCCCAATTATTGTGTGTTTTTGTCGCATCTTAATTCAAACATTCGTCACATAGCATACACTTTTCTGTTGAAAACTTTGAGCTAACAATATCCAAAGGATAATGTTACGAGAAAATGGAGCTCAAGCTTGGAAATGAAGTTGTGATTTATCGTAATAAATCAAATTCGTAAATGTTCATTCAGTCTCGCACATTTCTCGCTCTCTCTCACTCTTTCTCACTTTGTTTTTGTTTACTTGTTCCTTTGTTTTTTTTTATTTTCCTCATATCAAACTTAATTACTCGAACTCAAACCAGTGTCATAAAAAAGACTAGAAAACTTGTTTCAGCTAGTAGAAATTTTCTGAGCAGAATTTTCCCTTCTAAAACTACATCTACTTTCTACGGCTACCGGTCTAATAGAAGGGGACGTTTTCTAGCTCAGAAAGTGGCTAAGCTGGACCAGTCCTATATTTTTGGGATTCAAGCAACCTACGAAGAATAATCTGTGAATGAGGTAGCATTAAGTGAATACGCCAAAACAAGAACTAGATAAGAGCTTATTGTGGGTTATGCTTCTAGGATGTTAAAGTGTACAATGCCCACGTTTTTAGAACTTGCAGAACATCATCATTAAAACCCAAATATATGTGTCTGCTGCCAGTTATCGGACCTTTGTGGTGAGAGATATAAATTATTTTGGAACCCCTGAAAACTCAGCTTCCAACAGCAGAACATTAAAATCAATCTTAAGGAAATAAAAATGTTTATATGAAGCAAATGCGCTTTATTTCCTTTTCTTTCCCTTGCTTTTCTATTCTTATTTTGTTTTTTTCTTTTTTTTTGAGACTGGTAGTTGCACCAGTCAGCTGTAGGGTTCTTGGCCCTATAATAATTTTTTAACAAAGGCTTTCCCATTCATTCGTGTTTGTTGTAGAATTTTTAAATTCCGTTCTTTTTTTGTACGCCCCCCAACCCCATATTGATCAAAATTAGGAACAAGTATTTTCTCAAATTTTAGGAAAATCAATTAAATAAATCATATTAGAGCGAAAAACCATCAATTAAAATCAACAGACAATTTAAAATTTACTTGCCATTTATTCCATAGCAAACGTCACACAAATGGCACTAAAACTTCACGTTGAACAGAAATTGTTTTTTTTTGTTCATTTACGTTAATTAGCACAAACAAGAGCAAATTTTCAAAACTCCCGTATTTCATACTCGTTTTCATATGTCCGGGACTTGACTATGTTTCGTCGAAGTTCGTTACCTGACTATCCCTGTAAAATTTCTTTATGGTGTTTCTTTTTCACACAAATATCTATAGATACTCTGTTCCTTTTAATCCCTTGATTCTACATCATGCGCATTGTGTAGTTGTAGAGTGATAAAAATTTTATCACTTCTGTATATGCATATTGTGAAATTTCAATATTGTTTGTTTTATGGAATTTTATGAAATTTATGCACCCAATATTTTATGGAAATATTGGAAAGTCACATTGATGCTTATTAAATTGACATTATATTGTACTGATTATTATCAACCCTTTTCCTTCTAGAGGGGGTTATTATTTGAGATATCGACATCGGATTTTGGCATGAAAATAGTACATTTTATACAGGGGCTTTAAGGGATTATTCTTGCTTTTTTTATTATACAGTGAATTTTAGGGAAATCATTAACTGCGCTCCGTCCTAAAATGGCATTATCGTGATTTTTGTACGACCTTTTTTGGTACCATATTTATAAATTATGTGCTATATTTTCAGTTTCAATACAGTCACGCTTTGACAATATGGAACTGTTATTTTGGTCAATTTTAATTTTTCCTTTTTTAGCCCTATGTAAGCGTCGTTGAGGCTCAATGCCTTTCTTTGCATTTGGAATTGTTGTACTAGAAGATGGAACTATTTCGATCGTTTATTTAATTTGGTTTCTAAATGCCATTATACTGGGACGAATCCGAGTTGTCAATAGAATTTATATCTTCTACCACTTCCTCTGAGAACAATTTAAATCGTTCTTTTTTCACTGAAAAAGTTTCCGCTTTTTCTTTGCTAGGAGTTTGTACTATCGCTGACTTTTGCACTCTCACAAACAATATTTAAATTTAACAATATGCATATCCAGAAGTGATAAAATTTCTGTCACTCCACAACTACACAATGCGCATGATGTAGAATCGAGGGATCAAAGCGAACGGAGTATCCCCAATCCCCAGACATTTGTCTTTTTCACGCCCGTACCCTTAATGTCTGCGAACCGAAAGATATCCTCTGCATCTCGCTAGGGGGCATGAGGTTGCAGAATTTTTACTAATTTAAATATTTCTAACCCAAATTAACCCTTAAATTAATTTTGAAAAGGATTCTTGAAGTGCGAATCAAACTGCAACCCCTTTTGAATGATGCCGTCCCTTTATCTTGCAAGTTTTACTTCGATAACTGAAATTTAAATAACTTACAATTGTGCGTGTATATAACGTAAAATTCCTTCAGTCTACCGCCACATGGTCTTGCCGAGAGATTTGCTACGGTCTCCGTTATTGACATTTACCGGCTCTTGTATTGCCCTAATTTACGACATCGGACTTTAAAATGTTCTTTTAAAATCGATATTTGTGCCTTTTTCTCAAGTTTAGATAATTAATCTTAAAACAAACCAGGCCTAACAAATAACCCTTATCTAATTTGTGAACTGCTAAGAATTCTGTTTCTCACGCAAAACGCTGTTACAAAGAATTTTTATTCTTTTTATAATACAATATTTGTAGATTTAATATTTTCAAGAAAAATTGAATAAAATCAAGTTAAATAAAAACTATGAAGTAGAACAGTTTAGTAGGACTCGACTCACCACAGTACTTTCTTTTAGAACAGATCAGTCCCATTCTCATTATAAATACAATGTCACTAAAATAACAAATTTCTTTTATTATATCCTTTAGCGTCTCGCGCAAAATATATGAGCGGAAAAGGGTCATCAGGAACCGCGTAAGTCCGAGCTCGCGTAAGTTGAGGTATTTATGTAGATATTTTTGCTAAAATTCTTCAGAAGTGTTAAGGTACTTAGAAAAACTCATAGAAAAGAATAAATAGGCAAGAATTTTTTCGGTCCGAATTATGTATAAAAAGGTAAAAAACAAGCAAAATTGAAATTTAGGCAATAACGCATGAAAAAAGCAAAAAAATATGAAAAGGTATAATCATAGAATCTTACCTAAAATCCGGACTCTAGTAATAACAATAACCATATTTTCGATAACCGTTAATTTTAAAAGGTACACTAGCGTCCTGTCTGTGCCGCTACTTTATCTGGGTCGATTTCAAATGTGGGAAGTTTTTTTTTTCTGAAATCTGCCACGAAGGCCCACGTTCTCGGCACAAATTCAAATTTAAAAATGTGCTATTTCAGTATTTTAGTCCTACCTGAGCAATCATCATAAAACAGTCTAAGAATGTTCTTTTATTTACAAACTTACACATATGTGTAATGTTGATATATCCAACTTAATAACTATAATAAAAAAAAATGAAAAACGAAACCAGGTCTGGTCATAGCAAATTTTTATAGAAATATCGGGGAATTTTTAATATATGTTGTTGTATTTATCGTTAATAGAGTTTAATAGTTAAGGTTATAGGTTATGAATATTGAAGAATTCCACACAGTAGGGGTTAAAAATGTCAATATCTAACTTAAATTAGGTGAGTTTGAAAGAAGATTATCTGGCAGTAAAAGCAATACATTTCCAGAGACAATGTAAATTATTCAAGTTACTTCTATAATACGAGGGTTGCCTTTTAAGTTTTTACAAAAAGGGAAACAGAAACGAACAAGTTCGAAACAAAGTGTTTTATTGCTTTTCGAAATATTCGCACTTAAGCTCTATACATTTTTGCATACGCTCAAACCTCAACAGCTTCTTCAGGTGATGAAAATCGCTGTCCGCGCATCTTTTGTTTGACAGTGAAAGCCATTAGGAGCTAAATCGGTGAATACGGGCAATGAGACATTAATTCGATGTTTTTCTCCTTCAAATATTCAGTTGTTTGACGTTCTTTATGGGAGCTGGCATTGTCGTGATGAAGAATGATGTAACGTTCTTTGTTCGTTTTCCTTATTTCATCGAAGACCGTTGGCAAACAAATTGTTGTATACCATTCAGCATTGATAGTTCTTCGATCCTCTAATGGAATGATTGCGACGTGCCCGGTACAACCGAAGAAACAAGCGATCATTTTCTTGAAAGTGCTCCGTGAACAAACAACTAGTGGGATTGAGTTCATCGTTAAACACCCAAATAGTAGACTGTTGTTTGCTTTCAGGATCATACGAATATATCCAAGTCTCGTCTCCTGTGACAATGTTGTATATGGATTTTGAACGACCTCGGTCGAATTTTTTCAACATTTCCTGACACCAATCAACACGACCCTTTTTTTGCGCTTGGGTCAAATTATGCGGAATCCATCTGGAACATATCTTTCTCACACCTAAATGTTCATGCAAAATCGATTGTATTGCAGTCTGAGATATCCTAAGAGACGCCTCTATCTGTCTGTAAGTCACATGCCGATCTTCTTTAATCATGTTGTGCACAGCATCGATGTTTCTCGGAATGACAACCGATTTTGGCCGACCCTCTCGACATTCATCACTGACGGACGCACGACTATGACGAAATTCTCCCAACCAATTGAAAACAGTCTTCTCTGATGGTGCTTCATTACCAAAAATTGCACGAAGCGATTCTATGCATTGCTGTTGAGTAAGGCCTTTTTTAAAATCATAAAAAATCATCCACCGTAAGACTTCACGGGTGATTTCCATTTTTGCACAAACTTGTTCCTTTTAAACGTTCACTATCAACAACTTACTCAATCAATTTCTAAATTGCCACTCATAAAGAAAATAAAATAGAGATTTCTCTAATTTAGAAAACGCGGGACGATAAATTTTAGAAACGATGGCGCTGCTGTCAAGGGCGTTGTCATTTACTGATGCGAAGCTAATTGTTTTGGTTACATTTTACAATACAACAAGAAGTTGTTATAAATAAGGTGACCAACTATTTTTTGTTCAAAAAGAGTACACTTTACAAATATTTCATAGGTGGAAAAAAAAGAAGAAAAAACGATAAAAACTTTATTTTCTTTTAAAAACATATTTTTCTTTGCAGTGGATTTTTTTTTGGCAAATGAGGATGTTCGTCTAATAATGTAGCCACATCCGAACAACTTTCATTTTGCATATTAAATTTGACTGTTAAGACGGCAGATAATCTTTTTACAGAAAGTTGCGACTTCTCACTGCTCCAATAATCATTCCCTAGTGAAAATACCCTTTCAACAGCAGCATTAGTGCCTGGACAACATAAGGAAATTTCTATTAAAACTTTTAAATTTTCATGTGGGATATGTTCTACTCTAAAATGCAGAAAGATTTCTACCCATCTTTTGTCAAGTTCTATTTTCTCATCGTTCCATTTCTTCAATTTTTCTTCATTTAAATATAAATTTACTCTTTGAATTCCTTCAAAGAGAAAATTGTCATTAATAACAATATCTTTTACTTCCTTCATTACAAATTCGACTGCTGAAGAAACTTCTTTCCATGCAATTTTACTATTTAGAAGGATCCATTTGAAACAATTTAATGTTCTAAAGTTCACTATCCATTCTTCGATATATTTATAGCAAATTTTATAAAAATTTTTAACTTCTTTTAAAAATTCATTTTTTATTCTGGGATTGGAATCTTCCAAAACGGTCAGTTTATTCTTTAGAATTAGTGGTAAAAATCCATCATTAAATCTCGATTTACATTGCAGTATGAAATGTTTAATATAATACAAAATTCTGCTGCTAAAATTTTATCTCCTTCAATTTGTAGAGTAATTTTATGAAACAACGACGCCTGACTGTGAATAAAATAAAGCATAGGTTCTGATATATCGTTTTGAAAGAATTTCTTCAAAATTGTAGGACATTTGTCAAGGCTTAAAAAATATGAACGTAGTGGATCATATAACTGCAAAACGCGTTCTAATGCTGGAGTTAAAGCAACCCATCTGACTTTGGAATAACCAAGCAGTTTTTTGTATTGAACACCACCCTCTTCACAAAATTCTTTCAAACTTGCTACCCGTATTGTAAACCGATTGAAATATAAATATAAATTTGTAATAATTACTTCCACATCTATTGACATTGAACTTGATGCTGTATTGATGGCATTTGATATAATGTGAGCATTACAATCAATTCCCAAAATATTTCGTTTCAGAAGATCTTGTAATTTTGTGTACACATTATTGACACCTTTATGGGTGCGTCCTCCAAAATTAGTATTTGCGTTATCAGCCGAGAGCGCCAAAATTTTCTTATTCAAATTGTTGTCTGTTATAACTCGAAATAAGTGATTAGACAAAATGTCTGATGTTTCCCCTTCGATTGATTCCAAATTTAAAATCTTAATTTGAATACCGTTCTTAATATCGAAATACCTTACTAAAATTGGATAAAGTTTTATTTCATTGTGATTCGATGCGTCTGATAGAATAGATATATATGATACAGAATCCAGATTTTCTGATAGCATTTTCTTGCAGTATTCATTAAATACGCTGGTTACGATAGACTCACATTTTGTTCGCGCAGAAGAAAATTTTTCGTCACAAAATTTTTTTAATAATTTAGTAGTGCAGTCGTAGTAGTAGTAGTAGTAGTAGTGCTGCGAAAACTTTGATTATGGATTATTGTGTGAAAAGCGAAAATACCCTCCATAACTGCCAATTTTTTTTCATTAGTTCCAAAAGTATTTCCTTTAAAAAATGTTGTCAGTTTGGATGTTGACGCTGCTGTGTCATGAGACGTTTTATGTACTTTAGTTTCAATGTGTGCCGTTATTGCACTACGTCCATGAATTGCAATTGAAAATTCCCTATTGCAGATTGTGCTTTTAACCAAGGAGTCATCATTTCGATTTTTAACTCCAATGAACGGAAACTCTTTTTTTTAATTTTCGTTTAAACGATTTTTCCCTCTTTTGTTATCGCTCATATTTGAATTAATAATCTAAAAATTATATTAGTAATATATTTTTTATTTTGATTTTAAATAAATATTATAATCTGATATTATTTAAGTAAAATAAAAATGAAACTATAATATTAATACTTACATGCACCTTCACCTTCATTAAATAAATAAAATAAAATTTTATTTTATACCTCAAATCTTGTTCACTTGAACAAAAATACGAAATTGTTGGTTCTCTCTAACCTCAAATTAATTAAACAGAAAGGGAATTCCCATAAAACTTTGGTCGTACATACTACGCATGCGTCAAGACTGTCAAGCATGCTGTACATACTGCACATCAAAGATCAGCCTGGGAATTACGTAAACAAATATTGGAGAGATAGATGTATCCATCTCTTTTCACAAATGTAATTTTGACGTTATTAGAAAAAGAGGTCTGTAGTATCTATCTATCTCTCCAGGTACATAATACGGCCTCTCAATTGTGCCGGAAACGGCAGCCATATGTGCGCGCGAAATTCAAATCACTGTCAAACTCCTCTGCCCTGTCCTCTGACGTGCCGAAAACGGCAAGCAATAAGCGCGCGTGAAATGCAAATCACTGTCAAAATAATTTTAAATATTTAATTAATAAAATTGAAATAAAATAATCTAAAAAAATGTTTTAGAAATACAAATGAGTATAAAATTATACAAATGAGTACTTTCAGAGTACAGGATTTGAAAAGAGTACGGTTTGCGAAAAAAGAGTACAAAACTCAGTAAATGAGTATAGTTGGTCACCTTATTATAAAGAAAAGGAAACCATTCCGCCATTTTCCTTCGAATTCTTCGGTTTTTTGTCAAGATTTGTGTTTAATTTTTGTGGTTTTTTTAGTGTAGTAGTGTTTTTTTAGTATTATAGTGCATATTAGAACAATTGTGTTAAATATTTAGTTTTGATTTTAATAAATATTTCACTAGATTCTTGGTAGGTAAAAATAAGTTTTTTTAGTAAAACTGTTCAATCCAAAATAAATATTCACAGGCAAACTCATTAAAATGTCTAGAAAAAACGCCTGTTGCGTTTCGGATTGTTTGGATAAATTATCCAAGAGGCATCGATTTCCGAAAAATGATCCGAAATTATTAACTGAGTGGGTAAATAGGGTAAGATTCCCACGTCTTTTCGACCTCGATGGGGCAAAAATTAACTCTTGTTGTGCAGCAAAGACAGATCAGGTTACTAAGTTTTGGAAAGTGATTTTTTTTTAAATTATAACTTTGTAATACTTTCATATTTAAGGGTGCGTTTAGATTAGACACTTTATTCCGTATATTTCTATCCGATATAAGTGTCAACTCTCCTGAGAGAAGCTATCCTAGGCTTATCTACACAGCTGGGACGAGATAGCTTCTCTCAGGACAGTTAAGACTGTCAGAGAGAAATGTACGGAGTAAAGTGTCTAGTGTAAACGCACCGCAAAATTATTTATTTATAACTGTCGGGCAAATACGAAAAAATAATATAAATATAAAAAAACTCGTGAAAAAAGCAGTTTTTCTAAACTTGTATTGTTTTAAGTTCGCTTGCCGTGTTCGCTCTTACTCAAATGCTACATTCATTTAGTAAAACTTTTTATATTCGTTTCGTCATTTCAAATTTGACCGCAAAAAGATTACTTTTTGCTAATAATGTTAACTATTTTGATTATATGTTTCAATATTATTTCTATATGTACCACTCATAATTTTATGTAACAAAATTATTACTTTGATGTGTAAATCCATTAGTTAATGCTATTTAGATTTTTGAAAATAAATTATATTTTTTACAATTTGTTTATTTGCATTAATTTTCAATCCATAAATTTTGTTAAAGTTTAAAAATTAAATAAATTAATATATAAATCGTTCGAATTTGCCGCTCCTGTCATTTTAGTGCGGATGTCGTCCGCATGGGGCGCTGGCTGGCAAAATTTGATTCATGCGCGTAGCACTCCTGTTTCCCCTCTATTATACTTTCTTTATGTTGCCACTGGCTTCGCAATAACAAACGTCAATGTTCACAAATACAGTGGTGCCACAACTCATTAACGCCATCTATTGTTCGATTGTAAAAACTTAAAAGGCAACCCTCGTATTATATTAAACAACAAGAGTAGAAAAGCAAAATTTTACTAAACGAGTGCAGCGTTTGAGTACGAGCGAGCGCAGCGAATTTAAAGCTATACGAGTTTAGTCAAACTTCTTTTCTCACGAGTTCGTTTATACTAATTTTTCATATTTTGTGATAGTTATAAATAAGTAATCAGAAATATGGGAACATTACAAATGATAGAAATTTAAAAAAATTATCTGTTTATTGTTTATGTAACTTGGTAATCTAGCCCGACTTTATTGAGTTTCATAACAATAGCTGACAAGTGTCATTTTTGTTGATCGAGTTTAAAATTAATAATAAAATTAAATACACATTATAATTATAAAAATGAGCCTTGCTCCTAAGAAGTTTTTGTTCAGATTTTATGTCCACCTATGTTTAATTGACAGTGATGGTTGCTATGTGGTAAAGTGCCACTTTACTAAACAATTTTGACAGGCACGTAGCCAGGATTTTCGTTGGGAGGGGTTCCCCCTCCCTTTTTTATGTTAGAGATACAGAAACTTCTTCGAAAAAAGCAATATTGCAAAATTTAAAGACAAAGCTGAGTTGTTAAATCAATAAACGTCTTGGTCTTTTACTTAGTGCTCATTTTTTATTTTTGCATAAAATTTCTAATCTTAACTTTGAAATTTGGATTATAATTCGAAACTCGAAAGTTCGACTTCAGTCTCGATATTTAAATCTTTCAAATTTAAATTTTAAAAATTTTTCTAGAATTACCCAGTAATTTTTTCAAAATAACTGATTTTTGAACTTTTCAGAGCAGCATAAAATTTGAGATGAAAGATGAAATTAGGAATATTAGATATTAAAGATGAAATAAAAAAAATTCAATAGAAGCTTCCATTTTAATTTGTATTTCGATTTTTGTCGAAACTTTGAATTTATTTTAAAAATATTCAGGAAAAGCGGAAATTCGGACGAAAAATTAAAAGGATGAAAAAGAAAAGAACTTTATCATTAAAAATCTAGAAGCGTCGAAGTTTAAGGTACATTTTTTTAAAACTCAAAATGTTAAGTTTACCAAAATATTCAGAAAAAATTTAAATATTGAGAAAAAACCGAAAGTTATCTGATGAAGCAAAACTTGTGGGTTTAAACTCGAAATTTGTTTAAAAAAGTAGTAATTTCGTGACTAGGATTAAAATTTGAAACAAAGAACACAATTTTTAGTGCGAAGCAAAAAAATTAGAAAAAAAAATAAAAAACTGAATTTGTAAAATAAAAATCTTTAGAATAAATTAAAATTTTAAACAAAAAAAACGCTAACATTATAAAAAATATTTCGAGCTAACCTGAAAATTTTTAGAAAATCGAAATTTATAAAATCATTTTTTAGAAGTTTCGATCTTAAAGTCGAAATGGCAAAATAAAAATGTAGATATTTCTAAATTATTTTAAAATGTTAAATAAAAATTAAGTCTCAAAAATATCAAAAGTTAGAATATCAACTGAAAATTTTGTTTAAATAAAAGGAAAATTAAAAGTCCAAACTTAAAACTAAATTAAACTAAAATGAATATTTTGAAAATAAGGTCAAAATACGTATAAATATGTTTATCAAAAGAGTCGAAATGTTGAATTTGAATTAAAATTTAAAAGAAAGTGGAAGGAATTTTACAAAAGAAGTTGATATTTCGAAAATTTCTAAAAATAATCGAAATTTCGAAAAACATTGGAATGTATAGAAAATTTATGAAACTGCACCTAAAAAATAGTGTAATTTCCTTTATATTTGCAGCCAATATTTAGTTTAAGTTTTTCCCTCCAAAATAAATCGCGAAAATAATAATATTAATAATTGCAAATTTTAGAAAATAATTTAAGTTTTAAGTAAAACATTTGTGAAAGATATTTCTGGTAGCTCGAAGTTTAAAAAAAAATATAATCACAAATTACAATCAAAATCTCTAAAAGAGAGCTAAACTTTTGCAAAAAGATCGATATTTATACACAAAATCACTCAGAAAACATTTCTTAGAAAAAACAGCAGAATTCGGCAAAAAATTGTTTATACATTTATACGTATCGACTATATGCTTATAGAGACGTAGAATGGAAGAAAATAACTTGGAATTTTCAATTTCAACTCGGAATTTTGAAAAAATAATCAAAATTTCTAGAAAATACTCTTCAGAAAATATAAAAACATACATCCATTACTTTTACGTATTTGTTTCTTTTATTTATTTTTTTTTTTCAGTTTGTTAATTAGTAAAAGTGAAGAATAAAATCTAGTGACCTTGACATTATATAAATTTGACAAATAAAAACGTGAAACTTACCAAAGAAAAATTTCCTGATATCTATTTTGAGTTTACATATTTAACTTATCACCGATCAAGAATCGACTTTTTTTAAGTGAAAATTACAAGAGCGTAGAAAGAACATCAATTTGAAAAAAATTATCACGGATTGTTGACTTTTTCTTCTTTAAATCCCGAGATTAAAGTCAAAATTTCGGCTTTAATGTGAAAATTTCGAAAAAAAACGTCGAAATTTGGTGTTTAAAGTCGAAATTTCTAAAAAAAAGTTGAAATTTCAATTTTTAAAAACGAAAATCTTACAAAGGCGTAGAAAGGACATCGATTAAAAAAAAAAATTTTGCGTTTAGAAATTTCGACTTTTTTCTCAAACTTCGACTTTTTTCTCAATTTTAGACTTTTTTCTCCAAATTTCGACTCTTTTTGGAAATTTTGACTTTTTTCTGGAAATTTCCACTTTTTCGAAATGTTACAAAGGCGCAGAAAAGACATCGATTAAAAAAATGTCATTTTAAGAAATTTCAACTTTTTTTTCTCAAATTTCGATTTTAAGCTCGAAATTTCGACTTTTTTCTCGAAATTTAGATTTTTTTCTTAAATTTCGACTTTATTTCTCAAAATTTCGTCTTTTTTCTCGAAATTTTGACTTTTTTCTCAAAATTTGATTTTTTTTCTCGAAATTTTGCCCTTTTTCTCGAAATTTCGTTTTTTTCTTCTCAAACTTCGACTTTTTTCTCGAAATTTTGGCCTTAATATAGAAATTTCGACATTTCTCTCAAAATTTCGACTTTATACTCAAAATTTCGACCTTTTATTATCGAAATTTCGACTTTTTTCGGAAATTTCGACTTTTTTTCTCGAAATTTCATCTTTTTGCTCGAAATATTTCGAAATTTCTACTTTTTATCGAAATTTCGACGTTCTTCTCAAATTTCCAATTTTTGCTCGAAATATTTCGAAATTTCGGCTTTTTGTCGAAATTTCGACGTTATTTTCAAATTTCGACTTTTTCGTCGAAATTTCGGCCTTAATCTTAAAAGTTCGACTTTTTTTTCAAAATATTCGTTTTTTTTTCTCAATTTTAGACTTTTTTCTTAAGTATCGACTTTTTTCTCGAAATTTTAACCTTAATATCGAAATTCCAACATTTTTCTCGAAATTTAGGCTTTTTTTCTCAAATTTCGACTCTTTTCTCGGAATTTCGACTTACGTTTTTCTCAAACTTCGACTTTTTTTCTAGAAAATTCGACATTTTCTTGAAATTTCGACCGTTTTCTCGAAATTTCGACCTTAATCTGAAAAGTTCGACTTTTTTTTCTAAATTTCGTTTTTTTTTTCTCAATTTTCGACTTTTTTCTCAAATATCGACATTTCTCTTAAAATTTCCACTTTTTTTCTCAAAATTTCGTCATTTTGCTTGAAATATTTCGAAATTTCTACTTTTTTCTCGAAATTTCGACATTATTCTTAAATTTCGAATTTTTGCGCGAAATATTTCGAAATTTCGACTTTTCCTCGAAATTTCGACGTTATTTTCAAATTTTGACTTTTTTCTCGAAATTTCGGCCTTAATCTGAAAAGTTCGAATTTTTTCTCAAAATTTCGTTTTTTCTTTCTCAATTTTAGACTTTTTTCTCAATTATCGACTTTTTTCTCGAAATTTTAACCTTAATATCGAAATTTCGACATTTTTCTCGAAATTTCGGCTTTAAACTCAAAATGTCGACTATTTTTCTAGAAATTTCGACTTTTTTTTTCAAATTCTGACTTTTTTCTCGAAATTTTGATCTTAATCACGAAGTTTCGATTTTTTATTCGAATTTTCAACTTTCATCTCGAAATTTCTAAAAAAAAGATCAAAATTTGCTAACTAAAAATAGCAATTATTGAACGCACCCTACTACAAACTGTCAAGATTGTTGGGAAGGAGGAGTGGTGGGATGCAACTGTCATCTGCCTAATTTAACCATAGTATAGAAATTTTGACTTATTCAAAAAAAATTTTTGATATTAAAGTCGAAATTTCGACATTATTCTCGGAATTTTTGAGAAAGAAGTCGAAATTTCAAATTTTTGACAAAAAAGTTGAAATCCCTTAACATTTTTATAATCGGTATACTTTTTACGCTTTTGTAAAATGTCGAAATTTTTAAATATAATTTTTTTTTAATCAATGCCTTCCTATGCTTTTGTAAAATGTCGACTTTAAACTCAAAATTTCGACTTTTTTCTCGAAAATTCTACTCCATGCATGCATATGTCAAGAAAGCCGAAATTTGGGGTAATAAAAAATTGAAATTGCTCAACGTAGCCTACTGCTAAGTGCCAATATTAAACTGTAAAAGGGTTGGTGCATGTATTGGGCCTTGAGCTTATTGCCAATTTTTATTAAAATGTCTACATGGCTATTTTGCTTATCTTAAGCTCAATAGTTGGCAATTTCGAAAATTATTTACATGCTGAAATATACAATCAGCCTTTTTTCTACTGATATTTCAATTCGTATCATCGTACATTTTTTGGGGAATATTCATTTCGGGGAGGGTCCGGACCCCTTGGACCCCCCCCCTGGCTATGTGCCTGAATTTTGAGTTTAGTAAAGCAGCACATTATTCTTCAAAATGCGAAAAAATAAGTTTCTGAGTCCAAGTACCAATTGGGAATTACAAATTACAGCAGAGTACTTACCTGAGTTGACCTTTGTATCGCAAAGTGCTATGTCGTTGAAAAAAATTTTCTTAATCTCAGGTCGGGCATGTGGTTTATCAAAGATCACTTGGAATACTGCAGTTTTGGAATCATTATCTATAGATAATAATTTAGCTGTGACAGACTGAAAAGAAAGTAATATTTATTAATACTCTTGCAAACAGGGATAATATTGAAAGCAGCAGAAAGTTTTGTGTGGGACGTATATGTAGAATATTAGATATTACTCGGGACTTCGTTTGCGGATTTAAATGACTAATTAGAACTTAATAGAAAAAACTATTCAGAATTAAAAAGAGTTTATAAATTTCCTGAATCGACGGATTGATTTGTTAGTTGTAATGTTTTAATTTGTCTCTAAGATGCTGCTTATTTATAAAATTACGAGGGTGAATCAAATATGAACCGGAAATTGTTTTTAAAAAAATATTGGTACAAGATACATATATGAAAGTTATTAACTATTTTTCTACATAACCTCCTGATTTTGTTATGGATTTTTCCCAACGGATTGGGAGTTTTTTAATACCATCATCATAAAAAGAAGGGAGGCGTGTTTGCAGCTAATTGCGCATAAATGTCTCAACAGCAGCATCATCATGGAATCGCTCATCTCCTAGAACTTCTTTAAGTGGCCAAACATATGATATCACATGGTGATATGTAGGAACTATAAAGAGGTGTTTTAATGTTGCCCAATGCATTTCCTCTAATTTTTAATGTGTTAGATTGGATGAATGGGGGCAGGCATTGTCGTGAAGCAAAATCACATTTTTGACCCAAATTCATGTCTCTTCCGTCGATATGCACATTTTGGGGTTCATTTTCAACTTGAATTCGTTCTTCCAAAAAATTGTTGTGCCATTCATACACTTGAGTTTGCTTCAAATAAGTATCCCCAAATTGTGTTTCTAGTCTGCGAAGAAATTCGGCTGGCTTTATACCTTCAATGGTTTTTTTTTTAATAATAATGCGCTGCATAACGTGCGGATGAACCTTTTGCTCACTCATTGTATTTACAACTGACGAACAGCGAGAACGGAATTCGCTTAAGCGCTGGAAGTCACGTGATATCCCCACCTAATTATTTGATATCACTTTAATCAGCATTTTGTAAGAGATCCACATATATAAAAATACATAGGGTGTTCTATTGAAAAAAAGGTAACTTTAGTGCGCCACCGTGTATATGTTCATCCTGTAGAGTTAAAAAATATTTTTAAAGTGTGGACTTTAAGGTGATGTACCGTTGTATTAAAAAGATTTTTATCATCAATATAATTGTAGGAGCTACAGGGCGTTACAGCACTAATGACTCACCCTATATAGCTAGGGGCACGATAGACCAACTAAGCTAGGGGGGACTTGCTGCGAGGCAGTTAAGTATACATATGATCTTATTAACGAACTTCAACAAAAGTTCATTCTGCAATCTGCACGAATTCTTTAAAACGGTGAATAGCGTAAAGGTTTTTTATTACCATTATCCAAAAAAATTAATTCATCAGCTAGACAAATTTAACAGTTCTTTTTAACTTTGAATAATTTTTATGTGAATTTGTAAAGACAATTTCTTTAATTTGCAGTCGAAGTTGCCGGTAATATCTAGTTCTTTACATTTACTAAAAAATGTCTACGTTACAAACAAGATTTTTTTTTTCAAAGTTTTGATTGAAACATCGTTAATTCAAATTTCGAAATAAAAAATTTAAAAAAGTTTAAATGTCATTTTATTTTTACTGTTTTCCTACTTAAATGTTCAGTTTCTAATCCAAACTTCTGATTTAAAATTAAACTTGTCATTTCCCTTGAACTATGAAAATCAATTTCAACTACAACATTGAAAATTTTTTACAGTTTGACATAGGTTTTAAAATAGAAATTTGAACTTTTTTATGGAAAATTTAATATTAGCAGTTATAATTAGGTTTTTATTTTAGAATTTTTTACAATTTCTCTCAACATTTCCATCGTAATTAAAAAATGTAATTCTTAATCAAAATGGAAATTTGCAAATACAAATTTAAAACTGGAATTTTTATTTATTTTTACTGCAAGAGGGATATTTCAACTCTTAATATACTAAATTTAAATATTTAATTTTCAGTTTCTTGATTTGATTATGAATTTAAAATGTTCAAAAACTCAAAATAAAAATTTTCAAAAAAAAATCATTAAAGTAAAGTAAGAATTTTAAAAAAGAGGCTATTTTGAAATGTTGAATATTTTAAAAAGTCGAAATTTTCTGAAAAAGTCGAAATTTGAAAAAGTTCGAAATGTTAAATGGGTCGAAATTTTCGAAAAAAGGGGCAATTTCTAAACAGAAACAATAATGTTGAAAAAAAAATCTAAATGAAAAAAAAAACTGAAAAACTTTATAAGGTAAAAATTACGAAAAATCGTGAAAAACAAAATTTAAAAAAAAGTCAAAATAGTCGGTTTAAAAGTTCTGAGAAAAAAAATTGATAAAAATAGAAATTTGAAAAAATATGCAAATTTTCTAATGTCGATTTTTGTAAATTTAATTTAAGAATTATTATATTAAAGAAATTTTAATAAAAAGAAGAGAGAAAAGAGGAAAATTTCGAAAAAAAGGATATTTTGAGCTGTCAAAATATTTAAAAATCGAAATTCTTAAAAAGTCGATATCTAAAGGAAGTTTAAATTTTGGGAGAGAGGAAATTGTCGAAAAAAAGTAATTTCCAAAAACGTCAATAACGTCTTAAAATAGAAATTAAGAAAAGTCAAAAATTGCAAAAAGAGAATTTCCAAAAAGTCGAAGTGTGAATTTTCTAAAATTGTGAAAAACGGTCAAAATTCTGATAAAAATGAAAACTAACTTGGAAAGCAAAAACTTTTGAAATGCCAAATTTTTCCAAAAAGTCAACATTTATAAGAACTTCAAAATGTCATAAGAATTTCGATATTTTGACAAACTTGTTCTAATAGATCTGAGTTTTTGTCGGAATGTTGACGTTTGTCTTAAAAATTCTCATTTAAATTGCAATTTTTATTTATGAATACGTCAAAATGGAGTTACAGACTTTTCGGCATTCCTTACAAAATCGTTTCTATGCCCAAGGCATCTGAAAGTATTGGTGGAGCCATTTGACAAGCAACTGCGATGGATAAACTTCAAAAACAGTTTTTACATTGCAAGATAAATCAACTGCGTTAGAAATTTCAGATTACTTCAGGAAGGAAAAAGAATCATTAATTTTTCTTTTCCATATGGGTAATTCTTTCTGAGAACTAAAAGCTTTCAACGAATTTTAAAATATGCCTGATGTAGGGTAAGGATGTGAAAATGAGATAGGTTCCTACTTGGGGATGTAAACAATAGTTCGATGTTTTACAAACATCGATGTATTCTACGTAAACATCGATGGTAAAACATAAAAAAGTACCGATACAATGTTTAGCTTATAAGCGATGTTTAAAAAATCGATGCGTCCGAAATAACGCCATCTGTTGCATAGAACAAATACTTATTAGACAAGTGACCATGTGATTTTGTAATTATTCACACGAGGGCAGCAGTGTGCATTTAACAAATCGATGCTGAATTTGTATACGACAGCCCAGGTATAATTTTTTTCGAATGTTTGTTTCGTGTGCAATAGAGCAATAGCACATGTTGTACACCCTTAAATCCACCCCTGTTAATAAATATTGTTCAAAATTTCGACTTTAATTTCACAATTATATCGAGGTACATACTTCAAAAGAAAGAAGTTCTTGTAATGGTTAAAACTTCCAGTTTTAAGTAAAAATGTTCAAGTTATTTTTTTTGAATTTTTCATATTTTCTAGTTCTTAAGCTAAAAAGTGGAAATTTCCAGAAAAAATCAATATTTTTAGAAAAAGTCCAGTTTTCGAGTGGTAAAAATTTTTAAGTAAAAATTAAATCAGAATTCTCAAAATTTCGTCGAAATTTTTAAATTATAAATATTCTAGAAGTTCCAGTTTTTAAGTAAAAATTAATATTTGCTAGAATTTTAGTTAAAATTCCGTGCCTAACTTCAACATTGCATATTTTTGTATTTTCAAATTTTTCTCAAATTCTTCAATATTTTCCTAAAATTTGATATTAAATGAAATTTTATTTTTATAAATTTTAGGTTTTTCAAGTTTTTATCAAATTTTTTTGTTCAAACTCAAAAGTATGAGTTCCCTTAAGATAATATTTTTTTACGTAAATTTTGACTCATTTTAACCTTTTAAGTTTTTCAACTTATAGAAGAAAGACCAAATTTCCAGAGAAAAAATCAACATTCTTAGAAAAAGGCCAAGTCAAAAGTAAAAATTTCCAAATAAAAACTAAAATAGAATTGTCAAAATTTGGACCGCAATTTCCAAATTTCGTCGTCCTAATACCTATCAGAAATGTTATCAAAATCTCGTGCTTAAATCTGGAAATTGCATATCTTTTTTAATTTCAAATTTTTTTAGAAATCTCAAAGTTCTGTTAAAATTTTGTATTAATCCAAATTTTATTTTTATAAATGTTAATTTTTTTTCAAATTTGAATTTCTCTCTCTGAATTCGGAGTTGAATCTTCAATTTTGTTTAAATTTTCTGGAAAATTCCACAATTAAGAAAATATTTTTGAGATAAAAGTAAAAATTTTTGAAATTTCTAGTTTAACTTCTAAATATTGCGATTTTTCTCTAAGGTGCAACTGTAATCTCGAAATATCGTCTTTTTTTTTGAAAATTTTAAGTTTCAAATAAAATCTACGGTTCAAGAAACCTAAATTTCGAATTTTAAGTAAACATTTTGGAGAAAAATAAATAAAAAATATATGTTTAAATTCGGAAAGAAAATAATCATTTCTTAATACACAATTAAATAAATTATTATTTTAAACTCGCAAATAAATATTTAAAAAACATCAAAAAATATCGATGTATCGTTTCTGAATACTGATGTTTGCCACTTTAAATAAAATATCGATGTTCAAACATCGATCCTTTTTGGAACAATGTTGCATCCCTATTTCTAATATGAGATACATAGGTCATTATGTGACATTTCGTACACGTGTCACTGATTGTGAGTCACGTTATGTCATTTGCTCCGTCATTTGGCCAAAACCATCAGTGAACTCTCGCAAGCTGCCGAGCATAGTCGTAATTAGTTCGATTTTTAGGAGGAATGAAAAAGATAAATTTTATCCTGTCTAGTTGCTAGGTATGTTAAATCACTTAAATTGTCATCAATTAAATCAAAATTGGATTTAAGGTATCCTCTGCGTAATAACTTTTACTATTTTAATTTCATTGTGTTTTTTAATCTTAAAAAATATATCATTTCATTATGTCCTGTGTTTGTAATATTAGACACCTGAGGATTCCTAACAAACTCTTTTGGACTAACCTAATAGAAGTAAAAAGATACTGATAAGATCGTAAATAATGTGCCGCAAAAGTAAAAATAGCAAAATGAAAAGGAGAAAGCCAAAAACCTTTAAAGAAAAGGAAAGTAACTGAATTTGAAATTTTTTTACATGAGAACGGCCTTGATGTTGTTTTTTCTCAAGTTCTTTAAAAACCGTTTAATCATTTCATATAATGATTAGAATCAATAGCAATAGGTATTTAAATAAACTGGCTTTCTAATTTAAATGAATTTAAAAATGAAGCTGACAAACATAAGAGGTATCTCAAATTAGGAACCCCAATTGTCTCAAATTACGATCCCTTCATGCTCAGGTATAAAAAGTGCAACTTCTTATTACATCGCTTATATTTCAGAAACTGTTACCAATTCCATTAAAATGTTTACTGTTGTGAAATATACGAATTGGGGTCAGTTGCATCCGAAGTTGCTTAATTACTGTGTGGAGTAGCGTCAATTGCGTCCTGCAATCTGGTAAGGAGTTAGGTCGATTGCGTCCTGTTTACCTGTTCTCTAATAGTTCATTAGGAAATGCCAAATTGCATTAATTGCATAATTAGAGCAGATGGTGAAGTGATTCTTATTCGCATAGAGCAGGGGTCGGCAAACTTTTAAGCCAAAAGAGCCATCCGCAATTAAAAAATTGGTCTCGTGAATTTCAAAGAGCCACAAGTTTTTATTTCTGATTTCACATTTTATTTCACAGTTAAATCAGATAAATCAGACAAAATATGGGACAGGGAGAGATCCCTCTGACTCATGTATTCAAAAGAAAACATATTCAGCCCAAAAGACCTTTCATTTTTCATAGTTTGAAGCTTTATTTCAAAATTTCACTTTCTCGTAAATTCGACTTTTTTAACTCTTCTCTGTATTCGTCGGTTTTTTTCAGTATGTATTTAGACTTTTTTCCCTAAACCTTCCTCTCTTCGCAAAACTCGACAATCTGTGAAAATGTTTACTTTTTTTTAATTCGACTTACACTGGAAGATTCGACTTATTTCGCAAAATTTCATCTTTTGTCGATTTCGTAATAAAAAAAAGTAAAAATTTGGAAATGTTAAAAAAAATAGTTTTTGAAGATTTCAATCTTTTTCTCAAATTTTCTTTTTTCGAAATTTAGACTTATTCTTACATTTGACTTTTGTCCAAAATTATATTTTTTTAACTTTGTTCTAAATTGCGACTTTTTTCTCGAAAGTTCTATTCCTTTTAAACTACGTTCTCCTTTCAAATTTCACCATTTTCCCCAAATATTGACTTGATGAATATATTTAAACTTTTGTTTACTTTCTGGAAATTTCGACCTGTTTCGCAAAATTAGGGGGTTTCTCGACATTCCAACTTTTAATTGAAAATTCGACATTTTATTATGTTTCTGCAAGCTGCGATTTTATTGACAAAATTCACCCATTTTCAGAATGTTTGATTTTATCTAAAAATTTGATTTTGTTCCTAAAATTGACTTTTTCTGGGAAATTTTGACTTTTTTTTTAAAATTCAACACTTTTCTCGAAACTGGAAGTTTTACCCGCATTCCTTTTTATTTAGAAATTATTTTACCAATTTTCTCAAAATTCGAATTTTTCTGAAAATTTGAAGTTTTTTTATTCGCCTTGTTCTCGAAATTTCAAATTTATTCTCAACTTTCTCTGGAAAATTGCAAATTATTTATTTTCTTCTTCTATGAAAATCTTCTACTTTTTAAAGTTCGACAATTTTTTCTAAGCTCTGAGTGTTTTACAATTTTTTTTTTCGAAATTTTACAATTTTTCACAAAATTCAAATTTGTCTAAAAATATAAGGTTTTTAAATTTGTTCTGGGGTTTAATCTAATGTCAAAATTCGACGTTTTTTTTTCTAAAATTTTGCTTTTTGGAAATTTTTGACAAATTCATATTTTTCGAAATCTCTTTTATTCAAAATTTAAATTTTTCCGGAAATATCAACTTTTATTTCGAAC
Organism: Dastarcus helophoroides; assembly: GCA_028583605.1. Classification (NCBI taxonomy): domain Eukaryota; kingdom Metazoa; phylum Arthropoda; class Insecta; order Coleoptera; family Bothrideridae; genus Dastarcus; species Dastarcus helophoroides. The sequence continues at coordinate 29,721,205 of CM053334.1, forward strand.
GAAATTCATCTATTTTCAAATCTCAAAATTTAATTCTTTTTCTTAAAATTTGGCTTTCTCTTGGAAATTTTGACGTTTTTTTAAAGTTTAACACTGCTCAGAATTGGAAGTTTTATCAATATTCCCCTTCCTTTCGAAATTATTTTACCAATTTTCTCAAAATTCAATTTATCTGAAAATTTGGAGTTTTTTTTAATTCGTCTTGTTTTCGAAATTTCAAATTTATTCTCAAAATTTAATTTTCTCTGAAAAATTCCAAACTTTTTCAAATTTGGAATTTTTCTTAAAATATTTACTTTTTCCTTGAAATTTTTCCTAAAACTTGACTTTTTTCTACTTCTCTGAAAAACTTTTTTAAAGTCCGACACTTTTTTAAGCTTCCAGTTTATTTTACAATTTCTCTTTTATCTGAAAATGTCAACTTTTTAAATTTGTTTTGGGTTTCAATCTATTGCGGAAGTTCGACGTTTTTTTTCCTGAAATTTTGCCCTTATTTGAGAACTTTGGACCAATTCATTTTTTTAAAATCACTTCCCAATTTTTTAAAAATCTTTTCCTTTTTCTCAAAATTCGGCTTTTTCTGGTAAACTCTGACGTTTTTTTAAAGTTAAAAACTTTTTCAAAATTTTCTTCAAATTTTCTTTTAAAATTATTTTGCAAATGTTCTCAAAATTCGAAGTGATCTGAAAATTTGGATTTTTTTTAAATCGCTTTGGTCCCGAAATTTCAAATTTATTCTCAAAATTTAACTTTCCCTGGAAATTTGTAAATATTTTGTCGAAATTTCCTTGAAATTTTTCCTAAAATTCGGCTTTTTTCTTCTTCTCTGAGAAACTTTGACTTTTTTAAATTTCAACAATTTTTTTTTAAGCTTTCTCTTTTCAAAATTCTGCAATTTTTCAAGAAATTCAAAATTGTCTAAAAATTTCAGGTTTTTAGGTTGGTTTTGAGTTTCAATCTATTGTCGAAATTCGACGTTTTTTCTAAAATTTTGCCTTTTTTGAGAACTTTCGATAAATTCATTTTTTTCGAAATTTCTTCCTTTTTCCGAATTAGATAAATTCATTTTTTTAAATCTCTTCATTTTTCCCAGTTTTTTTCGAAATGTCTTCCTTTTTCTCAAAATTTGGCTTTTTCTGGGAAATTTTGACCTTTTTTTAAAGCTCAACTCTTTCCGAAATTTTCTTGGAATTTTCTTTCGAAATTTTTTTACCGATTTTCTCAAAATTCGAATTTATCTGAAAATTTGGAGTTAAAAAAATTCCTTTTCCCAATTTTTTCGAAATCTGTTCCTTTTTCTTAATTTTTTTCTAAGTTTCTTTCTTTGTCTCAATTTTTTCGAAATTTCTTTTTCTCAAAATTCGTTTTTTTCTGGAAATTTCAACTTTTATTTCAAACTTTGATGTTTGCAGTATCTGAAAATTTAGATTTTTTTTTATACAAAAAGTAATTCACTTTTTTTTTCACGAAATACCAAGATTTTAGAAAATTTACAAATAAGAAAGTAAAAATCATGAGAAAAATATTTTTTAGAAATTTCGACTCCCCAAGTTGATCTTTTTCTAGAAATTTCAAATTTCATGTGTTTTTTCAAAATGTTAATACAAATCAATCAAATATTTCGGAAAATTACTTCTTGAAATCATAAGTTTTTGTCAAAATTTTAGTAAAACGTAAAAATTCCTAGAAAAGTGTTTTTGGAAATTTCGACTTCTGTAGGTCACTTGTTTAATCGGTGTCTGAGTGTCTGTCCGCTCTAGCTTTTTTATTATTTATTTTATTAAGGGAATTTAAAGAGCCACACTTTTCTTTTAAAAGAGCCGCATGCGGCTCACGAGCCGCGGTTTGCCGACCCCTGGTATAGAGGAAGTGCAAGAAGTTAGTAAGAGGTCAGTTGTTTTAAAAACACCAAGTGTAATACAATATGGAAATTATTTTAAGTGAAAAGGATAGACACATTTTGGTGATAGAGGGATATAAGTTTCGTTTGCACAAACACTTGGCAAATGAAATCGTTGGGCTTGCTGTACAAAAACGTATACCTCATTCTTGAAGCTCAATAAACATCAAGAAGTTGTAATGAAACCTTCTCCACACAACCATCCAAAGGCGACTGAAAACAAAATCCAGCGACAACGGTTAAACAATTGCTTAAAGCGCAAAACTACGTAGGATAGATGTGCAAGACCTACTAAGTTAATTCATTCAACTTTAAAGGAGGGTGATATAGTAGGGTTAACGAAAACTGATTTAGCGTTTGTTAAGGGTAGTATGCAGAAAGCACCAGCTGCTCTTCATGGTATCTGCCTAAATCGATGAAAGAAACTCTGGCTACTGTAGCAAACGTGGACATAAAGACAAATAGTGGTGAAAATTTTGTATAGTAAATGACAAAGAGAACAGTAAACAGAGAACAGAACGCAGTAAATCAGAGATGGGAAATTTTTTGAAATGCTTCTTTGGTCTTCCATTTGTTAAATTCGAACAAGTGTCTGAAGTTTTTACAGATTATATTATGACTATTCTCCCTGCAGATGAGAAAGCAACATAATTTTGCGATTACCTGTTAGAAACGTATCTGAGGATGCAATTTTTCCTCCTTCATTTTGGGCAGAATTTTCAAATTCGACAAACAGAACAACCAACGGCTGTGAGTCGTTTCGTCCGAAGTTAAATAGACAATTTAATGCTCCGCATCCAAACATTTTTACCTTTATTGAAGTTTTGAAAGGAACTCAAAAAGAAGTGTATGTGCAATTAATAAGCAATACGAAAAAATCAAAATCCGTAGCAGAGAATAAAATTTTTTTACGTGAGGCAACGAACGATTTGTTAAATAAACGTTTAACCATATTTGAATTTGTAAGAAAATTTTCTCAACGAAGAAAAAATTGCAAGTATTGTGTCGTGAAAGTAACATTTATGTGGAAGGCACCTTTAAAAGTTGCCCAAAGTACTTCTACCAGCTCTTTACTTTCCACACCATGTACTGCGATTCCTATGTGCCGCTTGTATATTTTGTACTTCTCAACAAAACTGCGGAAACTTGTATAAAATGCTTTCATTATGTGGTGAACAACTGTTGAAGATATGTCTTGCATTTTCGCCAGAAAAACTATGTATGAGCTTTAAGAGATCGATCCATATCGCGGCTCAATCAGTTCTCTTAAAAACAAGTATCAGGGGATGTCCTTTCCATTTGGGGCACAGCTGGTACAGAAAAATTCAGTTCCTGCGGCTTTCAAAGGAATACCGCAGTAAATCAGAAATGGAAAATTTTTTGAAATGCTTCTTTGGTCTTCCATTTGTTAAATTCGAACAAGTGTCTGAAGTTTTTACAGATTATATTATGACTATTCTCCCTGCAGATGAGAAAGCAACATAATTTTGCGTCATTTCATGCCATACTTATAGTTCTGGACTATTAGACGACCATTCTAATATTTTGTGTATTAAAAACTTTTTAACTATCTTTGCTGTGTGGCACGAACGATCATCTTGATGGAAAATATATCCTCCGTTTCCATTTGCTAGCATCGGAATGGATGGCAATAGTTCATGTTGTAGAATTTCTATATATTTACCAGCATTAATCGTTTTATCTATTACAAATAGTCGTCCCACTCATTAAGAGGACATTTTAAACCCACACCATAACTGAAGCAGAAAATTTGATTTTACAATCCAAATTATTTTGTCCAAGTCATTGGCAGACCATGTGGAGTGCTCCTTAGTTACTTCCAACCTAGTCTTCTTTTGATTTGTTGTAAGAAGTGGCTTCTGTTTTGCCTAAATATTTTTATTTTACAAAATGTTATATTTGAAGTAAGTTTTACATATCCTATAAAAACCGTATTCAGGTTTTTTATATTTGGCAGACATGTATCTTTAGATACGGATTTTGCAATAGTTTCACCTCATTGAACAGCCAATTCTCTAGACGGCATTCTTCTGTCTCTTTTAATAAAATTGTTCAATGTACGTTGATTCCTAAAAGTCATTTCGACGTCCTGCCAATTTTTTGATAGATCATTACAGGTCCAGGAGTTTTATAACAGTAAATTATATTGCGCACTGTACATTTAGATATTCCTAATAATTTTGAAAAATTGTGGGCAGTTATAATGGCCTTACGAAGGTCTGCAGAAATTGGTTTTCCACGCACCATAATAAATAAATATATAGCTTTATTTAAGGTCTATTTTATTTAAATAGTATATATAGTATTAGCAACTACGACAAACAAACATTTGAAATTTATTTTGAAGCAATCTACTTTAATTGCAACTTTTAAGAAAATGGTGCAATACATTTGCGACAAGCACAACGTTAGCTTTTATTTTTCAAGCAAAAATTAATATTAAAATTCAACAGCATAATAACGGCAAGAAGATATATTTATAGCAAAATATTCCACTTTATACAGGGCGTTTAAATGTTCCACTGAAATTTATGGAAATATTTTATATTCATAGAAAGAAAAATATAGTTGAGGTGGTTCAATTCTTCTGCGACAGGGCTCGTATATATTTTTTCTAATTGCTGAGCGGCGTATGTTAGCGCCGCATTGTGCTGAATCTTAAATTCTCAGTTTATACAGTTTTGTCAGACGTATAAGGCAAGAGTATAAGATTATTAAGATTCTCTTTTTCCCTTTAAGATACGGAACCTTAAAAATATTAGAATTTGCTAGAACTATAGAAAAATTGTCATACATAGTGGTATTTTATTTACATTTGCTTCTTGTTTTAAACATTTATTTTCCCTTGATTATATTTTATTTCTAACCGTGCAAAATATAGTTTAATAAGATATATTTACCGAAGTTGAATCAGATGCAAAGGTAACATACAATTTCAAGGTAATATTTAGTTCACCCGAATATGGCACAGAAATTGTGCTCACTAAATCATTGGAAACTAGATTATATTTGACGTATTCTGAACAAGCATAGTCAGCAGCCCAAACACCAGGATTGAAAACTAAAATAATTAAAACAAAGAACATTTCACTTTGAATAAACATGGTATAACGTATGAAAGCTTGATGGATTTATTAATTTTAAATTAAGTTATCTCTTTGCAATTCGTTTTGCTTAATTTTTATTATGCTGTTAAATTTTATGCCACAATTCATTCTTAAATATTAACCGTACTTTCCACTGACAAAAAATCAGTCTTATTTTAATACACAGTATATACGCACACACATATCTACCGGAACGAATAATTATAATTAGTTATTTGATTAAAAATGGTAACCTGTTAAAGTGGCTGCTTGAGTTAAAGATAAATTCAATTGCTCGATTATTATTTAGACACGTCTGCCCAAGCATACTTTCTAAAACTGCTGAATAAACATGTTCGTTTCCATAATATGAGATCACGAAAAGTGCTATTAGGTTAAGTATCTTAAATCACTTGTAAAATTACCAGAGGTATGCTCCTAAAATAATTAACATTAATTTGGTCTCAAGATATGAATAGTTTCAAAGTGTTATCTGGTTCAGATTAAAAAAGCTCCAAGTCTAAAAGAGGGAAAGGATGAACAAGCAAGACGACAATCCAATCGTCGTAAAAGTTTACACTTCAATTTTCGATATTTTAATCCTCAACTAAAAATTTTTATTGTAAAGTGAAAACTTCCAGATTTAGGAAAATTTTTTTATTTCCTAAACTGCACGCAAAAGAATTAAAGTATTATCATTTCTTTTTCCTGTTCAAAATATTCCTCAATAACTAATATCATTTGCTGAAATTTAGTGATCTTAATGCGATAAACAAAATTCAGACAAATCCCAAATAAAATATTTGTGGACTTACTTATATGCGAAATTTCTCGTATAGTTCTTAAAGTAACTCTTTTTGTTGATAAACGTTAATACATAGTCAGTGGCGTAACTATATGGCTAAAGCTCGTGGTAAATTTATAGGATGGGGCCAATGGTAGATTAATACGTCTTTGGATGGGGCCCTCTTTTAATGTAAAGAAGATTATTCAATTTTGGTGAAACGGACTGGTCTTTGGTTATCTTCAAAAATTGAAATTAAATTCGCTTTTGGGTAGTTTGAAGGATAAAGTAGAGCAAACGGACAAGTCTGGTATTTACCCAATTTCATGTAGAGATTGTCCTCAAAAGTATGTCGAGCAGAATAGACGATCTCTTAAAATCCGACTGAAGGAGCATTTGGCTCATTTGAGGTACGGAAGAACTGAGAAGTCAAGTGTGGCTCGCCATGCTTTTGAATCAGATCATAAGATAGATTAATAATATTAAACTGTTAAGAGTAGTCAATAAGAATTATTCATCGCATCTCCGTCCTTTTATGATGGTATTTGGTAGGTTCCATATTATTGCCTGACGACGCACAGATTTGAAAGAATGTATAAATAAAAAACCCCCTTTCCTTCCCGGGCCCGTCCAGTTACCGCTGTGGCGTGATATCCCATTTAGTTCATTTTGTTGTGCCTGACAGTGCAGAGTGTAATTAGCTGTGTGGTGCCAGATGCCGAAAACCAACAAAAAACGGCGATACGCCGAAGATTTAAAATCCATAAAACATACACTAGCTCGTTTAGAAAAGACAATAAAAATAACGGTTACATCTTCATCATCATCATCTATGAGATCAGAATCGGGTACGTAATAACCAAACATAAGGGCAACCTATTCTTTTTTTTATAGAAACAAATGACGAAAATATTACCAAGGATGAATAAAACAGAGGGTGTCAGTTGTCTTGACTGACAGTAACCCACAGATTATTGCCTGTACAAATTAAACTTGGGAGGCTATATTCTAATAGTTTATATTATAAAATAGTCCTTTTTAGTATGTTACGGGGCGTTAGTTGTTTTGACTAACTTAGCCTACAGATTATTGTCTGCACCAATATAGAACTCAGGGACTGCAATTCTAATAATAAGGGTGTTAGTTGTTTTGATAGCAATAACCCGCAGATTATTGTCTGCTTAATTGAAAAATTGACTATGTCGACCAAGGTGTTTTTTTTTCTTCTTGGTTACCGAAATAGTACTCCTATAATTCCGATTTTCCCCCTTTTTAGAATCGGATTCTTCCTCCAACTCGGCAGTCCGAATTTCACGAGAAGCTCTAACCACGGATGCAATCGTGGAAGAAAGAGACAACACCGCAAATATTCTACAGTTCAAAAACCAACCTATCTCTTCGAATTCATTGGGTCCAGGCATACACAATGAATTAGTTGCTAAGATGGACTACTTACCTCAAAGAAGGAATTAACGCGGAAATCAGGAAGACATTAGTACAAAAATATACTATCCCAGAAAACTGTCCAATACTGGGCGCACCCTTAGTGAATGAAGAGATAAAATCCAGTACTGCCATCTCAAGTCGTTAAAATATCATTTTCTAAGTGTCATTCAGGGACCACTAGAAGCGAGTTTGTCCATCCTAGGCTCTATATTGTCTAAAAAATTAGACGAACCCGATAAGGACCTTATAGTAGCCAATGAGATGATCGAAAAACCTACTAGATGCGGGACAGCTTTTAACGAATATTCATTATGCGATATCCTTAAAACTAACATTCGAAATAAATCCCTTTTTAAATGAAGACAGCAGATCAGCAGCAAACAAAAATCAAATCGATAAATTCTTGTTTGAAAAAGATTTTTTATCCAAATTTAAGTCATGCCAGGACGTAAAAAAAGCAGGAGATAAAATAAAGAAGGTTCCAAAGAAAAATATTTTTCAAGCAGCGGGAATCTTAGGATTATCTCGGAATTTAAAGCGTCCATCTCAAACCACAAAAACGAAAGGAAGAAGGAGGGAATACAAAGAAAAGGAACGACAAAAGAGGACAGGATGACAGAGAAACAGATATTCACAACAAGACAAGATACGCGAGTACCGGAGCAGAAAATCCTACAATGTTTAGAGGTAAATAATTGCCCCAAACTTGCAGGCAGAGTAAAATATTTTAAAGATCAATAGGAAAATATAACACAAAATAAGCAAATCTTGCAGTGGATACAGGGTAACAGAATTCCCTTTTCAAGAAAGCCTAAGCAACATAGCCAACCGCAAATTATTCTCTTGATGAATACCAAACAAAAATATGTTAGGGAAATTAACACTTTTCTCAAAAAGGGGGCTATATCAAAATGCCAATACAAAAAAGGGCAAATTTTGTCATCTTACTTTTTAATTACAAAGTCAGGTGGAAAATTTAGATTTATCCTTAACCTAAAAAAGCTAAATTCTTTTATTCTAACTAAACACTTTAAGATGGAAGATTACCGTAATGTTTTGAAATTAATCTCACGTGATTGCTACAATGGCTAAAGTAGACCTTTTGCCCATTAACAAGAAATGTTGGAAATTTCCAGACTTTCAATTTCAAAATGAATTATACGAATTTAATTGTCTACCGTTTGGTTTGAATATTGCTCCCCGAATATTCACAAAATTATTTAAACCAATTGCAAAGTTTTTACGACAGCAGGGCTCTCAGTTAGTAATATATCTAGATGATATACTGGTTTTTGGAAAGGATTTTAATTTATGCTCCAACTATAATCACTTTATATTAAAAACCTCGGTTTCACTATTAATAAAGAAAAAAGCATATTAACTCAGAATTTTGAATTTTTAAGACTTATTTTTTACCAATTAAAAATATCAATTCTATAACAAAGACTCTAAACGCGATCTTAAAAAACCAAACCTGTAAAATAAGAAAGTTCGCTTCCGTGGTAGGGAAACTAGAATCGGTTTCGCCCATTCTAATCTATGGATGGCTTCACTAAAAACCTTTTGAAATTGCTAAACAACAGGCTCGTAAGAAACATACATATAACTTCAACGGAAACATGATCATTCCAAAAACATTAAATCCAGAGTTTTCTTGGTGGTTAAATAACCTTAATAGAACAGAATCTGTTTTGTCTTGAAATTTTTTCGGACGCTTTTCTTACTCGTTGGGGCACCTGCCAGGGTAACAACGAAGAAAAAGTGGTTTGGGATGAGAATGAGTTAATCCAACATATTAATTGATTAAAATTAGGTGCTGCTTTCCATGGACTTAAGTGCTTCGCAAAAGATAGGTCAAATTGCAATCTCCTCTTGCGCATTGATAACGTAACAGCAATAGCATGTATCAATAAAATGGGTAGTACTCAACACACACACTTAAATAATATTACCAGGATGATCTGGGACTGGTGCGAAACAAGAAATCGCATCATATATTAGCTCAAAAGAAAACATTCAGGCAGATTTTCTATCCAGAAATAAAACTATCAATATCAATCAAAACAACGGAGCATATCAGAAAATTTTAAAGGTCTTTGGCATAACTGAAATTGATTTATTTGCATCAAATATTAACGCAAAATGCAAAGACTATTTCTTGGGGCCCAGACCCTAATTGTATGTGTGTTGATGCCTTTACAACTACATGGGACTCATTTTTCTTTTATGCCTTTTCACCATTCATTTTCATTCCAAAAGTCTTACAAAAAATTCATACCGACAAAGCAACTGGCATTGTAATAGTCCCAGATTGGCCGACACAGTCGTGGTATCCACTCTTTTTAAACTTATTGATAGCAAACCCTATAAAATTTCCTCCAGGTAAAAATCTCCCCTTTTCGCCTTTCAGAGAGGCGGACCCCCTTTACAACACATTTTCTCTGGTGGCAGGGAAGTTATCAGGAAATTTCTTAAAAACAAAGGGATACCAGAATCAACCATTCCAATCATGTCAGCTTTAATTACCGACAAAACATTAAAACAATGCAACATATGTTACAAAAAATGGTGGGAATATTATTCGAAAAATGCAAAAAACCCCTACATCAAAGATTTTAATTCAATCTTATTATTTCTTACAGAAAATACAAATCCTACGCGACCAAAATATTCAGCAACCTGGGATCCAAACCCAATTCTTGATTTCTTAGCCACACTTTTTCCGTTAGAATCCCTAACACTTAAGAATTTAACGTTAAAACTCGTTACTATATTGCTACTTACCTCGTAAAAGAGAGTTTAGACAATATCTAAAATATCCATTAATAACATCCATCAGATTAACGAAATGATTGAAATTTGAATCCCTGATAGAATAAAAACCTCAGGTGTTGGGAGAAAAACAACCCTACTTAGTATTCCCTTTCCTTAGAGAAATACCAGAACTTTGTGTCGCTTCGACGCTACAATATTACTTAAATAAAATAAGAACTTTCCGCTTAAATAATGATAATTTAATTTTAACCCACAAGAAACCTTACCGTGCGGCTTGTATATAATCTATAAGCAGATGGGTAAAAGAAGTTTTAAAGGAAAGTAAGATCGACACTGAGATCTTTAAGAGTCATAGTGTGAGACGCGCAAGTACTTCCGCCGCGTTTAGGTCAGGGCTCAATATAGACTTAATAAAAATTACAGTGGGTTGGACGAAAAAATCCGCGGTATTTAATACATTTTATAACCTTCCATTAACTCAAAATCCAGAAGATTTTCCAACTTGCATTATAAACGTTAATAGAGAAAATAAAAAGACCTAGGTTTTCCCCTAAGATTTAACATTTGTTAGCTTATAGTTACTCAAGTTATTTATTGTTATTTGTTTTTTATAGTAGTTATATAAGATTATTTTTGGTATGTGTTTACCACAGTTTACTACATTTATGTATTATTTACAGTAATACATATTATCTAATACATAAAATTCTCGGTCGTGGTGTTTGTTACCAAACTCCTCCGAAACGGCTGGACCGATTTTGATAAAATTTTGTGTGTTTATCGGGTAGGTCTGAGAATCGGCCAACATCTATTTTTCATACCCCTAAATGTTAAGGGTGGTCCACCCCAAACATTTTTTTTTTATTTTTTTGACAACATTTTTTGTTTTTATTTTTTATTTTTTCATTTTCACCCTTATACGATCAACCCCTGATTTTTAATTTTGTGGAAATAGTTTTAAATTAAAAGAGAACATTTTACGTGTTTAATAAATATATGTGTTTTATTATTGTGAAAGATAAGTCAAATAATAATAACAATAATAATAAGTCTGGCCACATCGTCATGCGCAATCTGTGCTACCGTAAACAGCATTCCAAACTAGACGGTACTGCCAGCGAGTTTGAAGAGGTTGCGGGTGAGAACAGCAACCTACAAGGGGCTTAAAATCGGGCCGGTAGCCCACGTAATACCGTCTTCCGTCGAGACACTTTGGGGTGTCATCGGTACTCTCATTGTCCCCAGAAACAATGAAGAGCAAGCTCCCAAAAACTCACCTCTCTCGGATGGAGGTGGCAGGCAGGTTGGAGGAGCATTAGGACGGATGCCTGATGACGACCACGGCAATCGACAAGGACGCTTTCGGCGGACCGATGGACTAAGAGATGATTTGATGGATGCATATCAGATTAGTGAACCCGCTAGAAGGGGCTACATGGCAAGAATGCATACCCTATGGTGTGATAAATATCCCGAACTAAGCAATATCTCCAAACAACATCTGCAAGACTATGTAGCATATCTTCTCCGTTCTGGATATGTAAGGATTCCACAACAACACGAAATCTCTCAACAAACAGCGGTAGATAACTTCCCCCAGGAGCAAGGGACCGAAGAACAGGAGCCCGTTGATAACACCAGTAACACTGAGGTCCCTGTGGAAGGACTATCTGAGAGAAAAGTGAGAATTATAATCGAATTCCACATTAAACGACAGAATCTTGCACGAATTAACGCAGAGTTACAAGAAGAAGTGCCAAGAGATGTCAACATCTTGGAGCTGAATAATATCGTCTACCGCAAGGAGATTAATCCTGATACCGAAATACCGAAATAGTTTTTTTAGTCTGAAAGTCTATAGCACTACTGTTCACCGTCGGTTAAAAAATCACTAGGCAAAACTGTCGGGAAAGGCTAGGCCTTTTGTGTCTGACACGGGACTGCCTCTGGTTTGTCCACCGAGGCCTTTTATTGGGAAGCGATTGTCATTAAGATTCAATTTATCACCCCAACGAATTCTATTCTTAGAAGGAATGCAATTATCGGCTTTTGTCTATCTCAATTGCAGTTCCATTAAAATGAAACGCAATTAGGACAGTTGAAGGTAAACGTCTACCAAACATCCGAGCTGTAATGGACGCAGGGACAAAAGCTTTGAGCAATTATCCCGGGCTCGACATTACTCACCCTTTGTCCATCCTAATTGCATTTTTCATGATAAGGAAAAGCACTGTAGATGACAAACATCTTGTTATTCATTGAGGTGTAATTATCTTATCACTTTAGTGAATACTTTAATTTCTGCCTAGCGATTTTTTTTCTACCGTTAAGCGTCGTCAAAAAAAAAGAATATACGGTATAAATACCTCGTAAGAAACTAGAAGATTCCTTCCGTGCACTTCAAAAAATAGAAAGGCGGATTCAAAGGATTGCTGAGAAAGTAAACATGACTAGGCAGCGCACTTCCCGAATACAAGGGGTGGTGGATTATATCTCAACCAACAGGCCATTTACAGCAAAGATTAGGAAGATAACGACCAAATTGAGACGACAACATCATACTCTCAACAAAACCATCCTTATCGTTATCAAACAATGTTGTTTAGATCACATACGCTCCTTAAACATCACTAAGAGCAATCTAAAGAAAAAAGCAAAAGATATAAGAGACAACTATGCATTCCGCATGAAACCGTCAAGCCTCCTCCGAGGTCAGACCTGCGGTGTGGATAATCCACCACCGGTGTCGGAAGTTGACGACTTCTGGAAGGAAACCTATGGGGATACAAAGCCGCTACGTGCGAATACTCCAGCTTTAATTACATTCGATAGCTACTGTCAGCGCATGCAGATCAACCAACAAGAATGCCCACCAATCACAACGGAAGAGGTAAGGCAGGCGTTGGAAAATGTGAGGAATTATTCCGCACCGGGGCCTGATGGGATTAACAACTTTTGATGGAAGAAATTCCATAGCACCCATTCGCATTTGGCAAGGATCTACAATTCCTGAATGAATGAAGGCACGCCAATTCCTGAATGGTTTGTGAAAGGTCGAACAACGTTAATACTAAAACGACATCTTTCGATGGCCTGGATTGATTATAGGAAAGATTTTGACACAACATCCCTCCAACTGTTAACAGGGTTGTTAAAGTCTATGAAAGTCCCTAATCCCCTCATAAAGTATATTGAACACCTCATGACGCTTTGGAAGTCAAGGTTCTCAATAATTTCAGGAACCAAAAAGATGATTACAGAGCCTATCGCTTTTAGGAGGGGAGTATTTCAGGGAGATTCTCTCAGCCCTCTACTCTTTTGTATTTTGTTGCTCCCGATTTCAGTATCTCTGAGGAAGACACGTGGATATTGCTGTGGGCCACCTGGAAACAGAAGACACAAGGTTACCCATCTCTTCTGTGTAGATGACCTCAAGATCTGCGCTACAAGTCAGAGGGACTTGCAACAATCTTTGAAGGTGGTTCAGGAGTATTCACGAGACATAGGTATGGAGTTTGGTTTCGATAAGTGTGCTGTGCTAAGGCTAGATAAGGGACGATATGGGAACAATCAGGACAAAGAGCAACTTGCCGACGGATCAATTCTTCGACATCTAGATGAACACGAAAGCTACACCTACCTAGGCGTTGATTAAAATCGAACGCAAAGTGCTGAAAGTGTAAAGACCGCACTGCGCTCCAGATATAGGCAGCGTCTGCGAAAGATTTGGTGTTCAGAACTGTCCGGGAGAAATAAGGCGAGTGCGACAAATAGGCTTGCGGTTCCATTGTTTCTGTACTCATTCGGGGTCCTAAAATGGACAACTACGCGAATTAGACGCAAGCACTCGGAAAATGATGCACATGCACCGCAGTATACACCCGCGCTCATCAGTTCCCCGTATCTACCTCCCACGATATCAGGGAGTTCGAGGTCTTCTGAGTTTGGAAAATATGCACGATAGACTGGTCCTGGGAATCTCTTGCAAAATCCTTAAAAGCGCGGATCTCCTTCTGCTGCTGGTAAGAGATCATGAAAGAAAAAATGTGGGAGCCTTCCTTTTCAAAGCAGTGGAAAAGCGGCGAGAAGATTGGTGTTGGTCTTTCTTTAGAAATCGAAGATGAGGAGTCACTGGTGAGATTAGAGCCCCATGAAATTAAGAAGCAGATCAGGAAGGCCGAACAACGGAGACTCCTACAAGACCATGTTAACAAACCGCAGCATGGAGTGTTCTTCAGAAACATCGAAGAAATGGATTTATCAAGAAGACTAACTTTTGCTTTTCTGGGTTCTGCCGATCTGAAGTCTGAAACGGAGGGCTTCTTACTTGCATGTCAGGATGGAGTCATCAATACCCTAGTATATCGCAGCCAGTTTTCTGCCGTGGATGATACCAGATGTAAAGCATGTCGACAACAACCTGAGACACTTATGCACATACTGTCAGCTTGCCCCGTGCATGCCGCCGCCGGCTACATCCACCGTCACAACGCGGCTCTCAAGGTGATGTATTACCATCTGAGACAAGCCTATGGCGTCGAAAAGCCGTCATCTTAGGGTCCTTACATCTACTAAGGCAAATGAGTTTGGCCGACGATCACTAACCGAGCGGAGCAAGGAGTGGTTGTCGAACGACAACAGGCCACCCGGGCCACCTGTGGGGTCGGAGACGCAGGACCTGCCGTGTCGGAAGCGAGGAATGTTTTTAGCCGGTAGGCGGTCTCCTTCAGCGACTGAATCCGGCACTACCAGTGACAAAAGAAGTCGCTGGTGCCTATGAAGGTTTTCCTTCCTCCCAAAAAAAAATAATAATCGATGGTAAGTTCTGCGCCTACCATGGTTTTAACAGGTAACGGGGAATCAGGGTTCGATACTTATACCCATCAATGTACGTTTAATATTTACGTTAGAAAAGTGAAAGGTGCGCACAATAGGTTGCGCACGAAAACGTAACGAGGTCATCCGATCACTAGATTTTACTCCCCATATTTTTTTCATACCGGGGGCCTTATATGAAAATCGATTCTTAAGGAGTAAACTCCATTTAACAAAACAGTATGTGCTCTTTTTAATTTGTTATTTTTTAATTATTATTAACTTAAAAATTCATTAATGTCTTTTAAATCCACACCCATAACGAATACAATATTAAGTTACTTTTTTGTCAACAATAAGCATTTCAAATTAATTTATTTATATGTTCTATGTACAGTCAACGATGCCAGCAACACGCAAAGGGTCCAATTTGAGTCGCCGAACAAACAGATCAAGAGACATGTAAGTTAGAAGAGCACCAAGATCAGGCGAACAAATCCAACAAGACAGTGAAGATGTTCGTGTGAGCATGGCGCAGTTACGTGACTCACAATCGCAAGAAGCACGAGATGAACAAAATCAACAAAGACAATTACAACGAAAAGAAGCGCGCACATTCGAAGTCAACAGACGTAGAGCAATTGACCAACAACGCCAAGTACTTCGAGCATTTACATCAGATTCATTCCTTCGACTAGCATTCCAGTATGAGCCTGATGTTGAATATTATGCTCATTACAAAGTGGTCATTGGTACTTTGGATAAGGAATGCCCGCATTGTCGTGCACTTATATTTAAAAATTAGCCAGTCGGGATGTGTTGCTCATGAGGAAAAGTGCAACTAACGGAAATTGAAACACCACCTGAACCACTGAACTGCTTACTTATCGGTACAGATCCACATTCTAGCCTTTTCCTAGATGGCAAAACAACGTTTGCCGGATCAGCTAGTAATTTATATAACTCACTTATTTTCTCTGCACACAAAATCGTACTAACTTTTCTCTACAAACATTTATCAAATATCATCATAGAAGGACGCAGATGCGATAAATAATTAAAAGATTGGTCTACTTACCTGGTAAGGAAGATCAATCATAATTATTCGAGCATCGGAGTCCTTCTAAGTGGGGCCCAACCTACCCTAAATTATATGTATACCCGAAAAAATTGTACGATTTAACAGTCAAAAATGAACTATGGGATATCACGCCACAGCGGTGACTGGACGGGCCCGGGAAGAAAAGGGTTTTTTTGTTTATACATTCTTTCAAATCTGTGCATCGTCAGGCAATAAAATGGAACCTACCAAATACCATCATAGAAGGAATCCGATGCTCGAATAATTTAGATTGATCTTCCTTACCAGGTAAGTCGACCAATCATTTAATTATATGTTAAATGCACGTGAAAGCTTAGCCATCCATAAGGCTGGCGACAACCTTATGAATGTTTGTGCTGGGCCTTTATGCCATTCATCTCTGTTAAAAATAGTTAAGGTTGATAGATAAGGAATTGTGACACTACGAAGTGTATGAGTAGATGCGCATGAGCGTTCGGATGTGGTCGCTCATGCACGAAGTGTATATTCTTAGTATATAAGGGTAAATTTTAGGATTAGGTGTTGTATCTCTCTGAAGATGATAGCTTGGCTGTCGAAAAACGTTAGAGCAACCTTTGTTGTGTTTTTTAATTTTTCTTGGTTTCAGGGGACAAGTTTTGTATTTCAATTTTTGAAGATTATTCAAAGTTGTAGTTTCTTTGTAATAAATTACTACGTAAAGCATGTACACAAACGTTGTTTTAATATTTTACATGTTTTTTTGATGTTTTCTAATAACTCCTGCCTTAAATGTGCTTGGGAATATTGGATTGAAATAACAATTTAGTTTTTCCCAAAATTATAACTATTAAATTCCTTTTTTCTGGATTTTTGTTCAGCAAAAATGTTAATAATATGAAAGTTTAAATTTCGGGCCACGGAAAAATAACTAAATTGCGTAAGCCTTTCTTGTCCTGTAGAATTTCTTAAGTATGTTTTTAGTTCTTAACAATTTTTTTAAATTTCATCAATCATTTTATCAAATGATTCTTTATGAGTAGTAGATCACAAAGTTCTCTTATATAAGATGACTTGATTTGTGTCTAAAAGTGTCGGGTGTAACAGGATCATGGTACATCCCTTATTTTTTCTCTATTTATAAAGATGAAATTTTCAAACTTGCTTCACTTAATGTACTTATAAGATGTCAAATTTTGACATAAAAATATCACTTTCGGTAAAACTGATACCAACCTTTTATTTTTAAATAGAACATATTATTACATTTTAGGAACCTGCACAATTTTCTGAATGCAGTACACCTAACATAAGTAATTTTTAAAAGATTGAAAATTTGTATTTTTATTTTTTAACCTAGAAGGGTATGAGATATTTTAATTAATTCTAATGGATCACATTAACGTCTGAGTTTAAATTTAAGTATTTTTTCCAAGATTACGATTTTAATGTCGAAAGTACTTTGACTTTAAAAAATGTATTCTTAAAGTGATGCTTTCACATGGATTTTGCTTACAAAATTTCAGGTTTGAACCTACAATTTTTATTTTTTCCCGAAAGTTTTGTCTTTAAACTCCACATATTGAACTTTTCTAGAAGTTTTAAGTTTTTTCCTCAAAATTCAGAGTTTACAATTTTAAGGTTTACTTTTTCTCCTTAATTTTCTAATTGTAAGATAATTTGGATATCCACACTTTTTTGAAATGTTTAGCGTAAATTCGAAAAGTTTCTAATGTTTCCCACCTTTCTGAGATTTAAATATCAACATTCTATCTTTTTATCGAAATCTTGATTACATATTTCATATTTCCAATTGATTAATTTCAAATTTTAAACCTTTTCCGAACAATTTCGGGTTTGCATATTTAATTTCCTCTTTCCTCATTCTACTTAATTTAATTGAAGGCAGAAGGAGATATCCTAGGATTACATGGAGTTTTAAGAAGAATTAATAACAGCTTAAAGATTTTTTTATGATCAAAGTTTAATGTATCCTTTTTATGGAAAGATGTCTGTGAAGCACTTATTGATAGATACATAAAGGTAAAATTGTTTTAATATTATTGAATTTAGAATAGAATTTTTAGTTAAGTAATTATACACTTTGCATATCGACTCATTCAATGAACACATTAGCAACACATTATTGGCAGTATTGAGATAATTCAAATGAAAGTGTTTACATCATCACGAAAAATCAGTATATTGAAACATATTTTTTTGAAATATCTTGAAATTTGCTATGCAAATATAAAATTTAGTTAGTGTGATAGGTTTTTTAATGTGCAGTCGCCTAAAATAGACAAGCTCAAAAACTAGATCATATTCAAATATAAAAGATACAAAAACTAGAAATAATAATTTTAATTTACAAAACGTAAAATTTTTATTTTTGAATATTACAATTTGAAAATAAAAAAAAAACAGTTATATCATTGTTTTAAGTTTTCACTTCTATCGGCAGTCCCCATAACTGCCTAATTTTTTAAATATTAAAGTTATACCGTAAAAGTTTGTTTTTGACAAGTTTTGATGGTCAAAGAGTGTGCTGATAAACGAAGGAAATTAGTATAGCACAATATTTAGATGGGTTGAGGCTTATCGGAGCAATTAAAGGAAATGAAAGAAACAGAGCTTTTAGTCCAGAGGTAAAATTTAATAGGACCAAAATCTATAAGACGGAAAGGGAAGTCATAAAGAAACTGCTAAGAAAAGAAAGCTAGACTTACTGGAGACAACATTGGAGAGGTGTCAATGGCCTGAGCCAAAGAACTTTTAAGGTTAAGCAAAAATCAGTTTAGATGGACTGTTTACGGGACACTATGCCCTAATGAAACAACTTATAACAATCGGCGTAAAATAAAATGTTACCTGTAGAATGTCTAAAGAGGAAGAAGAAACTTTTGTATCCTATTATTATTATGTAAAGTAAATGTCCAGCTCTAAATGGATATACATTGCATCTTTGGAAACGCTTGGAATAAACCAAGGACTATACTGCAAACACCTATATAGGCGGTTTTGGAACTTTTCAAAAGAATATGCCTTACATCCAGTGTCTCACACTTAAAGTTGGACACTGTTAATTAGGTGTAATAAAAGTATTTTAAAATTGGTAATAATGTAATATGCAAAAGATATTAATGTAAAAAGAGAGAATAGTTGTTTTTCAGATGAGAAGCAGAAAAAAGTAGGAACTTCGTCAGTTGGAGCGTCCATAATATTCGTAAACCATTTTAACTATCTTTAAACACCTCACAGTAGAAAGTCGAATAGTTCCAATCGAGCTCTAGGACACGGCGGACTACTTAAGACGGCCGTGTCTAGGAGTGTACGGCATTGAAAGCGCTTTTCTGATAAAAAGTGTGGATGTACTGGGAAGCAGTTTATGAATAATAAATCTTCTGAAAAACAAATGTGGCAAAAAATTTTACCCCTTCATCATATGAAAATTTGTACAAATCGAATACAAAAACATAGACAGAATTGTACAAATAAGAACCCGTAGTATATGTTATTATTTATTTTTTTAAATATTTATCTTCATATTCACAGATACGAAAAGGAAGACCGATTGAAAAATCAACTATAACAGCATTGTGGGGTAAGTTTCAGAAAAATTAGTAATTGTACACGATGAGCGTTGAATATTAAGGCAAATTAAGGAGAATTAATGATGAACACACTTAACTAACCGCAGAAGCAGTCACGTAAAAGACCCCAACTCAGAGAATATGCGTACAGTAATTTATAAACATGGTTATCATCAAAGCGTTGCCTAAAAGTAAACTTTCTTTGTCAGAACAGAGACATCAAATATATGTTTATAAAAATCTCCACCTTTGGAAATCAGTTATATTTGTAGAGAAAAGTAAGTTTAATGCTTAGGGATGGGATGATTTGGTGAGAGAAAACCTTGGGAGAACTGAAATTAAAAAATCTTCAAGAGGCACTGAAACGTGGTCGAGGAGCTATCTTCGTTTTGGGGTTGCTTGGCAGCTGCAGGAATTGAAGATTTGCATTTCATAGAAAGAATTATAAAGCAATATGTTTAAACACCGTTTTATGTCAAAATACTGAAAGCTTTGGGTTGCAATCCATGTTTTTGCAGAATCAGGACAATAATCTCAAACAAATCACTCATCTCGTTCGCCAGTGGTTTCTGTATAACTGCTTTCATTTAGTTAATCACCTTCGAAATTTGCAGATCTTAGTCCAATAGAACATTTGTGGGATTAATTAAACGCATGGTGAAGGGCTAAATTTTAATCGGTACCAGCTCAAGGATGTATTGCAGGGCGAATGCAATATTTCATTGAACTTTGCAAACACATTGGTCTCTTCTATGCCTCGATATCTACAGGTAATCATTAAGAGTAAAGGTGGTTCGACAAATTATTAGCCGCAATTATTAAAACTAATATTCATTGTGGTTTATGTCTGTCCGACTTTCAAGTGTGAGCTAATATCATTGCGAGATTAGCTTTGAGTAGGTTTTTACAATACCTAAAGAAACAATTTTAGGTTACAATTATACTAACTTAAATATAGTTTTATACAAGTAGAATACAACCTGGACTACAATCTAATGCACTAGAATCCTTGTCTTATGGGATCTTCCTAGAAAGCAGTCGATTTGCTAGGTATTTGTGTCTCAACTGTTGGTAGTTCAGCTACCTATGATCCACTATATACGAGGGTTGCATGATTTGTAGTCCAGGATGTATTCTACTTGCATACGACACTTGCTGGCGATAGTCATAGTTTCTCAATGGATCGATAGCTGGCGATAGTACTGGGAGTCGCACGCTTGATCTCCGTTGATTCTTTAGTATTTACTTCTCGAAATATTTTTGGCATTCGAGTTGGACATACTAAACTGACGAGGTCTAACAAGATCAAAACCGGTTTTTGGTTTCCAAACCTCGAATCTAATGAATGTTTAAACCTATCGGTGTTTGTTGCATTAGCATTAGAACTAGATATATTTATCAATAACGTTCTATTTTAATGCTTTTTCGTCAATAATAAGTGTTTATATGTTTCGTTGTTCGCTTAATTATTTCCTAACTTCTGGGTGTCCGATTTTGAGTACAAGACACTGCATATGGTTTATTGTTGTGGTGCACAATAAAATAAACCAAAGCTTCAGTGCTGCACGTACAACGGACCCCAAATGAATACTAATAATTTGTCTCTCTGGATCCACCATGTTGGCTTTAACTTTGACTTTTATTAAAATTTTAGTCTTAACCAAGAAATTCTTTTTTATTTGTTGAGAATTTAAAGTTTTTGTTTTTCGATAAATTTTGATTTTGTTCAGAAATTTTGAATTTTTTCTTAATGTTTCGGATTAAGATCAAAATTAGCAATTTAGGGATTGTATGAGCATATGTATTAAATTATTCACATATTCTCTTTTCTTAAATTTATATCCTCTCTTTTTAAAAAGACGGAACCTTCCAAATTCGAATATAAGATCACAAGACTGTACTAATCAAAATGGTGTTTTTAAAAAATTGCTAAATTGAAACAAAAACATAAAAAACACCGCCCAAAATATGTGCCGCTCCCATACTTTGATGGGTTTTATGTGACACCTGTTACTTGGTATAATTTTTTACTTATAGGCGCGAACCATCTCAAGGATTAGCGTTTGCTAACCCTTGATTTTTGGCTAATCGTCCAGAAAAAAGATATCTTAAACTTAATATCCTACAAGGAGGATAAAACAATCTAGCTAACTTCAATGCTTTAAAACTCAAACTGTTGTTTTTTCTAAGAAAGCAACTAGTTACGTTGCAGTTAACATCCTTATAGACGGTGAGTTTCACTCTGTTCAAATCTAAGCTGCGCCCCTAGCGCAATTAAGAAATTGATTTGAAATAACATCCGAAATTATCCGAAAGTTTAATATCGGGGTCGGTTAAGAATTCGGGTATTTCTTTTTATTTCCTATATGGAGGAGTTTCGGTTTTGGACCTCAGTAACATCCTTATTCTCTAAGTTTAAAATCCGATAATTAATTTACATCTACTTGCAGACATTTTACTTCTGGAGATGTTTTTTTAAATTTAATTTAGCAAAACCGTCATCTAAAGAAGAAAGGTTGGATTGGATTAAATTTAAAAAAATAGTAAAAATGAAAGATTTTATTTCTTAAATTTTCTACAACTTATCGACTATAGTATATGTTCCACTACATTGGCAATAATTGGCTCTCTTTCAGATTCTTCTTCTGACGATGATACACCGGTGAGGAACTCTACCCCATCCTTAACGTTTTCTACATTTTCTTTACCTGCGCCTAATAAATTACCAGTTGCTTTTAGTGCTTTTACTGCGGCTTTACCAATCAAGCGGGGTAAATTCAGTTTGGGTGTTAGTGCAGCAGTGGTTTCATTTGCATTTTCAGTCTTCGGTTTAAAATCATTCTCAATCTGCGGTTTAAAATCATTTTCAATCTTCGGTTTAAAATCATTTTCAATCTTCGTTTTAGAATCATTTTCAATCTTCGGTTTAAAATCATTTTCAATCTTCGGTTTAACTTTTTCCAGAAAAGCTTTAATTATTTCCCTAATTTTTTCAGAAGATTCACTTTCTTGAGGAGGAAGATCTTCATACTGTTGCTGTAGTTTTTCCATTAATTTTTCCAAGTCAAAATTATCCAAATTTTCTTTTACTTCGGTAATAGCATTAATTATTATAGCCTTTAGCCTACTTTTAACTATATCAGACGATTCTTTTTCATTGTGTTTATCAATATCTTCTATAAGTTTTTCCACATCTTCCATCACTTCGTTAAGAGTGCTGTTACTTATATTTGGTGTTGTATAACTTTTGCCAAATAAGGGCAGTCTTGATTTTTTACGCAATAAGCTTGGAAATTTATCGATTTCTATTATTAAGTCTCCCTTTCTACCAGTGCCTCTGCGTTTTATAACAATTTCCAAGTAATTTTTAATGTGCTTTTTAATGCGATGCCAATGTTGTTGCGGTAGATTTCCGTAATGTTTTTCTATCTCTTCTATAGCTTTTTCTAAAACATAATCGTCTACCTGCCCTCTCGTTCTTGTGTCATCAATTATTGAACTAAAACTATTTTTGAGCCTATCTTTAACATGTCGCGGATGTGATCTTCCGTAATAAATTTCTATAGTTTTCAATACTTGTTCAAAGTCATCTTCTGGAAACAAGTTCATGACTCCTTTCCCGTAATTAAAATCTGGAACGATATTTAAATTAATTCCGTTTTGAGTTCTCCGATCCCATTCTCGTTTTATTGCATCAACATTAGAATAATCACCTTGTATATTTAATAAATTAGGGAAAATATCCCACAGCTTATTTCTGATTCGTCCGATTCCTTCAGGGTTTTGGTGAGATCCATAAATATTTTCAATCTCCCTTGCAATACTATTTATATCGAGAGAACCTGTTTTTAAGCTGTTTATTGCTTTCATCAGTAACTGCTTTATTTTGGTTCTAAGTTTTCTTGGAATTTCTGCACCATAGCTCAGTTCTAGTTCTCGCATTAGTTCTTCGACATTTATTGTTGGGGTACTACCGAAATTGGAGTTCCATGTATATCGATTCGTATAGTCAATGTCGCTATCAATTACATTGCCTAACAAATAATTTAGAAACTCCTGCAATCTTCGTTTTATTTTCTCTGTTAGCTGTCGATTTCGTCGAACAATTTGCCCGTATTGCTTTTCTAGGTGCCCTATTAAACTTTCAATATCACTTGTTTCTACAATTTTGTTGCCTCCACGTTTTCTTTCTGATATTACAGAAATCAAAATATCTTTCATTTGTTTTCTTACTTGCCATGGTGATTTCTGCCCATAGTGCCTTTCAATTTCTTCAATAATTTTTTCAAGTTCAGCTTCTAATGTGTAAGAGACCCAAGGACTTCCGTAAGGATTTTGTGTTTCAGTTGGAACATTAAGCCAATAGAGAATTTTATCTTTAATCTGCTTCCATGACTGTGGGTTTCTATGAGGCACGTTTCCGTAAATATCTACAATTTCTTTTATGATTCCATCCACATCGAAATTTTCAACATTATTTCGTCTCTTATTACCTATTTTAATAAATATGTTTCTGATTTTATCTTTCACAGGTCGCGGAGAACTTTTTTCGAAATGTCTTTCGATGTCTGCTACTATTTCTTCTATATCTAACCGTGAGTCCACCTGAGGAATATTCCATTTTCGGTCAGTATTAAGCAACTCCAAAAGTATATTTTTAACTTTATTTGACACATGTGGCACCGTACCATAATATTTTTCAATTTCATTTATAACATCCTCTATGTTAAAAACATTTCCAGTTGTTGGTTTTTGATTTATTATTGTAAAGAGTAGATCTATGATATTATCCTTAACTGGTTTTGGAGCTTGTCTTCCATACATACTTTCTATTCTATTCACTATGTCTTCTAGATATAAGGAAATCTTTTTAGAGGGTTTTCTTCTGTTTGGGCGCTTGCCATGATCTATTTCAATTCGTATATTTTTATTTAAAGATCTGTCGATGTCATCGATTCCACTTTGTCTTCGATATTCTAGCGTGTCTAAAAAGTTTTGGAGAGTATCTTTAATTTTGTTTAAAGATTGGGGTTTTGGCTGCGATCTATCTCCAAATTGCTTTACGATTTTTTCTAATATATCAGCAACATTATTTATTTTATTTTTTGGTTTTTCAGTTACCAGTGAATATAAAAGTTCCTTGATGTTATTTTTAACCGGCATCGATGCTTGTTGTCCATACTGATTTTCTATTTCGTTCACTAATTTTTCTATGTCTATGGTAGACCACGAAAAAGGTTCTCTCCATCTAGTTGGACGCTTGTTACTGCCACTATTTATCATATCCAAAAAATCTAAAAGTGTATTTCTGATTTTGTCTAAAGACTGGGGATTTGGTTGAACTTCTGGCTCATAATTTTTCCTTATTTGATCAAGGATATCTTCAATGTCAATTGAGCCTGCTGGCATGTCATTTAAAATAGTGTATAACATATCTTTTACATTGTCTTTGATATGTTTTGGTGCCCGCTGACCGTAATGTCTTTCTATTTCAGTCACCAAATTACTTAGGTCTATTGGCCGCAGCTGTGGAATGACATCCCAATTATATGGTCGTTTATTGTAACTTGTACCTTTATGTTTCCAAGAATTTAGATAGTCTTGTATGATAATTTTAACATTATTTAGTGATTGAGGCTTTATCGATGGTACTGGTCCAAATTGTTTAATGATCTTGTCAATTATATCATCTATGTCCGTAACAACTTCTTTTGGTTTTTCATGTATTAGTGTATATAAAAGATCTTTTACATTATTTTTAACTGGTTTTGGAGCTTTGTGATCTAGTTGATTTTCCAGCTCCTGCACTAAATCTTCCAGCTCCTCCAATACAGTTTGATCTGGAAGTCTTCCCCATCTATTCGGACGCCTATCATTGTTATCTATTTCTATTCTTATATTTTCACTAAGACCTCTTTTATTATTCATTGTATTCAGGAAATTCCTGCAGTGTTTTTTTTATTTTATTTAATGATTGAGGTTGGGGCTGGGGCACCGGTCCATAATGTTTTCTTATTTCATCCATTACTTCTTCTATGTCTATTGCCTCTTTTGGTTTTTCATTGATAAGTGTGTATAACAAATCTTCTATGTTATCTTTAACATGTTTAGGCGTCCGTTGACCATAGTAATTTTCTATTTCGTTTAATAAATCTTGGATATCCATCGCTGGATTTTCTTCCCATCTGTGCGGAGGTCTTTTATTTTCATCTATTTCAATTAGTATTATCTCGTTAGGTTTTCCATTGGAAAGATTATCCAGAAATTCTTCGATTGTATTTTTGATTTTGTCTAACGATTGTGGATTTGGCTTACCTACCGGTTCATACTCTTTGATTATTTGATCCACGATATCTTCCACATAAATTGCATTTCTCGGCTTCTCATTTATAAGTGAATACAACAAATCTTTAATGTTGTCTTTAATATTTTTTGGAGAGCGCTGACCATATTCATAATCTATTTCATTTACCAAGTCGTCCAGATCTGTTGGTATTCTTAATGGAGCTTCTCCCCATCTGCTTGGACGCCCCCGAGGTCTCCTTCTGTCTTTTCCAAACCTGATGATTTCATTAGGTCTTCTATTCCTTAGAGTGTCCAAGTAATCTTTCAGCGTATCTTTGATCTTATCTAATAATTTTGGATTGGTATAAATTTCTGGTTCAGAACGCTTCCGTATTTGATCGACAATTTCTTCTATGTCGATTGAGTCCCTCGGTT
This sequence comes from Dastarcus helophoroides, assembly GCA_028583605.1. Classification (NCBI taxonomy): domain Eukaryota; kingdom Metazoa; phylum Arthropoda; class Insecta; order Coleoptera; family Bothrideridae; genus Dastarcus; species Dastarcus helophoroides. Next base: position 29,747,405 of record CM053334.1, read on the forward strand.
TTTCATTTATTAGGGTATATAACAAATTTCTAATATTATCTTTAATATTTTTTGGAGCTCGTTTGCCGTAACGGTGTTCTATTTCGTTTATTAAATATTCTAAGTCCATCGTACTTTCCTGAGGAATTTCTCCCCACTTATTTTGCCGGCCGTCATTATCATCTATTTGGATAATTATATCATCGGTAGGGCCTATTCTGTTCTCTATAGTCGGGGAGTTATTGCTATCTATTTCAATAATCAGATCTTCTTTGGGCCTTCTATTATTAAATGTATTTATAAAGTCATTGATCATGTCTCTAATTTTCTCTACCGATTGGGGATTTGAATTTCCTACAAGTCCAAAATTTTCCCTTATTTGATCTTCGATATATTCTGTATCAATTTTCTCCTTTGGTCTGTTATGCGTAAGTGTATCTAATAAGGCCCTGATATTATCCTTAATTGGTATTGTTGCAGGTTGCCCGTAAATATTTCCTATTTGGTTCACCAAATTTTCTAGATCAACAGGCCGTTTTAATGGAATTTGTCCCCAACTACTCGGGCGTTGGTTATTATCTATTTCAATAATTAAATCGTCGTTAGGACCTCTTTGGTTTAGCATTGTATCCATGAAGTTTTGTAACGTATCTTTAATTTTGTCCAATGAGTCGGGTCGAGGTTGACCCGTCGGTTCTAAATGTTTATTTATTTGACCGACAATGTCTTCGATGTCAATTCTGTCCGTTGGTCTTTTGTGCGAAAGGGTATATAACAGATCCATAATATTATCTTTTGCAGGTTTTGGTGCAGGTTGGCCGTAAATATTTTCTATTTGGTTTAACAAATTCTGTAGATCAAACGGCCGTTTTGATGGAGTTTGTCCCCAATTATTTGGGCGTTGGTTATTATCTATTTCGATGAATATATCGTTATTAGGACCTTTTTGGTTCAGTATCGTATCCATGTAGTTTTGTAGCGTATCTTTAATTTTGTCCAATGAGTCGGGTCGAGGTCGACCCGTCGGTGTTAAATGTTTATTTATTTGATCGACAATGTCTTCAATGTCAATTGTGTCCGTTGGTCTTTTGTGCGAAAGTGTATATAACAGATCCATAATATTATCTTTAGCAGGACCTGGTGCAGGTTGACCGTAAATATTTTCTATTTGGTTCAACAAATTCTGTAGATCAAACGGGCGTTTTGATGGAGTTTGTCCCCAATTATTTGGGCGTTGGTTCTTATCTATTTCGATGAATATATCGTTATTAGGACCTTTTTGGTTCAGTATCGTATCCATGAAGTTTTGTAGCGTATCTTTAATTTTGTCCAATGAGTCGGGTCGAGGTCGACCCGTCGGTTCTAAATGTTTATTGATTTGATCGACAATGTCATCAATGTCAATTGTGTCCGTTGGTCTTTTGTGCGAAAGTGTATATAACAGATCCATAATATTATCTTTAGCAGGACCTGGTGCAGGTTGACCGTAAATATTTTCTATTTGGTTCAACAAATGCTGTAGATCAAACGGGCGTTTTGATGGAGTTTGTCCCCAATTATTTGGGCGTTGGTTATTATCTATTTCGACGAATATATCGTTATTAGGACCTTTTTGGTTCAGTATCGTATCCATGAAGTTTTGTAGCGTATCTTTAATTTTGTCCAATGAGTCGGGTCGAGGTCGACCCGTCGGTGTTAAATGTTTATTGATTTGATCGACAATGTCTTCAATGTCAATTGTGTCCGTTGGTCTTTTGTGCGAAAGTGTATATAACAGATCCATAATATTATCTTTAGCAGGACCTGGTGCAGGTTGACCGTAAATATTTTCTATTTGGTTCAACAAATTCTGTAGATCAAACGGGCGTTTTGATGGAGTTTGTCCCCAATTATTTGGGCGTTGGTTATTATCTATTTCAATGAATATATCGTTATTAGGACCTTTTTGGTTCAGTATCGTATCCATGAAGTTTTGTAGCGTATCTTTAATTTTGTCCAATGAGTCGGGTCGAGGTCGACCCGTCGGTTGATAATGTTTATTTATTTGATTAACAATGTCTTCAATATCAATTGTATCCGTTGGCCTTTTGTGCGTAAGAGGATATAACAAATCCAAAATATTATCTTTAGCAGGACCTGGTGCAGGTTGACCGTAAATATTTTCTATTTGGTTCAACAAATCCTGCAGATCAAGTGGCGGTTTTGATGGAGTTTGTCCCCAACTATTCGGGCGTTGGTTATTATCTATTTCGATGAATATATCGTCGTTAGGACCTCTTTGGTTCAGTATTGTATCCATGAAGTTTTGTAGCGTATCTTTAATTTTGTCCAATGAGTCGGGTCGAGGTCGACCCGTCGGTTCTAAATGTTTATTGATTTGATCGACAATGTCTTCAATGTTAATTGTGTCCGTTGGTCTTTTGTGCGAAAGTGTATATAACAGATCCATAATATTATCTTTAGCAGGACCTGGTGCAGGTTGACCGTAAATATTTTCTATTTGGTTCAACAAATTCTGTAGATCAAACGGGCGTTTTGATGGAGTTTGTCCCCAATTATTTGGGCGTTGGTTATTATCTATTTCAATGAATATATCGTTATTAGGACCTTTTTGGTTCAGTATCGTATCCATGAAGTTTTGTAGCGTATCTTTAATTTTGTCCAATGAGTCGGGTCGAGGTCGACCCGTCGGTTGATAATGTTTATTTATTTGACCGACAATGTCTTCAATGTCAATTGTGTCCGTTGGTCTCTTGTGCGTAAGAGGATATAACAAATCCAAAATATTATCTTTAGCAGGACCTGGTGCAGGTTGACCGTAAATATTTTCTATTTGGTTCAACAAATCCTGCAGATCAGGTGGCCGTTTTGATGGAGTGTGTCCCCAACTACTCGGACGTTGTTTATTATCTATTTCGATAAATATATCGTCTTTAGGACCTCTTTGGTTCATTATCGTATCCAGGAAGTTTTCTAGCGTATCTTTAATTCTGTTCAATGAGTCGGGTCGAGGTCGACCTGTCGGTCCTAAATGTTTATTTATTTGATCGACAATGTCTTCAATGTCAATTCTGTCTGTTGGTCTTTTGTGTGTAAGTGTATATAACAGTTCCATGATATTATTTTTAGCAGGCTCTGGTGCGGGTTGACCGTAAATATTTTCTATTTGGTTCAACAAATTTTGTAGATCAAACGGCTGTTTTGATGGAGTTTGTCCCCAATTATTTGGGCGTTGGTTATTATCTATTTCGATGAATATATCGTTATTAGGACCTTTTTGGTTCAGTATCGTATCCATGAAGTTTTGTAGCGTATCTTTAATTTTGTACAATGAGTCGGGTCGAGGTCGACCCTGTCGGTGCTAAAAGTTTATTGATTTGATCGACAATGTCTTCAATGTCAATTGTATCCGTTGGTCTTTTGTGCGTAAGTGTATATAACAGATTCATAATATTATTCTTAGCAGGCTCTGGTGCAGGTTGACCGTAAATATTTTCTATTTGATCCAACAAATTCTGTAGATCAAATGGTCGTTTGGATGGAGTTCCTCTCCGTCTACTCGGGCGTTGGTTATTATCTATTTCGATGATTATATCATCGTTAGGACCTCTATGGTTCCGTAACGTATCCATAAAGTTTTGTAGTGTGTTTTTAATTTTGTCCAATGAGTCGGGTCGAGGTCTACCCGTCGGTTGATAATGTTTATTTATTTGATTAACAATGTCTTCAATATCAATTGTGTCCGTTGGCCTTTTGTGCGTAAGAGGATATAACAAATCCAAAATATTATCTTTAGCAGGACCTGGTGCAGGTTGACCGTAAATATTTTCTATTTGGTTCAGCAAATTCTGTAGATCAAACGGGTGTTTTGATGGAGTTTGTCCCCAATTATTTGGGCGTTGGTTATTATCTATTTCAATGAATATATCGTTTATTAGGACCTTTTTGGTTCAGTATCGTATCAATGTAGTTTTGTAGCGTATCTTTAATTTTGTCCAATGAGTCGGGTCGAGGTCGACCCGTCGGTTCTAAATGTTTATTGATTTGATCGACAATGTCTTCAATGTCAATTGTGTCCGTTGGTCTTTTGTGCGAAAGTGTATATAACAGATCCATAATATTGTCTTTAGCAGGACCTGGTGCAGGTTTACCGTAAATATTTTCTATTTGGTTCAACAAATTCTGTAAATCAAACGGCCGTTTTGATGGAGTGTGTCCCCAAGTACTCGGACGTTGTTTATTATCTATTTCGATAAATATATCGTCTTTAGGACCTCTTTGGTTCATTATCGTCTCCAGGAAGTTTTGGAGCGTATCTTTAATTCTGTCCAATGAGTCGGGTCGAGGTCGACCTGTCGGTCCTAAATGTTTATTTATTTGATCGACAATGTCTTCAATGTCAATTCTGTCTGTTGGTCTTTTGTGTGTAAGTGTATATAACAGTTCCATGATATTATTTTTAGCAGGCTCTGGTGCGGGTTGACCGTAAATATTTTCTATTTGGTTCAACAAATTTTGTAGATCAAACGGCTGTTTTGATGGAGTTTGTCCCCAATTATTTGGGCGTTGGTTATTATCTATTTCAATGAATATATCGTTATTAGGACCTTTTTGGTTCAGTATCGTATCCATGAAGTTTTGTAGCGTATCTTTAATTTTGTCCAATGAGTCGGGTCGAGGTCGACCTGTCGGTTCTAAGTGTTTATTGATTTGATCGACAATGTCTTCAATGTCAATTGTGTCCGTTGGTCTTTTGTGCGAAAAGTGTATACAACAGATCCATAATATTATCTTTTGCAGGCTTTGGTGCAGATTGGCCGTAAATATTTTCTATTTGGTTCAACAAATTCTGTAGATCAAACGGGCGTTTTGATGGAGTGTGTCCCCAATTACTCGGACGTTGTTTATTATCTATTTCGATAAATATATCGTCGTCAGGACCTCCTTGGTTCATTATCGTATCCATGAAGTTTTGTATCGTATCTTTAATCTTGTCCAATGAGTCGGGTCGAGGTCGACCCGTCGGTCCTAAATGTTTATTTATTTGATCGACAATGTCTTCAATGTCAATTCTGTCTGTTGGTCTTTTGTGTGTAAGTGTATATAACAGGTCCATGATATTATTTTTAGCAGGCTCTGGTGCGGGTTGACCGTAAATATTTTCTATTTGGTTCAACAAATTTTGTAGATCAAACGGCCGTTTTGAAGGAGTGTGTCCCCAACTACTCGGGCGTTGTTTATTATCTATTTCAATAAATATATCGTCTTCAGGACCTCTTTGGTTCATTATCGTATCCATGAAGTTTTGTAGCGTATCTTTAATTTTGTCCAATGAGTCGGGTCGAGGTCGACCCGTCGGTCCTAAATGTTTATTTATTTGATCGACAATGTCTTCAATGTCAATTCTGTCTGTTGGTCTTTTGTGTGTAAGTGTATATAAGAGTTCCATGATATTATTTTTAGCAGGCTCTGGTGCCGGTTGACCGTAAATATTTTCTATTTGGTTCAACAAATTTTGTAGATCAAACGGCCGTTTTGATGGAGTGTGTCCCCAATTACTCGGGCGTTGGTTTTTATCTATTTCGATAAATATATCGTTATTAGGACCTTTTTGGTTCAGTATTGTATCCATGAAGTTTTGTAGCGTATCTTTAATTTTGTCCAATGAGTCGGGTCGAGGTCGACCCGTCGGTTCTAAATGTTTATTGATTTGATCGACAATGTCTTCAATGTTAATTGTGTCCGTTGGTCTTTTGTGCGAAAGTGTATATAATAGATCCATAATATTATCTTTAGCAGGACCTGGTGCAGGTTGACCGTAAATATTTTCTATTTGGTTCAACAAATTCTGTAGATCAAACGGGCGTTTTGATGGAGTTTGTGCCCAATTATTTGGGCGTTGGTTATTATCTATTTCAATTAATATATCGTTATTAGGACCTTTTTGGTTCAGTATCGTATCCATGAAGTTTTGTAGCGTATCTTTAATTTTGTCCAATGAGTCGGGTCGAGGTCGACCCGTCGGTTCTAAGTGCTTATTGATTTGATCGACAATGTCTTCAATGTCAATTGTGTCCGTTGGTCTTTTGTGCGTAAGTGTATATAACAGATCCATAATATTATCTTTAGCAGGCTCTGGTGCAGGTTGACCGTAAATATTTTCTATTTGATTCAATAAATTCTGCAGATCAAATGGCCGTTTAGATGGAGTTTGTCCCCAATTAAGCGGGCGCTGGTCATTATCTATTTTGATGAATATATCGTCGTTAGCACCTGCTTGGTTCAGTACCGTATCCATGAAGTTTTGTAGGGTGTTTTTAATCTTGTCCAACGAGTCGGGTCGAGGTCTACCCGTCGGTTGATAATGTTTATTTATTTGATTAACAATGTCTTCAATATCAATTGTGTCCGTTGGCCTTTTGTGCGTAAGAGGATATAACAAATCCATAATATTATCTTTAGCAGGACTTGGTGCAGGTTGACCGTAAATATTTTCTATTTGGTTCAACAAATCCTGCAGATCAAGTGGCGGTTTTGATGGAGTTTGTCCCCAATTATTTGGGCGTTGGTTATTATCTATATCGATGAATATATCGTTATTAGGACCTTTTTGGTTCAGTATCGTATCCATGAAGTTTTGTAGCGTATCTTTAATTTTGTCCAATGAGTCGGGTCGAGGTCGACCCGTCGGTTCTAAATGTTTATTGATTTGATCGACAATGTCTTCAATGTCAATTGTGTCCGTTGGTCTTTTGTGCGTAAGTGTATATAACAGATTCATAATATTATTTTTAGCAGGCTCTGGTGCAGGTTGACCGTAAATATTTTCTATTTGATCCAACAAATTCTGTAGATCAAATGGCCGTTTGGATGGAGTTCCTCTCCGTCTACTCGGGCGTTGGTTATTATCTATTTCGATGATTATATCATCGTTAGGACCTCTATGGTTCCGTAACGTATCCATAAAGTTTTGGAGTGTGTTTTTAATTTTGTCCAATGAGTCGGGTCGAGGTCTACCCGTCGGTTGATAATGTTTATTTATTTGATTAACAATGTCTTCAATATCAATTGTGTCTGTTGGCCTTTTGTGCGTAAGAGGATATAACAAATCCATAATATTATCTTTAGCAGGACCTGGTGCAGGTTGACCGTAAATATTTTCTATTTGGTTCAACAAATCCTGCAGATCAAGTGACGGTTTTGATGGAGTGTGTCCCCAACTACTGGGGCGTTGGTTATTATCTATTTCGATGAATATATCGTCGTTAGGACCTCTTTGGTTCAGTACCGTATCCATAAAGTTTTGTAGCGTATTTTTAATTTTGTCCAATGAGTCGGGTCGAGGTCGACCCGTCGGTTCTAAATGTTTATTTATTTGACCGACAATGTCTTCAATGTCAATTGTGTCCGTTGGTCTCTTGTGCGTAAGTGTATATAACAGATCCATAATATTATCTTTAGCAGGCTCTGGTGCAGGTTGACCGTAAATATTTTCTATTTGATTCAATAAATTCTGCAGATCAAATGGCCGTTTAGATGGAGTTTGTCCCCAATTACTCGGGCGCTGGTCATTATCTATTTTGATGAATATATCGTCGTTAGCACCTCCATGGTTCAGTATCGTATCCATGAAGTTTTGTAGGGTGTTTTTAATCTTGTCCAATGAGTCGGGTCGAGGTCGACCTGTCGGTTCATAATGTTTATTGATTTGATTTACAATGTCTTCAATGTTAGGTCTGTCCGTTGGCCTTTTATTGGTAAGTGTATACAACAAATCCCAGATATCATTTTTGGTAGGTTCTGGTGCAGTTTGACCGTAAATATTTTCTATTTGGTTAAACAAATTCTGTATATCAATTGGCCGTTTTGAAGGAGTTTGTCCCCAAGTATTAGGGCGTTGGTCATTATCAATTTCGATGACAATATCGTCGTTGGGACCTCCTATCAGTCCTAGCGGGTTTTCTAGCCACTCGCTAGGAGGTCTATTGGTTTTGTCACCTATTTCAATTATTATTTCCTGGTTAGGCATTTTATTATTTAACGTATCCAAAAATTCTTTGATTGTTTCTTGGATTTTATCTAATATACCTGGATTTGAATTTTCCGTTGGTCCAAAATATTTTCCAATCTGATCCACAATATATTTCATATCGATTGTGCCCTCTGGCCTTTTGTGCATAAGTGTATTTAACAAGTCTAAGATATTATTTTTAACAGGACTTGTTGCAGGTTGACCGTAATAATTTGCTATCTGGTTCACCAACCTGTCTAGATCAGAGTTTAATATTGAGGGAATTTCTTCCCGAATACTCGGGCGTTGATCATCTTCTATTTGAATGAATATGTCATTGTTGGGACCTCTTTGACTCAGAGTATCCAAAAAGTTTTGTAGCGTATTTTTAATTTTGTCTAATGAATCGGGCCGAGGTCGCCCTACCGGTCTATAATGATTTATTATTTGATTTACAATGTCTTCTATATTGATTGTTTCTCTTGGTTTTTCGAACATAAGTGAATCTAACAAATCTTTAATATTATTTCTAATAGGTTTTGTAGCTGGTAAACCGTAGTGCCTTTCTATTTCGTTCATTAAATACTCTATATCTATCAGTTCTCTTGACGGCCTTTTTCTCCTTCCGCTAGGAGATTTGTTATTTTCCCAGATACCTGGGCGTCGGTCATTTTCTATTTGAATGAATAAGTCGTTGTTAGGACCTCTTTGGCTCAGAGTATCAAGAAAGTTTTCTAATGTGTTTCTAATTTTGTCCAGTGAGTCGGGCCGTGGTCGCCCTACCGGTCTATAATAATTTATTATTTGATTTACAATGTCTTCTAGATTGATTGTTTCCTTTGGCCATTTGTATACCAGCGACTCTAGCAAGTCTACGAGATTATTTCTAATAGGTCTTGTTGCGGGTAGTCCGAAGTGTCTTTCTATTTCGTTTACCAAATAATCTGTATCTATCGTTCTACTTGGTGGCTTTTCCGGCCACCGGCTGGGAAATCCTTTATTTTTATCTATTTCAATTACAATATTTTGGTTAGGCCAATTTTTTTGTAGCGTATCCAAAAATTCTTTGATCGTTTCCTGGATTTTGTCTAATGCGCCTGGATTTGAATTTTTCGTCGGCTCAAAATAATTTCTTAATTGATCCACAATATATGTCATATCCATTGTGCCCTCTGGCCGTTTATGCATAAGTGTATTTAACAACTCTATGATATTATTTTTAACAGGACTTGTTGCAGGTTGACCGTAATAATTTGCTATTTGGTTCACCAGCCTGTCTAGATCAGAGGTTAATATTGATGGAGTTTCTTTCCAAATACCTGGGTGTTGGTCATCTTCTATTCCAATGAATATGTCGTTTTTAGAACCTTTTTGACTCAGCGTATCAATAAAGTTTTCGAGTAAGTTTCTAATTTTGTCCAGTGAGTCTGGTCGAGGTCGCCCTACTGGTCTATAATGATTTATTATTTGTTTTACAATGTTTTCTATATTGATTGTTTCCTTTGGCCATTTGTATACGAGCGATTCTAACAAGTCTATGAGATTATTTCTAACAGGTCTTGTTGCAGGTAGTCCGAAGTGCCTTTCTATTTCGTTTACCAAATAATCTAAATCTATCGTTCTTCTTGGCGATTTTTCTGGCCAGTTGCTGGGAGGTCTCTTATTTTTATCTACTTCAATTACTATATTTCGGTCAGGCCATTTATTTTGTAATGTATCCAAAAAATCTTTGATTGTTTCTTGGATTTTGTTTAATGCGTCTGGATTTGGATTTTGCGTCGGTTCGAAATATTTTCTTATTTGATCTACAATGTATTTCATATCGATTGTGCCCTCTGGCCGTTTGTGCATAAGTTTATTTAACAAGTCTATGATATTATTTTTAATAGGCATTGTTGCAGGTTGACCGTAATAATTTGCTATTTGGTTCACCAGCCTATCTAGATCAAAGTTTAATATTGATGGAGTTTCTTCCCAAATACCTGGGCGCTGGTCATCTTCTATTTGAATAAGTATGTTGTCGTCAGGACCTCTTTGATTCAGTGTATCCAAGAAGTTTTGTAGCGTATTTTTGATTTTATCTAATGAATCGGGCCGAGGTCGCCCTATCGGTCTGTAATGATTTATTATTTGATTTACAATGTCTTCTATATTAATTGTTTCTCTTGGTTTTTCGAACATAAGCGAATCTAACAAATCTTTAATATTATTTCTAATAGGTTTTGTAGCTGGTAAACCGTAATGCCTTTCTATTTCATTCATCAAATACTCTATATCTATCAGTTCTCTTGACGGTCTTTTTCTCCTTCCGCTAGGAGTTCTATTATTGTCCCAAATACTTGGGCGCTGGTCATCGTCTATTTGAATAAATATGTCGTTGTTAGGACCTCTTTGATGTAGTGTATCCAAGAAGTTTTGTAGTGTATTTTTGATTTTGTCTAATGAATCGGGGCGAGGTCGCCCTATCGGTCTGTAATGATATATTATTTGATTTAGAATGTCTTCTATATTAATTTTTTCTCTTGGTTTTTCGAACATAAGTGAATCCAACAAATCTTTGATATTATTTCTAATAGGTTTTGTGGCTGGTAAACCGTAGTTCCTTTCTATTTCGTTTATTAAATACTCTATATCTGTCAGTTCTCTTGACGGTCTTTGTCTCCTTCCGCTAGGAGTTCTATTATTTTCCCAAATACTTGGGCGCTGGTCATCTTCTATTTGAATAAATATGTCGTTGTTAGGACCTCTTTGATGTAGTGTATCCAAGAAGTTTTGTAGTGTATTTTTGATTTTGTCTAATGAATCGGGCCGAGGTCGCCCTATCGGTCTGTAATGATTTATTATTTGATTTACAATGTCTTCTATATTGATTGTTTCTTTTGGTTTTTCGAACAAAAGTGAATCTAACAAATCCTTGATATTATTTCTAATAGGTTTTGTAGCTGGTAAACCGTAGTGCCTTTCTATTTCGTTCATTAAATACTCGATATCTATCAGTTCTCTTGACGGCCTTTGTCTCCTTCCGCCAGGAGTTCTATTATTTTCCCAAATACCTGGGCGTCGGTCATTCTCTAGTTGAAAGAATATGTCGTTGTTGGGACCTCTATGACTCAATGTATCAAGAAAGTTTTCTAGTGTATTTCTAATTTTGTCCAATGAGTCTGGCCGAGGTCGCCCTACAGGTCTATAATGATATATTATTTGATTTATAATGTCTTCTAAGTTAACTGTTTCCGTTGGTCTTTTGTAGATAAGTGAATCCAACAAGTCTTGGATATTATTTCTAATAGGTCTTGTTGCAGGTAGACCGTAGTGCCTTTCTATTTCGTTCACCCAGTACTCTATATCTTTCCGTCTTGTTGGCTGCTTACCTGGCCACTGACTGGAAGGTCTTTTATTTTCATCCAGTTCAATCAGTATGTTCTGGTCAGACCCTTTATTATTTAATGTATCCAAAAATTCTTCTATTGTGTCTCTGATTTTGTCTAATGACTGCGGATTTGAATTTTGCGCCTGTCCAAAATATGTTTTTATTTGTTCCACAATTTTTTCTATATCTGTTTTAGCCTTTGGTCGGTTATGTATAAGTGTATTTAATAAATCTATGATATTATTTTTAATGGGTTTTGTTGCCGTTTGACCGTAATAATATTCTATTTGATTCACTAGCTCCTCTAGATATGTTGGTATGTCTTTCCACCTTTTCGGACGGTCGTTAGTGTCAAATATTATTTCCTCCTCAGGAAATTCTCTTTTATTATAAATAGTATCAATAAATTCCTTTAGAGTATCTTTAACTTTGTCTATAGTTTGCGGCACTAATTGGGCTATTGGTCTAAATTGGTTTTTAATTTGCTCCACAATATTTTCTACAACATCCAATATGTTACTAGTACTTGGTTTTTTATGTACAAGTGTTTCTAATAAATCTCTGAGATTGGTTTTTATATCTTCTGGTGCCGGCTTACCATAGTAACCAATAATTGTATCTACTGTATTCTCTACATCCAGCAGGGCCTGATAATTTTTCTTTTCATTTGTTATGGTGTCCATGAATTCTTTAAGGATATTCTCAACATTGTTAAACGTTTGTGGCTTTGGTTGCACCAGACCGTGTTGTCTTGTAATTTCATTTATGATATCAGACAAGTTAGGAAGGTTACCACCATTTATTGGTCTTTTGTTAGCAAGTGCAAGCAAAAGCTCTCTAATATGGGTTTTAATAGGCATGGGTGCCTGTATTCCATATTCATTCGCAATGTTGTCAGTTATTCTGTCCAGATCTAAATTAAGTATTGGTTTTGGGCGTTTTCGCCTTTTTGGATATTCTTTGTTGTCTTTATCTATTTCAATTACTATTTTATTATTTGGGAAGTTGTTGCCTTTATCTACTTCTATTAGTATGTTTCCGTTAGGACCATTTGGCTTATTAACTTTGATTTTATTTAAAAACTCTTGCAGCGCATCTTTAACTTTATCTAAACTTTGCGGCTTTGGTTTTATTGTTGGACCAAATATTTTTCTAATTTCTTCTAGGATATCTTCTAGTCTTTCTACATATTGACCTTTTGGTTTTTCGTTGATAAGTGTATTGAGAATCTCTCTAATGTTATCTTTCATAAGGCTAGGAGCTTGATGATCAAAGTTTTTTATAATTTCGTTTACTATTATATCTACATCTTCTTGAAATACTTGCGGAGTATTTTGCCATGGACGTTCATCATCGTTTGTTATATAATTCTGATTTCTTATGGTATCAAGGAAATCTTGAAGGATGTTTTTAATATTGTCAAATGAATCGTATTTCGGTGGTGCCACTGTACGATATTCATTAAGAATTTGATAAATTATGTTGTCTAGGTTAATCGTACTACCACGCCTTGGTACTTCGTTAATTAGTGTGTCTAGTATGTCTCTAATATTTTCTCTCACAGGTTTTGGTGCCGGATACCCATATTGACGTTCTATTTTAATTATAATGTCATCCAAATTCTTAAATGGTCGCCAGTTTGGGCGATCGCCATTGTTTGGTATATTATTCTGGTTTCTTAAGGTAACAAGGAAATCCTGAAGAATGTTTTTAATATTAATATCCGAATCAGGTTTCGGTTTTGCAACTGTACCAAATTCTTTGAGAATTTGATATATTATGTTATCTAGGTTAATTGTGTTATCACGCCTTGGTGCTTCGTTAATTAGTGTGTCTAGTATATCTCTGATATTTTCTCTAACAGGTTTTGGTGCCTGATACCCATATTGACGTTCTATTTCAATTATAATGTCATCGAGATTCTTAAATGATGGCCACTTTGGGCGATCTAAATTATTTGGTATATTATTCTGATTTCTTAAGGTATCAAGGAAATCCTGAAGAATGTTTTTAATATTAATATTCGAATCGGGTTTCGGTTTCGCAACTGTACCAAATTCTTTGAGAATTTGATATATTATGTTATCTAGGTTAATTGTGTTATCACGCCTTGGTGCTTCGTTAACTAGTGTGTCTAGTATATCTCTGATATTTTCTCTAACAGGTTTTGGTGCCTGATACCCATATTGACGTTCTATTTCAATTATAATGTCATCGAGATTCTTAAATGATGGCCACTTTGGGCGATCTAAATTGTTTGGTATATTATTCTGGTTTCTTAAGGTATCAAGGAAATCCTGAAGAATGTTTTTAATATTAATATTCGAATCGGGTTTCGGTTTCGCAACTGTACCAAATTCTTTGAGAATTTGATATATTATGTTATCTAGGTTAATTGTGTTATCACGCCTTGGTGCTTCGTTAACTAGTGTGTCTAGTATATCTCTGATATTTTCTCTAACAGGTTTTGGTGCCTGATACCCATATTGACGTTCTATTTCAATTATAATGTCATCCAGATTTTTAAATGATGGCCATTTTGAGCGATCTCCATTGTTTGGTATATTATTCTGGTTTCTTAAGGTATCAAGGAAATCCTGAAGAATGTTTTTAATATTAATATTCGAATCGGGTTTCGGTTTCGCAACTGTCCCAAATTCTTTGAGAATTTGATATATTATGTTATCTAGGTTAATTGTGTTATCACGCCTTGGTGCTTCGTTAATTAGTGTATCTAGTATATCTCTGATATTTTCTCTAACAGGTTTTGGTGCCTGATACCCATATTGACGTTCTATTTCAATTATAATGTCATCCAGATTCTTAAATGGTCGCCACTTTTGGCGATCTAAATTGTTTGGTATATTATTTTGGTTTCTTAAGGTATCAAGGAATTCCTGAAGAATGTTTTTAATATTGACATCTGAATCGGGTTTCGGTTGTGCAACTGTACCAAATTCTTTGAGAATTTGATATATTATGTTATCTAGGTTAATTTTGTTATCACGCCTTGGTGCTTCGTTAATTAGTGTGTCTAGTATATCTCTGATATTTTCTCTAACAGGTTTAGGTGCCTGATACCCATATTGACGTTCTATTTCAATTATAAGATCATCCAGATTCTTAAAGCGTCGCCAGTTTGGGCGATCTCCATTGTTTGGTATATAATTCTGGTTTCTTAAGGTATCAATGAAATCTTGCAGGATGTTTTTAATATTAATATCTGAATCAGGGTTTCGGTGGTGCAACTGTACGATATTCTTTGAGAATTTGATATATTATGTTGTCTAGGTTAATCGTACTACCACGCCTTGGTACTTCGTTAATTAGTGTGTCTAGTATATCTCTGATATTTTCTCTAACAGGTTTTGGTGCCGGATAGCCATATTGACGTTCTATTTCAATGATAATCTTATCCAGATCGCTAAATGGCCATTTGTTTGGGCGGTGGTAATTGTTATCTGGCTTCGTAATTATTGCATCAAAAAATTCTAAAATCTTTTGTTTAACCCTGTCCAACGATTGAATATTTGGAAGAGGTGTTGGGCCAAATTGATTTTCAATGATTTTAATTAACTCATCTACGATAATGATATCGTGATTATTAGGTCTTTTATAAATTAATGAATTTATCAAATCTCGAAGTGTATTTTTATTGGGTTTCGGCGACCATTTTCCATAGTGATCCCGTATTATATTCAGTATATCATCTAAGCTTGGTCTAGGTGAGAAACTTGGACGTCCTGGGTTATATGTATCATCCGGCCCAATGGAAGGATCCTGATGTCTGTCATTTATAATTGAATCCAAAAGGATTTGGAGTTCATAATTAATTCTGTTTATTGACTGTGGATTATTATATTGTAAATAGGGTGTGAAGAGTGCCTGAATTTCATTCACAACATCTTCCAAGTCAATGCTTGCATGCGGTCGTAGAGCTTTTTGTCTCATTATTACAATTATTAGTTCTTTGATTTGGTTTTTGATTTGCTCGGGCGCCCTTTGTTTGTACACATTTTCTATTTCTTTAATTATTTGGTCTAAATCTATTGGTCGTTTTTTACTAGGCTTTTTCCGTCTGCTTATTAGCATATCCACATACGATTTATATCTGGTTTTAAGTTGATTGATTACACTGGGATTAATTGGGATTACTCTATATTCATCGACGATTTCATCTACGACATCTCTAATGTCGAATACATTTTTATTGGTGTCTTTTGAAAGAATAATTTCAAAAAGGATATCTTTTACTCTATTGCTGACCCTTTTTGGTACTTGTAATCCCTGTTCATATTCAATTTTTTCTATAAATTTTTCTAATTCTACTGGATTAATTTCAGAAGTGTCTACGCTTGAATCTTTACCAAACCTATCACCATTTACATCAATTTTAATATTTTGGCCTTTTAGCTTTATTATTATTTCTAGCATTTTGTTTTTGATATGTGTAAGTGCTTGGGGATTTCGCCTTGGTATTGTGTCATACTGATTTTCTATCTGTTTTATGATCTGTTCTAAATTATGTGTTTCATCACGTTTTCTTATTTCTTCAAAGATAATATTCATCAGAAGGTTTTTTATTTGATTTCTTTTATTCCTTGACGATTGGCGATTTCCATAATGATTTTCTATTGCATCTACTATACTTTCTATTTCTAATTCAATACTAAAAGGGATGTGTCCTTTATTTATAGTCGAATCAGTTTCTATTTGCATTATGATATTATCTAATTTTTGCTTTAATGAGGAATTGCTGTCTCTTTTACTTATAACCAATAACAACTCCAATAACTTTTTAATTTTTTCTCTAGTAGGATCGTTATTTAAATGTGGAATTTGCCCGTAGTGCTGTTCCACGATTCTTTTGATTATTTCTAAATCGTCTATATTAATATTTGTGTAACCTTTTCTTCTTTTTTGTATTATTATGTCGATGAGCATGTTTTTGACTTGATTCCTAATATGTTTCGGTGGTCGCTTTATGGAACGAAACTCTATCAATTCTATAACTTTTTCTATAATAGTTAATATATTTTTGTGGATAGTTCCTCTGAGTTCCGGCTCTCTCATCCCGATGTTGCCTTCCTCTTCCAGTATTATATTCAGTAACTCTCGGAGATTACTTAATTCTTCTTCTTTTTGCCATTCCCCATCAAAATCATTATTATGCTCCTTATATCTTCTTATTCTAGTTGTCTGATTTACCCAAACTGTTGCAAGATCTATAACAAATATAAAATGTATTAAAGAAAAACATGAAATATCAAATAAGTGAATAATTTTGGAAAGGGATAGTTAGATTTTTCAAATCTAACTAAAAAACCTAAGATGGAAGCTGATGTTTTATTGAATGCCTCTCGTTTGAAACAGACAAATCAAATAAATTTGTTATTTCAATGTGTGGAACAGCTAAATAAAATCAATTTGGTAATTCAATTATTACACATACATATTAATTGCGCCAATTGCTCCATTATAGGGGAATGCCAAAAACTTGTCTTTTCGCCATAAAACTAGTCCTATCTTCGTTCATTTTGCACAAAATTAATTGTATTCTAGCTTTTTGAATAAAATATAGTTTTCTCTAGACTAGGTATTATCAAATTTATAGCACAACGCACCTCTATTAAATTTATCAGATGACTGCGAACCACTTTTAAATAAAAATTTAACTATAAAAGCAGAGCATGCAAAGATTATAGAAAGAAATACGGTGTTTTATTTAAACAAAAGATAACTGTCACAAAAATCAACAATGTCTTGTTTTTTAATGCAAATTATTGAATATTTCTTCTTTCAGGTATCGACCGGTCAAGGTTCTCGTTCCGCACAAAGTCGACCTAAATTTTGGCTCACCCATAAGAAATTTCAAATTTAAGGTACCTATAAGTTTGAAATTGTCAACTTTTGCGAAAGATTATAAATTCCAATGTAAACCTAATTAATTGATGATTAAGTACAACATTTGGAAACACCAGATAAATGTTTATAGAAAAAGTTCACATTTTGTGTTTCAAACTGAAGTTTTAGATAAAAAAATAAAAGCTTAGATTAATAATTTTTAAAAGAAGCAGAACATTGGAAAAACTGTAATTTATGTAAAAAAAACTCTAAAACTTCGAGCTTAGTCTCATATTTTCGTCTTCTATCTGGAAATTTCGATATTAAATTTGAATATTCGGTTTTTTTCTTAAAATTATGGCATTTAAAATCAAGATGTCACTTGAAGTTTAAAATTTATGAATAGTCAATATATTGAATTTAAAAATGATTTGAAAAAAAAATCCAATTTTACACTGGAATTTTTTAAATATAATGTATTTACATTTTTGGAAATCTCAATTTTTTGTTAAATTTCGAACTTCAAATATTTATTTCTCCTAATTGACTTTGATCCCAAATTTTCAACTTCTTGATTTTGAATTTTAACTTGAAATTCGAAAAAAAATGTTAAAATTTGGAACTTGTCAAAGAAATAATAATTTCTAAAAAATCTAATTTTTTAATTTAAAGTAAAAATGTTAGAAGAGAATTATAAAAACTGAAAAATTTTGAAGAAGTCAAAGCTATTAAACATTTTTTTAAATTTTGACTTTTCCTTATTTTTTCAGCATTTTGGAAACAATATTTTAAGAACCTTCTCGATATTTTTATTGTTTTCTCAAAATTATCAATTCGACACTGAAAATTCTATTTACTTATATTTTTTTTTCAAGAAAATGGTGAATTTTATGGTATTGATATTTCGAGAAAAAAGTTGAAATTTATAAGAAATACATAACATTTCAAAATTTTCAAAAAATTATGTTTTTCGAAACTATGCTTCTTTTAATAAAATATCCGCCTAATTTCGAGAAAAAAAGGCGTAACATATAGAATAAGATGAATTTCAATAAAATAATCTGAATTTATACCGGGTAGCCAACTGAGAAAGCACGTCGGCTATACAGTGTGTCCCAACAGAAATCGCCGCGATCGATATCTGGCAAAGTACTCATATAAAACATTTGAAAATTTGGCAACCTAGCAAAGGCAATAGGACCAACACAACTAAAATATTCGCAAAGTTGTAGTATTTCCGGTTATACCGGAAGTTGACACCAACTTCGTTACTTTAAATAAGTCACCCTATATACTTTTGCATTTTTGGATTTGATTTAATATTTTAAGGCCACTTTAAATAACAAACATTTATCCTAAAATTTATAGTTTTTAAGATAATTAGATTTTTATTAAAAAATTGACAGATGCAAGGTTCCACGAAATTTTTCGTATCTTTTTCCAGAAACTAGATATTTATTTTATATTTGGCATGTGAGTAGAACATATATGAAGCTATCTTGCACAACTTTCATAACTCCAAAAACCTTATACCGAGTGTTGAATTCAGGTCTGCACATTTTTGTAAATTCAAACAGCAACAACTTTGTTATCTCAAATGGAACACCCTATACTTTTTCATCTTGTGTAGATTTTAGTTATCTTTTAAATAATATAAACTTTTTAGGGGTTGCTTTTAAAACTTTTGGAAATAATTGCAATTTTTTAGTTTTTTTTTTTGCCAATTCACATTAAATAAACTTTTATCGGGTCGCATATCAGTGACGCTATGAGTAGAAATAATCTCTATCGACAATTATACTGTTTGAAAACCATTTGTCAAATTATTTATAGTTGATTCTAGAAAAAGTTTGTATTTGAGAAAAGACAATTTTTTTATTTTTTCATTATAACAAGAAAATTTTGATAACATTTCAAATTTATACATAAATAAAAATAATTTAATTTGATATATAGATGTTCATTGTAGTAAATCAGGGGTTCCCAACTTTTTGTACTCCAGAGCACATTCTAAAATATTGGTAGAGTGGCGGGCACCACCTATTTTTAATTTACAAACTCCTTCCACAACTTCTCATTTTCCTATAATTTATTTTCTTATGTTCACAATTTATAAATAAATAATAAACAAAAATGTTTCAAAATAATAAATTATTATTCAAATTTCATACACACGGAGAAATGTATTTGCAAAACGTAAACAAAGTAAACAAAAAACAAATACAAAGAAAACATTTTATAAAAAATATAACATCAATATGTCAATGCGATCTTTGGCATTGCATATTATTGACCAGTGCTTCATAATTAGAAGAGTATGACGATAATCCTGTTAACAAACAATCATAAAGATGCTCATCAGTGAGTCGAGATCTATATCTTGATTTTATTGAGTTTATGTTTGAAAACAATGATTCGCATAAATATGTCGAACCGAAAAATGATTCAATTTTATATAATATCGCAAACATACGTACTTCATAAACCTAGGCACTCAAAAAAATTTAAACTCTAACAAATAAATAAAAGTAATTCACATTTTTAATTAAGGTTATGAAAGAATTCTGTCTATGTCGAATAGTGGCGGGCACATAGGAATCGTTCCGCGGGCGCCATGGTGCCCGCGGGCACGAGGTTGGGAACCCCTGTAGTAAATGGTACGGAACCCTAATTGTGCCAACCCGACTCGCTCTTGCTGTTTTTCTAGAATGTCTTTATTTTACTTTTAAATTAAAATGCGTTTTTTATCAAAACTAAACTCTAACTTGTTAGATTTCTTTAATTCGAAATTTTAAATTTAACCTAAACCTTTTAAAATCACAAATGTATGTGTATTAATCTCAACGTCATCAACGTTACGGCCTTATATTCGACGTTTAAAAAAACTTGATTGAATTATAAAATCTGGAAACAATTTGATAATTACATTCTTCGAAAGAGCTAAACTTTTCTTTTTTCGAAATCTTTAGAAAGTTCGCTAATTTCACATTATAAGCAGTCTAGATGCTGAATCGTCATAATTTTGGTAATAGTAACATAGTTGTTTACTGGACAAAAATTTTATCTCTGGAGTCTGCATTTTAAAAATTAATGCAACTAAATGATTTATTTCTTTCGGGATTGGATATTATCAAAGAACTACTACTAAAAGTGTTGACATTTTTTGTGGTATTTCACGGCCCAATTCCGGAAGAAGTATATCAGTTGCTGATTCTGGTCATGGAAGCTTTCGTAACCACTAATGCAACTTATTTAGGAAACATTTCATTCTAATTAGTTATAAGAATTTTTATTATTGTACAGGTTTTTGATATGAAACATTTTTACTAAATAGAGCAATATCAGATTATCATCATTACGATTATATATACTTACATGCGTCAGTAGGGCAACTCGCAGAGCTGACATGTCATTGAAATATTATTTGTGCAAATTGAGGATTAGCCCTTGGATTGTCGAAAATGAACTTCAAAAGTCGCTTTCTGAAGTGGTTCTTCCAAAGATAGAGCCTTGGCCGACACTGACTGTAAAAAAATATTCAAGTAATGGAAGGAAAGACCAAAGTTATTATATTTGGTAGTCACATTTTATATAATAGGTCTCCAAACGAAAACTTGACCCCCTTTTATAATAAAAAAAACGCAGAAATATTTTAAAGCTTCGGCTGAGACCCGTCGATTTATGTTCATAGGGGAGGCCATTTTTGAAGGTCTAGCCAACTTTATATGGTCATCCCTCCAACCTCTAACAACCCTCACTTTAAAATTTCAAATAGAACTACCCTACCCGTAGTTCATTATTTTAAAGCTCTTTACATTGCAAATACAACACTGCATTGTTTTTGAAAATTGGTTTAAAACAAAGAGTTGACAAATGAGGTTAACATGGTAAAGCTAGGATTGTGGCTTTGGATATCTCAAAGGCCTTCGACAGAGTCTGGCACCGATTTCTTCTCGCCAAATTAACATCCTATAGCCTTCCCCCTGGACTCTCGAAACGCAGAATCTCCTATTCTTTCTAAAGTTAGCACTTCGATGGCTGAAGTTGTTTTCAGAAAACGTATTCTCCTTGGACTCAACACCTCGAAAGCTTCTGGCCTTGATGATATCCCCACTATTGTTTTTAAGAAGTGCGCCTCAGAGTTGATTCCTGTCCTAAGCAAATTGATCACACTCTCTTACAACAAAGGTCTATTCCCTAACATCTGGAAATCTGCTGTCCCTAAAAAGGGAAAAAGGAATCTGGCTAACCCCTATATCTTGGTTACCCGTTATATCTAAAGCGATGGAAAAGGTTATCAACATCAAGATTTTCAAATATCTGGAGGAGAATAGAATCATCTCGGACAGGCAATACGGTTTTAGACAACAATGCTCCACTGGCGACCTACTGGCATATGTTACTCATATCTGTAACTCAACTATGGAAAAACATGGTGAGACTAGGATTGTGGCATTGGATATCTCAAAGGCCTTCGACAAAGTCTAACACCGATCTCTTCTTGCCAAATTAACATCTTATGGTCTTCCTCCTGGATTCTGTCATCTGATATTCAATTTTCTCGCTGACAGATCTCTTCAAGTGGTCGTCTAATGGCATCTCATCCGAGACATTTGCAATTAATGCAGGGGTGTCTCAGGGGCCTGTCCTGTCTCCTACTCCGTTTCTGTTACACATAAATATCTCTTAGCTTCAACTTCCAATTCGAAATACAGTTACGCAGATGATAGTAGCATAATGTCTTCCTTTTTCTCAGACAAACCTTTATCCATCGACTAGGGAAACAGCAGATACAGATAATTAATCGGGATCTCGAAATCATTTTGGAATGGGGTAAGAAAAATCTAGTCGACTTCAATGCCTCAGGCAGCGGTTTTCTCTAAGAAAAAACATCAAGGGATAATGCAATAAAGACACTCATGGAAGATAGGTTCCTCCCGATGGAGTTAATCTGCCTCTCCTAGGAGTGAATGCGAGCACTAACTTTCCTTGGGACGATCATGTGCGCTCGATTGTCAAATCCGCCTCTGAGAAGCTAGGCTTTCTTTTTAGAGCTAAAATGTACTTCACATCTCTTCAGCTACTCACACTATACAAAGCTCAAGTTAGTCCAACACTAAAATATTGTTCTTATGTTTGGAGTTCACCTTGTCTCGTTTGGATTCAATTTAAAGAAGAGCGATCTGCCTAATTGATGACGAGAGTTTGGCCGATTCTCTCGAAACACTATAGCACAGGCTGATGGTTGGTGATTTCTCTTCTTTCTACAAGTACTTTAATGGAAGATGCTCACAGAAACTAATAGGATTGATCCTTTCAAGGGCAAGATTTTTAAGGCATTTAAGACGGTCGGAAATAACAAATTCCTGTGCGGTGCAGCTTGACACAGTAAAGACTTTTGTCTACCAAGGCTCTCTTTTCTATAGAAAGCTATGGAACTCGTTACCGGACGAAAGTTTTCCCAAAAATTACAACCTATCATTGTTTACCAAGCTTACTTGATGTCTATTTTAAGTGATGGTTTAATTATGGCTCCTTAAATTTATAAAAAATTTAAATATTTTTTTTTGGTATAAAAGTGGCTAGTGTGCTCTAAAAGAACTAAAACATGTGGCATATTTATTTCAAATGGTCCAAAAATAGTTGCAGTATAGTATCCTGGCATGGCGTAGTTCAGACCACAATAGTCCTCTTTATAAAAAAAAATTTTTTTTTCGCAAATTTAATATCCTATAATTAAATAACCGTTTAAAATAGATATCAAGTGTATTGTATTTTTGAAAAGTTTTTTAAACACTTTTTTCCGTAGCTTGAAAAACTTGTATTTCCATAAAAAAATATTGAAGCTTTGTGGTACTGCAAATTGAATCACCCTGTATATAAGTAATGTATCCATTCAAGGCCCATATAAAGTTTTGTTTTTTGTGAAATTGACTTTAGAATGCCGAAAAATGGGTGAACACTTTTGGCGTTTTACACTATTGCACTAATGTGGCTTTGTCAAGTTCTCGTTTTTATTTCTCAATCAATTCAAATAATCAATGCACCAGTGTATTTGAAATAAAAAGGGCTTTAAAATGATGTATCACAAGTGGGGTAGTTATATTTGACATTTTAAAAGGGTGGTTGATAGGGGTTAGGGAGATGAATATATCAAGTTGGCTTGACCGTCAAAAATGGTCCCCCAAGAACTTAAATTAGCGAGTCTCAGCAAATTTTAAAAGATTTCACCGTTTTCTAATTATAAGGGGGGTCAAATTTTTGTTGGGAGACCCTTTATATTTCTAACTCTTCATGAGTATTTTTGAAATCTCCTAATATTAAAGATTCTGTAAATACATAAAATAATAAATACAGTTAAAACCTCGGTTATCCGAAATAATGTGGGTTCAAGTAAATTCGGACAATTGGAATTTCAGATAAAACGGATATAAAAATTAAAGATTGATAATATGTACATACTTACTACATAAATACTTCGTATATTTATAAATCATTTTACGAAATAAAAAAGAAACATTGCCTGCCTAATAAAAGAAATACGTTTATTGCATATGTGGTTTTGACTGTACATATTTTGTGTTGTGTCAACTTTTAGCAGTAATATCCCTAAAACGTTTGATAAGTAGCACATCAGCGACTTTTGCATTTTCTTATTGTTCGACTAAGTCAAACCCTTTTATAGAGCTTCTAATCCAGCAGAGTGAGACATGTTGGTAGTAATATCGTCAGCCATTTCTAGCTTAACTTCACTAACATCCCCACTGTTACAAACAGATTTAATCAGATCTGCATGACTTTACTTTTTTTCTAAATCATCACTGTTAATCCATTCATGAGCATCTGCTTCGGTAACATTTTCCACTCATATTCATGTGATGAGCTCATATACATTTTCATTGTTATTCTCAATTTGAGTGCAAGATGCTACCTCTTGCTCAATTATTTATGATCAAGATTTTTCTAATTGCTCCACGAGTCAGCTATCTAATATGCCACATTCTTAGAGTTGATTGCTTTTAAGCACTCGACGATATGATCACCACTTGGTCTAAAATTTGCTCCCATAACAAGTGTCTGTAAATCCTTTTAAGTTTTTCAAAACTCATTGGTCCATTGGCAATGATATTACATTAAAAAACAAAAACATTGCACGTATTTCTCTAGTTTTGAGTTACTTCTCAGTTTGATGGCTTGGAGCATTGTATAATAGTAAAATACATTTTCTTCAAATATCGTTCTTAGGAACAAAGTTTTCGTAAAATCAATCTTTCAATAAATTGGCATCCAGCCAGTCATTTTTTTATGTATATCACTCATTGGAAGAACATTGTGATGAATATTTTTAATTGATCTTGATTTTACCGATTTTCCGATTAACAATAAAGCAGCTTGTGTGTGATGGAAGCATTGTTCTTTTGGAGACCCACAGGAAAAAACGCAAGACTTGGGCCACCGAGAACCTCAACCGCGATTGATCCAATGTAATTTTTTCTGGCAAAGCGTCGTTTTGGGCATGGACTCCCAAAAAGTATGCTTGATCTACTGCTGGTGAGCGACTGCTTCAGCCAAGCGTTAAACACCCAGTGAAATTCCATGTTTGGGAATGCGTCTCTGAGCACGGTTTTGGGTATTTAGAGCTCTTTACTTAGAACTTGGATGCTCAGAAAATGGTCAATATTTATGGACGTAGTTTTCTAAAGACTGCATGCGCAGACTGGATTTTATAGGAGGACAAAGATCCAAAACATCGGAGTCGTAGCTGTACCTGCTATAAAGCAGAAACAGGCATCATAACTTTAAATTGACCCTCACAGTCTCCCGAACATGTTTGCAGCGTTGTCAAGGAAAGCTTGCAATAACACGCTTGTTCACCTTCAAGCAGGTTTAGCAACAAAAAAAAAAACAGGGATAAGGTGCTCATTACCTATGGGTACCCAAAAGGTACTAGGCTATTCTGGAATGCGATGTGGATTGGACGATGTATTAGGTACTTGCATAGGTTTTTTAATGTAATTTCATTAAAAAAATAGAAATCAAAAAATCTTCAATAGTTTTCTTAAAATCGAGGAACGTTTCTTGTTAAACATACTATGTCCACCATAACTGAGACGAAAATCTTCTGAAGAGTTTAGGTTCTGCTATGGTAGACATACTGAGTTAACGTGTTCTTATCTGCCTTGTCTATTGTGCCATTGCCATTTTGATTGTTTAGTTTCAGAAGAGTTTCGCCTCTAGTATGGTAAAATACTAAGTTACCGTGCTTTAATGTTTTGAATTTGTCTTTTAATTTCTTGTGTATTTTCCTTGTATTTTTATTTTTTATTGTAGTTTTCATTTATTATTTCCTTTGTTCCTGAAAAAGCCCCCACGATAATAGGCGAAATGTCGAACACTTTTAATAGTTCTTTGATCGGTTCAATGCAGGAAGAAGTATATTTTGATTTGAACAAATAATAACCGTGGAAAAAATTCCTGCAGTGGATGCGTTGTTAAGTTTTGTTCATTCGATATTAATTTATATATCTCCTGTGCTTCTATGTAATTGTAGTCGTAAGTTTGAAATTTTGAAAATTATTGGAAACTACTAAATGCAATGATTTATTATTATTATTATATAATACATTATATAAGAAAAGGTAGGTGGATGTTCTAAAGGATGCTTTGCTAGGGTAAGGAAGTTATGACTTAATAATTAGCTTTTAGGTAAATTATGTAGCCAGTTTTGCAGAAAGGTGATAATATTTTCTCTTTTCGAGAAAATTGTTGTAAAAATAGTTGGATAACCTGTCTAGTTCAAGTAAAAGTTGTTCAACATCATTTTTGGACTTACCAGTCGTTCATCCGGATTGAAAGTAACTAACATTCTAAGATTATTGTGTTCCTCTCCACGGTAGGGTACCGTTAATACATAAACAACACTATTCGCATCTGCTCTTTGAAAATGGATCACGTCAGAGCAAGGATATGTCCAATGCACTAAATGTGCCAGAAAAAAGGAGTAAAACTAAAAACATGTTATGTAATTCTCGATATTTCACACATTTAAAATCTGAATTTTTTCTGTTAGCTGTTACAACCTGCGAGCGTAAACTAAAAATAATCGCCCAATTATGACTGTTATGGTTTTTTACCGCAATAAATAGTTTTGCTGGAAAATTATTATAAGTTTGCTATATAAACTTATTGGTTTTGCTACGCCTGATTAGAAAAATAAAATCGAATACATTTCAAATAAGCAATAATGCGTCATTTCAAAACGTATTTTTCTTCCATACTTCAATTCCACATATGGCATATTTTTAGCAATATTACGTTAAATAAATAATCTTTTAATAATTTAAAACTTCTTTGCTAAAAGACATCGAACAGTTATTCTAAAACCATTCACGAAAGACACACCCTCATGTGCAACATCAAAAGACGAAACACCTATATCTTGGAATATATAAGATGGACAAAGCCTGTATGATTGTTTACACAGTTTTCTAAATCCAAATAAGGTTTCTATCCCTTCACCACATCGGCAATTAACAAATAATTACATGATACGTTTTTCGCCAGAAGAATTAGTATGGTCAGGCGTATTGCTAATCTAATTGATTAGCGATTGATTTGTAAAAGAATTAATTGCCGATATGGTAAAGGAGTAAAATTTTCCTTACACTTAAAAATAAGCCACAGTGTTTAGTTCAGTGCTTTAGTTTTCTAAATGTTAGATCAGTGGTTTTCAACCTTTTTGTGATAGTCGAACATTTTTGGAAATAATAGAAACACAGCGGCACATCTTTTTAGCATGTTTATACTGTAAAACTGTAAACTGGTGTTTGCAAGTATTATATTTAATAAAAGCTAAAGGTTCTTTGAAAAAATCTATCGATGAGTATTGTAACGAAAGGTAACTTGTAGAATTTAGTACATAAAAAAAGTTTTTAGAAAGATCTGATGAGGGTAAAGCGGCCGCGATAACGAAACAAACGACAGATGAGCGTTTTAGAAATTTCGGCAAACGATAAGCCTTATCTGCCGAAAAGTTCTAGAAGCCGGGAGCCAAAACTATATAAGGCGGTCAGCTTTTCCTCGAGAAGTCAGTGTAGTTAGTAAGTTAGTAGAAGTCAATAATAAAACGAACTGATCACTAACAAACCAACTATGAAGATCTAGTTAGGGCTTTAGAGCTGAGATTCGGAGACCACCATTTGTAGCAAGTTGTCCAGTCACAGCTGCTAGTGAGAAGGCAGAAAAGTGACGAAACCCTGCAAGAATTCGACGCTTTCGTGAGAAGACTGGCGCATATTGCCTATCCAACAGCACAAACCGACTTTCTGGAACTTCACGCAGTTAGAATCTTTATAGAAGGAATAAGAGACCCGGAAGTCCAGAGAGTGATACGCTTGTCAAACGTCCGTACATCAAGGGAGGCACTGATTAGAGCTTTAGAGAGTCGAAGCTGCTTATAAGGTTTGCCAGGGGCATCACGCATGAATATGGAAGTCCGACATCGAAGAGGTTACGAATGACCCTGATCTCGCGAACATAAGCGCTATCTTAAAGAAAATGGACGGAAACATAAACGCTAATATAAAGGAAATGAACGCGAGCATGAAAAAAAATGGACGGGAGCATCCAAGAAATGCTAAGAGCTCTTAAAGATGGATTTAACGTAGCCCCAGGAGTAAGATGAAAGTGGTACATCTGAACAGACTGTGCAAATATAGTGGCAAAGTCACTGATTGGAATTAATCGGGACGATCAGTCGTAAGGGGGAGGCAGTGTAACGAAATGTAAATTGTAGAATTTAGTACATAAAAAAAAGTTTCTAGAAAGATCTGATAAGGGGAAAGCGGCCGCGATAACGAAACAAACGGCAGATAAGCGTTTCAGAAATTTCAGTAAACGATAAGCCTTATCTGCCGAAAAGTTCTAGAAGCCGGAAGCCAAAACTATATAAGGCGGTCAGCTTTCCTTCGAGAAGTCAGTTAAAAGTCAGTGTAGTTAGTGAGTTAATAGAAGTCAATAATAAGTGAGTTATTTGTTCAGTTGTAGTGATCCGAGTTTAGTTTGATAATAAGGTAGGTATTATTCGACAAGTGTAATCAATTCCAACCGATAAAGCCCCTAACAGTATATTACTTTTTTTGAAGTTGAATGGTTGCTTCTTTTAGAGCAAGAAACTAAAAAGCCATCTGCTCTTTTAGCAAACAAGCAAATGAATATATTGCTTAAAGTTTTCTTTAAAACAATCAGAAACATTTTTCTCGAGCTTGACACATCGAAAGCTTCCTAGCCTTGATAGTAATCTCGCTATTGTCCTCAAGAAGTGCACTCTAGACTTGACTTCTATCGTAAGTTTGGTGGTACAGACTGGCCCTTGGTTATCTTCAAAAATTGAAATGCAGAACTTGTCCCATGAAACCAAAAAAGATTTAAAAACCCAACAGTACGTCTCTGAAGATGACAGCTTGGCTGTCGAAACGCGTTAGAGCAACGTTTGTTGTGTTTTTTAATCTTTCTTGGTTTCAGGTGACAAGTTCTGTATTTCAATCCTATCGTGAGCAAATTATTCACACTTTTCTGATTTTATTTTTTTACATAATCTTCCTTGACTTCAATACCCTTGGTCCAGCGTTTCTCCAACATAAGTGTTCCTTCCCGAAAATGAAAGGAAGGCTGTATAAATATTTATCTACGACCCTCCCAATTTCTTCATTGGACGCTGGAAAGCCCTTCGCAAGAAGAGGTGGAAGTCTGAGAGTACCAAATTAGGAGAATGAGGATGACCAAGCAGATCGTAGTCCAAATCCTGGAGTTTTCTCATCGCCAACGCAATATTGTGTATAGTTACGGTGTCCTGAAGAAGCATAATTTTTTTTTCTTCTTCAAGCCAGGCCTTTTCTCGGGAATTTTGGCATCCATTTGGTCAAGAAGATGGAAGTAATATTTGGTTGTAATTGTTCTGTCTTTTTTAATTAATTAACAGGATCCTTTTCGTATTCCGAAAAACATTGGTCATTACTTTTCCGGCAGTTTCTTTCTTTTGCGCTTGAACCAACAGCTTCCACCCACTGCTTAGATTGCTGCTTCGTTTCTGGAGTGTAATAGTGGACCTAGTCTCTGGGTGGACCCCTGCTTCTAACCATAGTGACAAATCGCGGCACGAAATCGGTATAAACCATTATTATTAAAAGAAAATAGTTAACAGAAATAAAACTTTATGTAATCAACTATCCGAAGTTACAATGGGTTTATGCAATTTCATGGTTTGTTAAATTAAAAGAGTTCGATTTGTTTTATTTTACATATAAACTCGATAATAAATAGCACAAACATTATTTTATTTGTGCTCAGCCAAAACCAAAAAAGGGCACCGCAAAAAAATCTAATCGGGCCATGCACTTATTGGTTCCGGCCCTGTCTGCACAATTTTATAAATATGATGCACACAAAATAGGTGATTTTTGAAGTACCTACTAATAATTTTTTTAATCCATTTGCCAGGCCGTCTTTGTCCTAATTGGTTCTAACCGACCACATTACGGTGCAAAAATTATACAGGAAAATTTAATAAAATAACACTAGCAATGAAAATAAAATCTGGTCGTTTTTTTTTTTGGCCACCGTGTAGGTATTTAAACTCTGAATTAAACCCACTCCCAAAAAGAACGTTGTAACAAATTTGGAATCCTTATTTATTATTCGAGGAAATATAAAACTGGTAAGTTTCAAGTTGATACCATAAAAAGTTTGTAAATTATATCGAAATTGCAAAATAAAATTCTAACTTTGAACATACTTTATATCTTAAACCAATAACATTTTCAGAAGTTATATTTGATATTTTCTTTTTTCAAATTTGGAGATTTACATTATTAAAGCAGATCTGAATAATAATAATTTGTTTCGTGATATATTTACTTGCTTGGATAGGTATGTATAACAAAATTACTTTAGACATGCCGAAATAGCTCAGTTGGGAGAGCGTTAGACTGAAGATCTAAAGGTCCCTGGTTCGATCCCGGGTTTCGGCACTTCCTTTTTTTTTCTTTACTTTAATTTTACCGTCAGAAATTTTAGAAGGGATTATTTTATGTAATTAGCGTTACTCGCGAGAGCATCTGTATGGATTTTAAATACAGGATAATTTCTTTGAGTTTACTTATTTTATAAGAATTTTAGTTCTGCGATAATTTCTTGCGGTCAATTTAGCGAACGACAGTTCATCACCTCCAATTCCGCGCTAGACAAATTCTCGCTTAGACAATTTCTCGCGTGCGACAATTTCTCGCTGCGCGACAATTTACGCCCTAATTAGATAAATACGATCATAAGTAGTAAGTTTTGAGGTATTATATATTAAAAAAAGTCTTATTTTGTACTTGTTTTATTTAAAATAACCTATAATTATTACATTAAACAATATTTGGGTCATAATAATAATATTAAAAAATTGATCCGTATAAGAAATGTAAAACTGTCATGACAACAGATAAATATGAATCACAAGTAGCTCATGTTTTATATTTGCAAAACAGAATTATGGGCTACACTCCGAAGGTAAACTAAAACTGATCTATTACCGTAGTCTTCGACTATAACTCCTACTCGTTTAACCGTGTCTTTGTATATCTTTTTTTGGCGTGCTTCATTTTCAGTCACAAAATCTTCTATTTTCATTCGATTTAAATTTTCTTCTTTTTTAAGCACTTTAATAAATTTCCACAGATTAGGATGGGCGCAATTAATCATGAATAAAAAGCTATTGTGCAGTGGCGGCTCGTGACTAAAATTAATGGGGGTGCTGCTCCATAAATTTTTGAGCCTTTATTTTAAAATCATTCTAAAGAAAATAAATATATCTAGAAAGAATTTTTTTTTGAAAACTTGATGAGATCCTAAAATAACAAAATCAATATTTTTTACATAATAAATGGTTACAGTTCAAACTTTTATTTAAAAGTAAAATCTATTCTTCTTGTTTTATTTATTTATTTAAACTAAAGAAATCTTTTTTAATCGAAAGCACTGCAAGGACATTTAGCCTTTCTGATTTCATAGTGCTTCTTAGAAAAGTTTTGATTTCTTTTTAGTGTTGAAAAGCAGCGTTCTGCCTCTTAAGTAGTCATAGGAATTGTCAAAAGGATTTTAATTAATTTTGTAATTTCACTAAAAACATCATCTAGACTATTTTCCAAGATAAACTTCAGCAGCTCAATTAATTTACAATAATCATTAATATCAGACCTAGAATAAAATACTTTTAGTTTGGTTGAAAGTTTTTCTTTGTCAATCATGGGATATGCATCAGTGGTCAGTACTATCCCTTCTGTGGGATGTTCATTCTTAAAAGCAGAGAAGCGCGTCTTGTCGAACAATTAAGCATCCACTAAATGATTAGTGGAAGAATATCTGTCCAATATATCAACAATTATACAGTCACACACTTCTTTAGCTTCTGCCATGAGTGTTTTTGAAGGATTCTAACAGTAGTTTGAATTTCTTAATTCTAAAATAGAAGTTTTTATCAAAGCAAAATAAACTGGGCATCGCAACTCCAAGAAAATTTTATGTTACAAAAAATACAGTTGAAAGCTCATGATTAAAATCGAAATTTAAAAAAAATCTCCAAATTTATTTTAAACATTTTTATTGAAATTTAAAGATAGAATCGACATTTCATATTCAAGTATTCGACAAAAGGTTGAAATTCGAGTATAAAGACAAAATTTAAAAATAAATTTTTTTAAATAAAATCTATTTAATCTTTAATTTAGAAGATTATTGCATGACTTAAGGTAGGAAATTATCATTTCATTATTTATCGTTATCCATTAATACGAGTTTAAAAATAAAAATGAATTATTTTTTATAAAATAATTCATTTTTGTAAAAACAAATTGTTCTCAAAGGTTGTTATTTTTTCTGAAATAATTACATAAAACTTTTTTCTTAAGTAGGGGAGACTGGAGTATTCTGGTCACGGGGAATTGCGGACCAGCTTCATATTTTTTTCTCTAATAATGGTTGATAGCTACAAATAACTGTCGTCCACTCTCCTCATATTAAGCTTATTTTCCCTTCAGTACTCGACTTGTGTACACGAACCCTTACGTAGCTAATTTGATCACACTTTTCGAGAACCAACTCATAATATTCGCGGAACCTTAAGTCTTCGACAGGAACATGAAGTTTTGCATGAAGTTTATATTGTGTTACTCATATGCTGCAATATTGTTAAAAATGACCTTCGGGGAATTACGGACCACTTTTGTCGTGGAATCATGGGCCACCCAATTCTTTACATTTCACAAGCTAATTTCGTGTATTTGATGCATATAAGTGATTATTCATGCAAATTTTCAGCACAGAATTATTTTTCGGCAATTTCTAATAGTTTTTTGATAAAATAATAATTTCGTTTCAAACTGGTTTTCATTGCCATTTGTCACGCCACCACACTTTGTTTCTCTTTAATAATAAATCTTTTGCATCTGCATTCTTTATTCTGAATTAAAAACAAGAAGATTTTTCTACTACATTTTTCCATTTTTAATCGATTTACAAAGTAGTATATAATTCCCCGAAAAATGCAATTTTTGTGCCAACTGTTATAAGTTGTATAATTTAATACAATTTGACCAAACTGCTGCGACCCAAAGAGAGATTATTAGTTGTACTACAAATTCAAGCTTTGAAATTTTCCGAAAAAAATATTTTTTTGCCACTTTTTAGCCAACATAAAAAGACGGTCCACCCCAGTCTCCCCTACATTTATTAAATTAATACTAATCCCAACTGACAAATAATATTTAATTGACATTAATTATTTGCAACATAAAGCTTTTTTCCTTGGACATGTTACTTTTCTACAATACGCATTAAGTCAAAACAACACAATTTTGAAATAATGGCCGTAAATTATGCGTTCGATTCGCATTGCTTCGATTTCGCTCGCGGCGGGAATGATAGTAACCGCAAGTTTTAGCGTAGAGTCGGGATAGATTGTAATGGAGGTCCATTGACCTGAGATCCGACCACGTCCGAAAAATAAATTATTGATACCAGAATTTTGTACTATTTTTGTACCTTTTTGTACCGCTAAAAAAAATTTTTGTACCGCAACCCAAAAGCTGAAAATGGCAATTTACAATGCGGATCCTAGGTCAACGTGAAAACCACGACTACCTTCAAAATCAAATCTGACTATGCCATAATTTTGTACTATTTTTGTACCTTTTTGTACCACAAATTTTAATTTTTGTACCGTTTAATTTTCCAAGAAAAACGATATCACAACTCGTGTCCCAGGTCAATGTGAAAATCACGACCACTTTAAAATTCAAATTTGATTATACCATATTTAAGTACTATTTTTGTACCCTTTTGTACCATCAATTAAAAATTTTGTACCACCCCCCCAACTAAGAAAAAAAAAATTTTAAATATTTCGGATCTCAAGCCAACGTAACAAACTGAAGTACATATCTTCGTCAAAAATAAAATCTGACTATAACATAGTTTTGCACTATTTTTGTACCCTGTTGTACCATCAATAAAAAATTTTTTACCACCACCCCAACTAAGCAGAAAATTATTTTAAACATTTCGGATCTCAAGCCAACGTGACGAACTGAAGTACATATCTACATCAAAAATAAAATCCATAGTTTTGTTCTATTTTTGTACCCTTTTGTGCCATCAATTAAAAGTTTTGTACCGCCACCCCAACTAAGAAAAAAATTATTTTAAATATTTCGGATCTCAAGTCCACGTGACAAACTGAAGTAAATATCTACATCAAAAATAAAATCCGACTACACCATAGTTTTGTACTATTTTTGTACCCTTTTGTACCATCAATTAAAAATTTTGTACCACCACCCCAACTAAGCAAAAAATTATTATAAACATTTCGGATCTCAAGCCAACGTGACGAACTGAAGTACATATCAACATCAAAAATAAAATCCGACTATACCATAGTTTTGTACTATTTTTGTACCCTTTTGTACCATCAATTAAAAATTTTGCACCACCACCCCAACTAAGAAAAAAATTATTTTAAGTATTTCGGATCTCAAGTCTACGTGACAAGCTGAAGTATATATCTACATCAAAAATAAAATCCGACTATACCATAGTTTTGTACTATTTTTGTACCCTTTTGTACCATCAATTAAAAATTTTGTACCACCACCCCAACTAAGAAAAAAATTATTTTAAGTATTTCGGATCTCAAGTCTACGTGACAAACTGAAGTACATATCTACATCAAAAATAAAATCCGACTATACCATAGTTTTGTACTATTTTTGTACCCTTTTGTACCATCAATTAAAAATTTTGTACCACCACCCCAACAAAGAAAAAAATATTTTAAAATTTTCGGATCCCAAATCCACGTGATAAATTGAAGTACATATCTACATCAAAAATTAGATGTGAGCTTACCATACCTTTGTACTGTTTGTGTGCCCTATTTTATCATTAATTAAAAATTTTGTACCACCACCCTAACTAAGTAAAAAAATATTGTAAAATTTTTCGAATCTCAAGCAAACGTGACAAACTTAAGTACATATCTACATCAAGAATAAAATCCGACTATACTATAGTTTTGTACTATTTTTGTAATCTTTTGTACCATCAATTAAAAATTTTGTACCACCACCCCAACTAAGAAAAAAAATATTTTAAATATTTCGGATCTCAAGTCCACGTGACAAACTGAAGTACATATCTATATCAAAAATAAAATCGGACTATACCATAATTTTGTACTATTTTTGTGCCCTTTTGTACCATCAATTAAAAGTTTTGCACCGCCACCCCAACTAAGAAAAAAAATATTTTAAATATTTCGGATCTCAAGTCCACGTGACAAACTGAAGTACATATCTATATCAAAAATAAAATCGGACTATACCATAATTTTGTACTTTTTTTCAACATCAATAAAAAGATTTGTACTGCCACCCCAATTAAGAAAAAAGATATTTTGAATATTTCGGATCACAGTTCAATCAAT
The DNA here is from genome assembly GCA_028583605.1 of Dastarcus helophoroides. Classification (NCBI taxonomy): domain Eukaryota; kingdom Metazoa; phylum Arthropoda; class Insecta; order Coleoptera; family Bothrideridae; genus Dastarcus; species Dastarcus helophoroides. Next base: position 29,782,634 of record CM053334.1, read on the forward strand.
CCCTTTCAAGTTCTGGTTCAAATTGTTCCAATGGTTCCAAATAGTACAAAATTATATTGTAGTCAGATATCATTTTTGATGTAGATATGTACTTGTTTTTATCACGCTGATTTGTGATACGAAATATATAAAATATTTTTCTTCTTATGTTCGTGGTGGTACGAAATTTTTAAGGGTACAAAAGTAATACAAAATTAAGGTATGGCCAGATTTCATTTTTGATGCATATATGTTTTTGAGTTTGTTACGTTGACTTGAATTCCGAACAATTTAATTTTTTTTTTCTTCATTTTGGTGGTGGTACAAAATTTTTAACTGATGGTAGAAATAGATACAAAAATGGTACAATATTATTGTGTGATCAAATTTTATTTTTGATGTATACTGATGTACTTTAGTTTGTCACGTGGGCTTGGGATCCGAAAAATTTAAAATATTTTTTTTCTTAGTTGGGGTGGTGGTACAAAATTTTTGATTGACGGTACAAAAGGGTACAAAAATAGTACAAAACTATGGTATAGTCGGATTTTATTTTTGATGTAGATATGTACTTCAGTTTGTCACGTGGACTTGAGATCCGAAATATTTAAAATAATTTTTTTCTTAGTTGGGGTGGCGGTACAAAATTTTTAATTGATGGTACAAAAGGGTACAAAAATAGTACAAAATTATGGTATAGTCGGATTTTTTTTTGGATGCAGATATGTACTTCAGTTTGTCACGTGGACTTGAGATCCGAAATGTTTAAAATAATTTTTTGCTTAGTTGGGGTGGTGGTACAAAATTTTTAATTGATGGTACAACAGGGTACAAAAATAGTACAAAACCATGGTATAGTCAGATTTTATTTTTGATGAAGATATGTACTTCAGTTTGTTACGTTGGCTTGAGATCCGAAATATTTAAAATATTTTTTTTCTTAGTTGGGGTGGTGGTACAAAATTTTTAATTGATGGTACAAAAGGGTACAAAAATAGTAATAAAATATGGTATAATCAAATTTGAATTTTAAAGTGGTCGTGATTTTCACATTGACCTGGGACCCGAGTTGTGATATCGTTTTTCTTGGAAAATTAAACGGTACAAAAATTAAAACTTGTGGTACAAAAAGGTACAAAAATAGTACAAAATTATGGCATAGTCAGATTTGATTTTGAAGGTAGTCGTGGTTTTCACGTTGACCTAGGATCCGAATTGTAAATTGTCATTTTCAGTTTTTGGGTTGCGGTACAAAAATTTTTTTTAGCGGTACAAAAAGGTACAAAAATAGTACAAAATTCTGGTATCAATAATTTACTTTTCGGACGGGGTCGGATCTCAGGTCAATGGACCTTTGTAATGGGAGTTTAGCCACTAATCCAGTACGCCACGGTCAGTACTGCGGGAAGAGCAGTGCGCAGTGCTTTTTCGTCTTTGCAGAAGCATATGAAGCTTTCTATGCGCGCAAACGTACAACGTTCAAATACCTCGTCGTTGAAACTGTGGAGCACACAGTTCCTTACTCGATACAAATATTATGTTTGCATCTTTTTTCATGAATTGGGGCATTGCTACTGATATTAACCTTAAGGGTTATATATCTATAATGTACAAATACATATAAAGAAAGAGCAAAAGAAAAAAGACCTCATATTAAAGGTTATTGATAGATGGAAGTTGGGGGTGCTGCAGTTCCGCAGTGCCTATATGCGAGCCGCCACTGCTATTGTGCCACCCTTCAATTGCGTTCATTATTGGTGAGCGGAATACCTTGCACGATCATCAAGTAGCAATTCCATATATTTCGGGCAAACAAAGGGGGACGCCTCTTCCTCTTCTGTCTGCTCTGTCTATCCATGTGTCTTTAATATAATTTAGCATCGGCATTAGTAAGTTCTTATTTTGAGTGTAAAATTCGCTATCAAGCAAAAGTTCATACGACTCAACAACACTGTACTCCGATACGTACGCAAGAGCTGCCAGTAGAGATAAATTTAAAGCAAAATCAGGATCTTGTGAATATTGAACTTGCAGCTCATTTTGCTGGATATGTCTCCATATACATTGTGTAAAGTGAAACAAGCACCTACGCATTGTAGTATCGGGAAATTCATTCTGAACATCATTCATTGCAGCTCCTAATTCAATATAACAATAAAATCATTATTTAAAGAATAAAATCAATATCAATGAATGAAAAAATGTTATTTTATTAAAGGTTCAAATTGGTTTTATTCCGCAAATAATTTAGACATATGATTTAAAATAATAAAACTCTCCCTTTTAAGGGTAACAGATAAACATTCCGCGAAATTGTTGCAAGTGAGGAATTGTAGTATGCGCGGAATTGTTACACGCGCCAAATTGTCCCGCGAGGAATTGTCGTGCACTAAATTATCTGCGAGGAATTGTCAGGATACCAAAAATTTTTGACAGCTTTTTTCTTGGTTGAGGAAACGAAAGTAATAATGGAATTCAAAATTCTATTTTGGAATAAGATATAAATATTATGTGGTTAATTAAAAATAATAATGCGGGGTTTTAACAAATACTGTCCTATTTAACTTAAACCCACTGGTATTAAAGGTCACCCACACATATGTATGAATTTACTATAAAAGAGAGAATCTAGATATCAATCGTATTTTCATATCTTCAATACCTTTAATGAAATTATACCTAGCTTATTAGACATTAGTATAGGGTCTTTGGTTATAAATGCACCCCCCATTTGATTTTCAAAAAATAGTAGATATAAAAAAATTAGGATGTATGTGGACTGCCAACAGAAGTGAAAACTGAAAACTAGGAAAAAACAGGGATAACATTTTTCCTGATGTTATTAAATATAAAGTAATTTAATTGTCCTGAAACTAACCTAAAATGTTTACATATTTTGATATCTACGGGGTATACATACTCAAAATTTTATATTACTTACATTAAACTCAGGTGACATGCGACTAATACTAGCTAGGCTTGATCCTGGTGTTATCCAAATCTTTCCATTTATCCATCGTGATATTATCCAATGTATTCATCACAATTATTCCGTAGTTAAATCTCTTATTTTATAATAGCAAAAATATACTTTGCTAGTTCACATTTTACAAAAAATAACAGGGTCACAAAAGCAGAAAAATCAAAACATTAAACTGTGAGTGTTATAAAATTACTCAAATCAAAATATTCAATGAAGATTAGAAATGTCATTAAAAATATAACAGCATCGCCACACGCTCACTCAAATGTTACTAGTTCTTGTCACTCTGTCCAGGGTTGTTCGCTATGCGCAGGCGAAATTGTGTTTCTATTTTAATCTTGCACGTCGTATGCCGTCTTTCGAATTGACGCCTGCCCGTAGTTTGCCAGCGTTTTTCTTTTCTGAAATAGTTTTCGTCTACTGAGAGAATAGGAATAATAATAATCAAATTAAAACACAATTTAAACAATTATAGAACACACATTTTCGCATATTCAATTTAACTTCAAGGGTAGGGTTAGATTATCAGGCCAGTTTAGCTTTCAAGAATGTAAGCTGGAGCGGTCCAGTGGTCTAGAATGTATGCTTCGTTTTCGTGCGTAGGAGGTCCGAGTTCGAACCTCGCTGCCGACCTTTGCGTATTTTTAATTATATTACGGATTCTATTCATAGGTACATAATACCAGAGACTAAGTAGACTGAACGTTTCAATCTCGTAGCATGAGAACCGTTGAATGTAAAATACGGGGAAGAGGGATTTTGGTATCCGCCTACTCTTAACTCTACCGGATTAAGTCAAATTTGTAAATGTTAAACCTTCGCCCAACGGTCTAATTAGTCTAACAATTTAGATGTAACTTTCAATACGCGATGCGTGTGCACAATATTGTTAAGCCGATGCTGCAAATATGTGACGATTGCAGTGAAATGGCGACTCGCGCACGTTGATAATTTGATATTTATATATTTTATTTTTACCTACCCAAAGCATGAATCTCTTGATTTTCTTTCACTAATATGTTCACTTATGTTCCGACAATGTGCCACAACACATTTTCTCAAATTTAATGCCTATTTGCTAAAAAAAAAACCGATGTTATCTTCGCAAAGGTCTGTTAAGGAATAAGACCGCGTTGCGAGTTGGGCTTTCGCCAGGCTTCCAACTGCCTTCACTGCCCCCTTTTTTTACCCTGCAGCGTTCAGTCTATTTAGGAGCCCATTCTCGTTGGAACTGTTTTAGGGACCGTCGATCGAACTGTCGCGACGACAGTTCAATTAACACACATGTGCTGCAAAGTATGTGCAATCCTTATGGGCGTTGCAATCGTGTGGTAAGGTTCGATGAAATATTCAACGGACCACCAACACGTCCTTGGTCGTATGGTCCGATATGCGACCAACGCATTCACGATCGAACTTGTGGCACACGACCAAAATCAGTGAGCCAGTCCTTGCGACTGTCTCAAAGTGAATGGCCCCTTTTAGTCTCTGCATAATATAGTAAAACCCCGCTTAACGCGGAGGTTATGTTCCAACCAAGTAGAGCGTTATACCAAACAGCGTTAAACGAGATCATCTCTTCATGCTAATAATGGAGTTAGGGGAAAACGAGTATAAAAAGAAAGCAAGTCAGTATTTATGTTTAGATTATTCAGGTTCTTCTGCTTTTTCAATTTGCCTCTTTTTTATGAAGAAGGTGCCTAACGTCATTTGTATTTTTCTTTTGCGCCCTGTAAGAAGTTGTCAATATGAGAGCAAGGCCTCGTCTTGCCTTTCAAAACCTATCAAAACCTGCCTCATTTTCAATAAATTGGTCCATAATTTCCCAGCAAATATTTCTGCAATGGTCCAGATTGGCCCTGCACTGGCTAGTGGCACACTGGTACTGGCTCAGCGCAGGCATCCTGCGCAGGTTCAGCGCACAAAATAGAATCATGCCAGTACCGGTTTTTTTGCTCTTCTTTACAATCACTATTTTCAGTATTTTTGCGTTTTTTTCCGCTATTTTCTTAAGCTCATCATCAATATTTCCTTGAGATCTTCCACCTTTGTAAACCTGTTTGTTTCTCTAATTCGATTATTTCTTTTATGTCAACAACAGATTTTCTAGTGTCATCAATGTTTTTCTACACTCCCTTCAAACATTTCTTCGTTATTACCTCATTCCCAGAAAGCTTTGGATTTAGAGGAAGCTCAATGGTGCGTACAATTTTCAGGAAATCCCACTATTCCCATAAAAAAGCATTAAACCGAAACAGCATTAAACGAAGCAATGGTAAGCGGGGTCTTTCTGTACTATTAACATTGCAGCATGTCGCGAATGAAAGTTAGAGTGATGGTAACGCGAGGCGAAACCATTAGTTTTTCCCCTATGTTTAGTCGCTCAACGAACAAAGAAGTTTTTATTTCAAAAATGTTAGATACAAAAGATCCTAAAAACTGCTTATATTTTTATTTGTAATAAGTTTGCGATATATAGAGTGTTGCGTTTTTTAGGAATCTAAGTCAACTTTAGTTTTTTAAATGAAACAGCCCAATTATTTTTACATTTTAAAATTTACTGAAGATTCTTTTCATATTTTATATGATAAACCATAGCCGTAAACTCAACCGTTTCTGAAATATTGTTCGTTGAGAATTGTCATTATTTTGCGCTACGCAACGCTTCTAGGTTTACTTAATCGTCTTGTGTATGTTCTTATGTATGAAACTATGAAAAGGATTAAGTGAATCTAGAAACTTGCGCGGTGCCAAATGTGGATTACATTAACGATTTTCAGCTAACAATATTTCAAAAATAATTGAATTGAGGAATCGGGAATCTGAAAATAAAAAATAAAATAAAACAGTTGGGGTTTTCCATTTAAAAAACCAAAGTTAACTTGATTCGGTAAAAAGTAATACCCAGTATATTCCAAATTGATAGTAACTGTTGTACCTAATATTTTTTATATCTATTAAATTTTGAAAGTTAATTGGAGGTTGTATTTATATCCAAACATCTTGTATACATACATAGAAGCAGAATTTTTAGAAGAGCCGTAATTTCATCTATCATAAAATTGAAATAAATTAATGTTTGAAAATATATCTTTCTAAAATTCATCCCAATACTCAAAATCCATGAAAGCAGCACAACATACAACGTGGCCCATAGAAAACGTACCATAGGGCATAACTGTCAGGAAAAATTCTTATCGAAAAAATACTGAGACACATTGATTTTTTTTGCGAAGACGAGAACTTTTGACGCAAAATTCATAGCCAAAATTTCTCTCTTCTATGCGAGGATGTTATCCTTCCAAATTTTTGAAATGGGAATGTAGGTCAAGTGATATGCCAATGAAAATGGTTTTTGATTATCTGTACAATGGAGCTCCGTTTTTGAAATTCAGTGAATTCGTTTAGAACTTACGAGATCATTTCAAAATTTACCGTATCAACAAAATAACTGTTGAATGTTTGTTGTTAATCAACCTCCATATACTAATACAAATTATCTTCAAATTTTAATCGTACATTCTGCAGCACTTGCGATGTCACTTTGGTTAAGACTCGTCCCTGCAAGTCTGTGGTAGCATACTTTAATTTTTCGTATCCCTACAAAAATAAATTTAGACGACTTAAATCGGGTGACCGCGGAAGCCACTTAAATCCGCTCCTTCGTCCCATCCCCTCTTTCTGGAAATGTTTCATTCAAATAATCACGCACAATCCGCGAAGAATGTGAAGGTGTTGCATCCTCTTACAATACTATTTCTTCTCCAATGTATCCAACGTTGCTCTGTAATAGCAGTTAAAGTTAGTCTAGTGGCAATTTCTGCAACTGCAGGTACAGTTGCCGCCATTCAAATGGGAACGGTTTTTGGTTGTCATGGAAATTTTGTCTAAATTTTATCGTATAAGAGTATATTCACAGACATATTACTTCTTAATATTTTTTATTACAATAATTACATCATCTGCTAAGACTGATGTTTTTCCCACTTAACCATAACCATCACTGTTATGTGCTTTGGCTTTCAACTCACAATGGTCAATGTAATATTTGACACATGTCAAATATCGTGACGACTATGGTTCCAGGCCTAAATAATACGATGCAATTTTAACATTTACATTTAGGTGGCGGCGACTGTCAAGTTTTTAAGAAGAAAGAAAGGACCAACAAGGCAGTTTTCAAAAATACTAGCACATCGTTTAATGTTCGAGTATTTTGGGTGTGTAAAGTGGTCTACCTAGAGCATTTGCCTTTAATTCAATTCTATCACAATTAACATACCGAGTTCTACTTGCAATTTTTACTTTTTTGCCTAAAATCCTAAATTACGATTTTCCATTTATTCTAAAAATTTGTCAAATGTTTCATTTTAAAAATTAAAATAAATTCGAAAAGTTCAATAAAATCTTCACTTTATAAAAACAAACCCGAAAATTATAAAAACATTTTTGCCACACCAACTGCGAGAAAAGTCGAAATTAGAGTAACTAATTTCGAAAAAACTCTTAATATTTGTAGAAAAAATGTTTAGGTTTCAGTCGAAAGCACTGCAAGTTAAAAATTGGAAATTTAAAATAAAGTCCTAATTTTAGAAAAAAACTCGAAATTCATATTTAAAAAATCTTTAACGTGTACATTTCCACTTTCGATTCTGATATTTGACTTTATTTTAAAAATTTCATTTAAAACTTAAAAATACCAAAGAAAATAAAATAAAATAATTTGGAATAAATTTCGACTTTAAACTTTTAATTTTTTACTTTTGTTGTTGTAGACTTGAACTGGAACCTGAGAATTTAGATTAAGTTTCTTGAAAATTATTGTTGAAATTCGAATGCAAATAGAATGCAACCTAGACTATACAGTATGCAGCCGCCTAAACGTGTGTAGTAGGTCATAGGTAGCCGAACTACCGACAGTTGAACCACAAACGCTTGGCTTGGCGGGAGGTCACTGGTTTCTGGGAAAACCCCTTGTGGTTTTATATTCTACGGAAAACCCAGACGACTTGATTCGAATGCACAGACAAATAGATTTGAATATTAATCAGATTTAAAGTTTGGAAACCAAAGATCGGTTTCAATCTTATTAGATCTCATCAGTTTGACATATCCAACCCGAATGCTGACAAATGTTCCGTCAAGATTCAGCTAACAACGTCAATATGACTTCTATCAACTGACATAGAAGAAACTGTGGCCAAACTCTAGGAGCTACAAGGCGTTCTCTCAGAATTTATCAAAATTTCAAAACCTTCATAAGTGACAAATAATTTCGTGGAACAACTGACCACCTGGTATAAAAGAATTTTTAAATACTTCACGGACAACCTTATTACAAAGGAAATCAAAGTTCAAAAAAAATAACAAGAAAAAGAGTATGACCTCTTATGGGATATTCAATTTAAAAACCACAAACGCGGTGCGCTTCAAGGGCACGAAGGTCGCACATATTCCAAACTGAAACTTGGTTTGATTGTCAATGGCTGTCAACATGCCAACCGAGAATTTTTGAAAACGAAAACAGTAGTTGAACTAACAGCTATCCACAATATAGACACTATCAAAATTCGAAGCACAACAAACTAGAGAAATTCGAAAGGCTTTTTCAGTAATTTATATGTCGACTTCAGTTAAACAATTACCTAATAAATACTATACGGCATTAAATGGTTTGGCAAAAAAAATGTTGACTTAAAAATTTCGACGGAAACGCTTCATGCATTCTCATGAATCACCGGTTGCATCCCACTGAACATCAAAAGATAGTAAATAAACAAAAACACGAAGTTAAATTATTTATATTTTTGGCTGAACTGTGTTTTGCACGTGATACAAGATATACGTTTACAGGGCATTGTCAACTTGTTTTCGATATTGCTTTGATAAATGTTTAAGATGTTTATAACTATAACAGTGAACTTTGCATTGACGAAATTTGAAACTTAACCACTTTTTACTGTTAAAAATTAAAAACAGAAGAGATAGAAATATAAATATATTACGGATAAAGTAATGTAATGTTGATAATTTAAGTGAAATGAGTACGTGTTAGAAAAAAGGAGTAGGAAAAAAATAATAAACCAATAAAAATTTTTATTTACACGGCCGTAGAACCAAATGCGCATCATTTTTTGATAATTTTCTAAGAAATTTTAAGGTTTTATATGGGATCTGTTTATCTCGATAGAACCCCGTAAACAAATTAATAACTTAGCAATAAGATAAAAGACAAATGTTTGAGATCATATATCATTCATAATTTAAGAGTCGTCGATTGCATTTGTGTGTGAGCTATTCTTAAATTTGCATAATCCAGAGTTTAAAGTAGACGAAACAGATATTGGAGAAACCGTAAGATTCATAACTGTGAATAAAATTGTGCGGAAGTTGATTTCTTGTAAGTGCAATTTAGGTCCACTATTATTGGTTTTGTGCACAATTCGTCACAATCCATAATCACCTATTATTGTAAGTATTACTATTACATACTGGAAATAAAGACGTTACAAACTATTTTATACAGGTCATCATAAATTCATAAATATGTTTAAGTTCTTATAAGATACACCATTTAAAATTTGGAAACAAGATCAAATGACTTTTCCTTTTTAGAAAACAGGATAATGATTTTGCCAACAATTATTTTAATAGCAACACAAATATTTTCTGTTTACACTGTAAGGATACCAGATAACCCTTGCCCTCAAATATTCAATTATTATCGTCACAGAAATGGGTTATATTTTGGCCAAATTATTCTTCCTTATGACGGTCGAGGTGTTCTAGAGCTTGGAGTTAAGGTTTCTCTTGTAGGAATTTATGATAAACCGGTATGTGGTTAGATTAGCCTAAAGCTAGAAAAAAATATCTCGTGTTTTTCTAATTTTAGAAACTAGGTCTGATTCTTGAGACTCCTAAAGAAGATCTCAGGCATGGGGGTAGAGCAACGTACCAAGTGATATTCCCTGTACAGGATGTGTTACCTAAGGTTACTAAAATTACCTTTAATGGTGTTAGTCATTGCAATGGACCTCCTGAACCTTGTAAGTCATTTGTTTGATTCCTAATTTGCATATAATAATGATGATCGCTTACGCATTACATAATATATATTTAAATTAATTACTATTATTGCACCAATCGTATTGCTCTGAATATTTATATTTCTATTTTATAGCTTAGTAACAGTAGTGATATCATTGTGAGGAACTCTTATCGATAACTATTTTCCACTCGGAAATCTACTATTTGCAAATTTGTTGAACCAAATATTTAAAACTCGCTAAGCATTTTTGAAAACGTTAAGTGACGCAGAAGCAGATGAGTTTTAAACGTGATTCCATAAAATCAGACGAAAATGGATATTTAGAAGAAGCAACCGTTTTTTAAATATGCAAATGCATATTTAACGCATTTTCGCCGGTTACTACATATTTTACCTAAAATCTAATGATGTTTTACATTTTTTTTCGATGTGTACTTAATGATTAAAGCCTTACTAAGCACTTGGTTAAAGCATTATTTCTTCAAAATTCTGCTTTTTTGCAAAATTTGACCATTCTTAAAATTCGTCCATTTTTTTTTTCATAATTTAAGTCTATAAGATATTTCAAATTTTTACCAGATCTTGTCTTTTTCCTTGGAATTTCTTTCCGAAAATTTGACTTTCTTTCAAAATTTTGTTTCTCAATTTCAAGGTTTTTCTTAAAATCTCGTTTTTTCAAAACGTTATTTTTTCAACATTGGATTTTTTGAAAGTTTCGACTTTTATGTCAACATTATATTTATTACGGTTGTAAAAATCTCAATTTTTGTCTTCTAAATTATTTTTTTTTGAAAATTTCGTTTTTTTTTTTGTTCAAAATTCATCTTTTTCATGAACAAATATTCTCAAATTTTATGATTTTTTCATAATTTAATTTTATGTGGGAAATTTTTATTGTTTTCTCGAAATTTCGTTGTTTTGCTCGAAACGCATCTTTTTGCGGGATTTTCGACTATTTTTTGAAAAGACATGTTATTTCTCACATTTGCGTTTTATTTCAAAATTCGACTTTTTTTAAGATTGACTTCCAAACTGGAAACAATTAGAAGCAAATTTGTTTAAAAGAAAATTGGACAAGATTTGTATATCATTTATTGAAATTAGAAGCTTTGTTCAAACTGAAAGCAATTAGAAACAAATTTGTCAAAATTAATAGCATTATTATTTAAAGTTGCATATTTTAAGTATTTGCTTGCATATTTCAAGTTCTTTATGTTGCACATAATACCAGTGTGAAGACAGCGGCCTAACCCAGCAGCCACTTTTACGAAGTTAACCGAACGTCCATGGGCGTGCGGGTATCGCGATATGAGTTGCCGACAATGAGCATGCGGACAGAAAATAATCCGCCGTAGCGGCCAAAATATTAGCAGCGCTAGGCGACCATTCTATTAAAGTAAATATCTATAAATTATATAAAAATTCATATATACCAAACACGCTGACCTAACCAAATAAAACTTTAACATTTTGTTCACGAAAACATGGGAATTCAATTCGTACAAGCTCATCAACTAACGTCGGGATCCTCAGGGTGCAATGCACCCCTGTATATGAATTATAAAAAAATTTAAATCATAACTACAGCCTGGACCTAACCAAATAAGATTTTGACATTCTATTCAGAAAAATATAAAAAATTAACTGTAAAAGTGTTATTTACTGACGAAGGGATCTTCGGGGTGAAATGTATCCCTATCTATAAATTAAAAAAAAAATTCAAATCATAACTACAGCCTGGATCTAACCAAATAAGATTTTGGAATTATATTCGGAAAAATATAGGAAATTAATTGTAAAAAGCTGATCGACTGACGGGGGAGCTTACTTTAACTGGTTTAATTTTTTATGGTTTTTCTTGTCGCGTGACTGCCATTACTCAGGCAACAAAGTCCTCGACATCGATGGGGCCCAAACTATTATATTAGGTTATTAAACAAGTATTTCCTGCTCCTAGCCTGCCAAAGGTTAATACAGTTTGGAAAGCTCCGCTGCACAGAATTGTGTGCGTCTGCAAGTTGAAACCTGCACTGTTTGTGGATGTATGAAAGTCAGGTTCTTCTGATTGCAAATCAGTTGAAATAAAGTTGCAGTGAGCGCCTTGTAAGCCACATATGCCTAGTGGCCTCAAAAAAGAACGCGAAAAGCGTGAAATTCGACGATGAACGCTATGAAAAAATACAGTTGGAGTGGGCAGCTTAAATTAATAATCTGCCTTATGGAGAAACTGACATCTTAGAAGAAGGAGATGCTGAGACAGAAGACCCAAATGTTGAAGACTGTTTTGAATCGAGTAGTGATAATAGTGACAATAATTCAGAGGATGCTACTGGCGACATTGGCAAAACTACCGTTGCGTGTGGTTACATTTCTCCAAATAGCCTGGATTGGAGTTTAGAAACTTCAGCCACAAATAAAATCTAATGATGGAACATTATTCGGCATGCGCCAGGTCTGGTAGGAAAGCATATGTCTCCAATATCAACGAAAAGTTTCAGTTATTTGTAACTCCAGCTATTGTTCAGGAAATTGTTAACTGTATCAATACAAAAGGAAAACTCTGGAAAATTATAACCGCTGATGAACTTCTTGCTTTCTGTGGTTTACTTATTTATGCGTGAGTTGACAGATGCTGGGGCGTTCCCGCGAAAGAAGTATTTTGTGGTAAATTTGCACATCCTATATACCGAGCAACCATGTCTCTATTTAGATTTGAAGAAATACGAAGGTTCGTCAGATTTGACGACAAGAGAACTCGGAAAACGCGTTTGCCAACCGATAAATAAGCATGTTTGAGATCTAGTGCAGTGCAGTGCCTGCGTCATTCCGGAAACTAATGTAACTGTAGATGAACAACTCGTTGGGTTTAGAGATAGATGCAGATTTGTTCAATATGTGCCAAGTAAACCGGCAAAATATGGAATTATAATTTTTTGGATGTCTGAATCCAAGTCTGGTTATGCAATGGATGGTTTAGTCTATGTTGGTCGCCAAAACGGAGAACTTCCACATAAAAACTTGGGGTTTGATGTGGTACAAATTCTCTTGAATAGCGTTCACAATTTTGGTCTCAAACTTACAATGGACAATTTTTTCACTAGTGTTCCACTAGCTATTTATCTATTGAATAAAAATATTACTGCTGTGGATACTACGTCAGTATATAAGTGACATTCCAAAAAAAATGAAAGCCTCAAAAGATCGTATAGATTACTCTTCCTTGTTTTGCTTTCGAAATCAGTTATTGATCGTAAGTTAGGCATGTAAAAAGAACAAATGCGTAATTTTACTAAGCACCATGCACCACGATGCAGCTATTAATGATAACACTAAGAAAATACCCTAAATTATCTCTCATTATAATAAAACAAAGAGTGGTGTTGACATTATGGATCAAATGATGTCAACATACACGTGCAAGAGGCAAAGTAAACGATGGCCCGTGGCATTTTTCTTCAACATGATTGATGTTGCAGCTCTCAATCTCAATGCATATACACATCAGGAAAGTCAAACTCTGTCCATAGGGAGAATGTTAATGAGAGATTTAACATTGAGAGTTAATAGTGAGATAGATGGGCGGCGCCTTGTATTATCCTACACCGGTGTAAACCATTCAACGCAGAGCGCAGCGATCAGTGCTGGTGGAGATTCCAGTAGTACATCATAGCTTTTAAGGTGTTTTGTTACGGGATTACTATTGGCAGGCAACAATTTTATTAAAATTTGCGTACCATATGCTGTTTGTTCTTTTGGTCCGTTGATTTAATCAGCGTCTGAGGCAAAATAAAACTGAAATTCGTTGGTAATCGAAATAAATGAACGAGATTTCTTAAACAAAATAAATAAAAATTCTAATGAAGAATATAACATAATAACTCTTTAAACATTACAAAATAAGGAGTTCAAATAGGCCGCCAGACTGTGTTAAACAATATTCTCAATAAAACTCTCGACGAGTTTTTTCTAACATCTAAACTGGAAGATACGAGCATGCTGCGTCAAAGTAGGGGAATACGTTCAGCTGCCGTAGAAAACTATGGAAGGGACAATTCTTAGCGTTTTACATGGATAATGATAATTTTTCCTTACCTGTATAGTCTTTACGAAGGAAAATGCAGACTACAACAAAGTACTGAGCCACAAATGCAGAATATTTCTGAAAGATTTAGCCATGAAACTAGTGATACCACATATGCAGAGAAGATCTTCAAACGCTAACCTTCGGCGTAATGTTCGAGGATGTATGAGCAAATTTATTGATATCGCTGTTTCGTTGGCCTCTACCACAAGTGCAGAGAAAACGTTGTTCAGTGTGCTCCTCAAATATTGATCGTAAAAGTACAATGATATGTACTAATTGTAAAAACAATATCTGTAATGAGCAAAGTATTAGAATGTGCACTACATGCTTATCTGATTCTTAGAAAATTTTGTTTAAATAATGTTTAATTTTATGTTTAATCTCACATTAGTAAAGCAGCCGTATAAATAAATTAAGTTCAACTTCAGTATATTTCCTTCAGTGGTGATTATACATGATCTTGTCAGGGCCGCGCCGCCCATGTGTGCGAAGTGTGCGGCGCACACAGGCGCCAAGACAATAGGGGCGCCGCCATCGAAATTATTTTTGTTACACTTACAAAACAACATATTCTTTGTAGTGGAGTATCGATAACTAAGTAGGTACAATAGGTGCAACATATGCCTTGTAAATAACAAAAGTTATATTGCTCTTATTGTACAAGTCTCCCAAGATAATATTCCCGTTTGTGGTTTAATTTGGGTTTTAGTTTACATTAATTACGAGCTCAGCGTTAAAATCAAAAGAACCGCTGTGAGTTTGTTTGAATGAGTTTATGAACGCAACCCGACCGATGCGATTCATGCGAAACAAGCGGGGTGAGGTAACGGGGATTACCCGACTTTAAGGAACGAGAGAGCCAAAACAATTGAACAATCATTCAATCGAAAGTGTGGGCAAGGTGCCCATTAATTTTTTATAATAAGAATAAGTTCTAGCACTAAAAACAATATACAGATAAGGAAAACTTTTCATTGTCCATGTAAAACGCTAAGAATTGTCCCTTCCATTCTATGGAAGGGACAATTCATTCTATGGCCGCTGAACGTATTCCCCTACTTTGACGCAACATGCTCGTATCTTCCACTTTAGATGTTAGAAAAAACTCGTCGAGAGTTTTACAACAGACTGGAATATTGTTTAGCGTAGACTGGCGGCCTATTTGAGCTTCTTATATTGTAATGTTTGCATAGTTATTTTGTTATATTCTTCTTTAGAATTATTATTTATTTTGTTTAAGAAATTTCGTTTATTTGTTTTGGTTATCAAAGAATATCAGGTTTATTCTGCCTCAGACGTTGATTAAATCAACGGACTAAAAGAACAAACACATGTGGTACGCAAATTTTAATAAAATTGTTGCCTGCCAGTAGTAATTCCGTAACAAAACACGTTACAAGCTATGATGTACTACTGAAATCTCCAGCAGCACTGATCGCTGCGCTCTGCGTTGAATTGTTTACACCTGTGTAGGAGAATACAAGGCGCCGCCCATCTATCCCACTATTAGCTCTCAAGGTTAAATCTCTCATTAACATTCTCTCTATGGACAGTGTTTGACTTTCCTGATGTGTATAGTTTATGTGTTACTGTTTGTTTTAACATGTTTTCACGATGAGTGATAGCAATCAAGGTAAAAAAAAAAGAAATTATCTGGTCACCAGAATTTAATAAAGAAAAGAAAACAAGAAGGAACGTGATAAAAATACAACTACAATAAGTAAATATTTTACGGCTCTGCTATCCACTTCCAAAGAATTATTAAAGACAGAAACCAGTCATTTTGTCGATGAAGGTGTTATAAAATCTGATTCAAAAAACGCTTCATGTAGTGGTATGTACTTTTTATGTAATTTTCTATACAAATAAATATAACTTTTGCTTGTTTGTAATGTCAAAATAAAATAAAAAATTTTCTTTTTTAATTTCTATCTGTCTTTTTCTTAATCTTCGAAACGCCTGCATCGATTTTGATGTGGCGCATAGATGACATGACTGTTTTATTGTATACAGTAATTGCTCGATTCCCACAAAAAAACCTTTTTGTTTACGTATGTGTAATATGCATTTGCAGAAAAAAGTATATTAGTAGCATATCAAATTCAAATTTAAAATGCTATACATCACTTTTGCACGTCAGGTGTCTAGTACCCATAATACAAGCCCTGCTTATTTTGGGACTAGACGGCCAAGTTTGATTGTCCAGAAATATTCATTTATTTATTTATTTTATTTATATTTATTATAGTAGATAAGTAGATAGGTACTCATGCAAGCAATATTATGTGTTTGTTTGTCTAATTTATAAGATGATGCCGCCGAAGTTACGTCCGTGTCTCTGCCTGATACACCATTGTCAGCGCCAAGGGTGCTGCCACAATGTTTAGCGTTTTATGTTTTATGTTGGATCCAAAATGTGGATTTCGTCAGTCTTAACTTTTTAAAATTTCGACATTTTCAAAATGTAACTTTTCGAAAATTTTAGATTTCTTAGAAAACTTTTGAATAATATCAGGTTTTTCGAAAGACTGGATTTTTTCCAAATTTCGATTGAATTCCAAAATTTGGACTTTTTTCTTTTAATTTCAACTTTATTTTATTTTTAAGCATTGACTTTTCCAAGAATCTGTGTATACTCTTTACGGTGTTTTTTTTGTATTTTTTTTGAAAATTAATTACCTTTTTTCAAAATTTTCATCCTTTGAGCATTGTTATTTTTTCTGAAAATGGAAAATTTTTTAAAACTGGACCTTTGACTTTTTAAATTTTAGATCTTTTTCAAAATTTTATTATTTTTTTTTGAAAAATTATAATCTTTTTATTGAAAATTTCGATTCTTAATAATTTCGACTATTTTTGCAAAGTTTCGATTTTTTGAAATGGAGACATTTTATAAAATGTCGACTTTTTCACATTTTTGACTATTTTTGTTTTAATTTGGTTACTTTTTAATTTTAGAAATGTTTTCAAAATTTCGTTTTGTTTTTAAATCTTGACGTTTAATGAAAAGTCTTACATATTTTCAAAATTTTAATTTTGTTGACCTAAAATTTCAATCTTCTTTGAAAAAGGTTCAACTTTGGTTCAAAATTTTAACTACCAAAAATTTAAACTTTTTTCAAACTTTCAACTTCTCAGTATTTGGTCTTTTGAAAACCTCGACCTATCTGATAATTTTTGACTTGTTTTCAATATTCCAGCTTCGAAAAATTTGGGTTTTATTGATAATTGGAGTGAACATTTTTTAATTATTCAAACTTTAAACTTTTTAAAAATTTCGAATTATTTTAAAAACTTGATAATTCTCAGATCTTTTTAATGTGTCTACTTTTTCAAAGGTTTGATATTTTTTTTTAATTTGGACTATAAAATTTCGACCTATTTGTTTGAAAATGTCTTCATTTTCAAAATTTTGACTTCTTTTGGAAATTTGAAAGTTTTTGAAAATGTTTACCTTATCGTTAAATTTTTTATATATTTCGTATATTTCTCAAAATTTAGAAAGATCAAAGTGTCAAAAAATTTCGACTCCTTTTTGAAAATTTTAACCTTTTATTAAATCTGCATTTTGCTAAAATTTTCGACTTTTTTTAAATTCCCACTTTGTTGAAAATTTCGTTTTTTTCAAATGTTCCAATTTTTCAAAATTTGAACCATTTTTCAAAATTAAAAATTTTGGAACAATTAAAAATTTCGATTATTTTTTTAATTTTAACTGTTTTCAAAATTTCGATATTTTTTGCGAACTGTCGCTCCTTTTTTTAAAAATTTTGATTTTTCTTTTAAGTGATTCATTTCCTACAAACTAATTTTGAAACTTTCAATCAATTCGTAAAATTTCGAATTTTTCTAAAGATTTCGACTCTATTTGAAAACTTGATCTTATTTTTAAAGGTTCGAACTGTTTTCAAAATATTATTAATAATTTTTTTGAACATTTCCAATTAAATCTTTAACTTAAAAAAAATGAGTTTTTATTTTAAATTTGAACTACTCAAAATTTCGACTTTTTCCAAAATTTACATTTCCAAATTTCAACCTTTTTGATAATTATGAATTTTTTGATTATTTTGAGTTTGCTCCAATATTCAAAAATTCAGCTTCGTAGAAAATTTAATTAAAAATTTAGTTTAAATGTCGATATTTTTCTAGAATTTTGCCTTCTGTTATTCGCAAAATTACTGAAAATGTTGACTATTTTAAAAATTTAATCCTTTTTCTAAAATATTAACTTTTTTCAAAATCGTTATTTTCTTTTGGAAATTTGACTTTCTATGAAAATTTCGAAGTTGTTAAAAATTCCACTTTTTTCCAAATTTTGGCTTTTTTGATAACTTTGGCTTTATTTTTTATAACTGGTGATACCTTTCATTTTAAATTAAAATTTTTGGTATTATTATTATATTATATTTATTATTTACTAATTATTATATTAAAATAAATATTACTCCTGCGAAGCTTTAAAACAAATTTCGAAAAAAACTTGCAGTTTATGTACAAATAAATTATCAAAATTTGAATTTTAATCTCAAAATATTGACTTCAGGCATTAAATTGTTGATTAATTTTTTTGCAACATTTTGATTGTTTTTATTTTCTAAATTTTAAGACTTTTCGTGAAATGTTGGGACTTATTCTCGAAAATTTCAATAATTCCCACTTTAAAAGTCGAAATTTTAAGAAAATTTTTGACAATTTATTTATAAAAGTTGTTCTTTCTCTTTGATTCCCAAATTGTTCTTTATTTCAAAAATTTTGTATAAAAATAGGAAATTTCGATTTTTCCCAAAAATATTGTCTGCTTTTTCTTGAAAATTTGCTCTTATTCTTTAAATTTGAACTTTACAATTTTAAGAATAAATTTAACATTTTTAGAAAAATTGGAAATTTTGATTCAGAATTTTTTTTTTTGTCCTATAGTAGTAGTAGTTTTTTAGAGTAACTTAAATTGCAAAAAATTTACTAGGTCCATTTTTTCTTGAAGTTTCAATATTTTTCTTAAAGTTTTCTTATTTTTATACAAATTTGGAGTCTACATAAATAAAACAAAGTCGTGTTAGTTACACCATTTATAAGTCCAGAACGGTTTAACGGATTTTTATGTTTTTGCTTTGTTAGATTTGCCTCGGCTTCGAATAGCAGAATAGACTAAAATATTGAACAAATTCACCTGTTTTATAAGGAATCCGTGTATAGCGCCATCCCTTATTCATAACAGGAACATGACAGAAATGTACCGCAACCTACAATAACCGTAAATGTGTTGTAATCAGTTTCCAGTGGATGGCACTGTATCTGTTTTGATTATGACTTGTTTTTAGCGGTTTTTCGCGTAGGATGCACTTGGAAGCGGGCAACAGTATTACATATTTTAATGTAAAATTTCATTCAGCTAATGAGTTTAAATGATATTTATTAAATCTGAGGTGGTATGAAGTTCACCAAGGCCAGCTAGTACTTAATAATTTTCAATTTCTTATCAAAATTACAAAATAAAAGGAGCTTTAAAATATTAACATTTCGTGAAAAACTTTAACATTTCTAAAACAAATTAGAGAAATCAAAATTTTGACAAGAAAAAATATTTTAAAGACAAAATTTCTAGCAAAAGTCAGAATTTAAAAAAAAATCCTTTGTATAAAATGTTTAGAGAAGAACACGAATTTCATGGGAAAAAAATCAAAATTTTTTAGAGAAAATTAAAATTTAAGAAAGAATTTGAAATATCTTTATAAAAAGATTAAAATTGAAATTTTACGAAAATAATACAAGACTGGGTTGTTATTTCATTTTAGAAAAATATCGAAATGCGAAGGGAGATGAAAATTAATTTTTTTTAATTTCTTGTTTTTTCCAAAATGTTGACATTTTTATAGAAATTTCAGGTTTTTTTGCTAAACATTTTTATCAAAATTAGAAAATAAAATGAATTATGAAACATCAAAGTCTAACGAAAAATCTTGACAGTTTTAAAGCAAATTAGAGGAACATAAAAAATCTGGAGAGGTTGAAATTTTCAGAAGAAATTTTAAGGACAAACTTTTTAGAAAAAATACGAATTTATAACAAATTTCTTTTTATAAAATATCTAGGAAAAGTGGAAACTTCATAGCAAAAACAATTAAAATTTACTTAAATAAATCGAAATATCTAGAACCAACGTTGAAATTGAGATTTCAGCTATTCACTATTAATTTTTTTTTGGAGAAATATTAAAATTCAAGAAGAGTTTGATTTACATGTTATTTTGAAATTTTAATTATTTTACAAAATATAGAAAAAAATATTAAAATAGATTTTAAAATCCCGTAACTTCGTTTCTACAAAAAGAAATAAGATAAAATTTAAAATCTCTACAAAAAATGGTTTAAGGAAAAATCTTTGGAAAAATTTTGAGAAAAACTTGAAATTGGGGGTGCTGCAGTTCCACAGTGCCTATAAGCGAGCCGCCACTGCTATTTAGGAAAATATTATCCAAGTAATATAAAACTGGAGAACATTTATTTCGGTCAAAATTAACAAATAATAAAAAAAAAGTTGAAACATGAAAATTCGTGAAAAAAAAAGAGGCGCTTCATAGGTTTCGCACACAGGCGCTGTGGCGGGTCGGCGCGGCCCTGGATCTTGTAACCCAGGCCTCAGTGACCCGAATTATGTAAATGCAGATATTTTAATGGTTAAGAGTCCTAGGGTTAAAAAAAGAATATCATTCTCGCTAAAAAAAGGTAAAACCTGTGGTTTTATTTGAAACAAAACATACTGAATCCGAATATGCATTTAGGAAACAAAATAAATATCTACACTAATAATCAAATGTTATTGTAACTTTATAATTTTTTGTCACGATTTTTTAGGGCAAATGCAAGGGGTTACAAATTTCTGGGCGGGACAGAGGGTTAGATTGAATACATATACAATTGCAAGTGGCCTTGGTCTAACAGATAACACAATAAGTACACAGCAGTACAGGAACCCATATTCACCGTCGTTCAACGCTGATCCGACCACAACATACCCAACAAATCCGTCCCCCTACAGAAGAAACCCTCACGAGTCAACTTACAATCCAGATCTAAGCGAAGTTACTACAGTTAGGACGAATTCGATTCCTTATCCTTATGGATATGTACAACACAATCGACCAACCTCAATACATAGGCCACCTACTTATACAAGACGAAGACGAGGTAAAATCATTTGAATTGATACTGGCTCAATATTGTTGAACTTTAAACTTTTCTTAAGGTTTAATCCACTCGCAAAGGGTAACCCCATTAGGCCTTTGCAGCAGTGAGAGTAGGATTTTTTTTTAACTTTGCGAATTTAAATTAAAAAATTCTGTGCAAGATAAGGTCTGCCGATTAGTCTGTGGCTCGGGCCCTGTCCTTTACGCAAAGTTAATACCGTTGATTTGATATGTGTTGTATCTAATTCGTCGAGTAATCCGGTGGTGTATGGGCTGCTAATAAAATACACGTTAAAGTCAGTAATGATTTTTGACAAGGAGCGCAGATTCAAAAAATAATCTTTACTTAGTTAACGGTGACCTGCAGATTCGATTCACTATTATAGTGGAGCTATAGAGATGCACACAAAATGTATTTCATAAATTAAAATTATTTATATTCCCCTAAAAATAAACTGTTATAATGTTTGTTATACCATTTTGTTGATGAAAATTGATTTTGGAGATCAAATAAATGATTAGTTATCATTAGAGACCTTATTTCATGCATTTGCATATTTGAATATGCAAATGCATTTTTAACTCACTTTCGCCGGTTACTACATATTTCACCTTAAATCTAATGATGTTTTACAATTTTTTTCGATGTGTACTTAATGATTGAAGTCTTACTAAGCACTTGGTTAAAGCAGTCGATGAAGTGTTTATATTCAACTAAATGAGAACCATTTTTTCTTCAAAATTCTGCCTTTTTTGAAAAATTTGTGCATTCTTAAAATGTGTCCATTTTTTTCATAATTCAAGTTTGTAAGATATTCTAAATTTTTACCAGATTTTGTCCTTTTCCTTGAAATTTCCTTTTTTAGATTTTACTTTCTTTCAAAATTTTGTTTCTCAGTTTCAAGGTTTTTCTTGAAATCTCGTTTTTTCAAAACGTTATTTTTTCAACATTGGATTTCTTGAAAGTTTCGACTTTTATGTCAATATTATATTTATTACGGTTGTAAAAATCTCAATTTTCGTCTTCAAAATTAATTTTCTTTGATAATTTCGGTTTTTATTTTTGTTCAAAATTCATCTTTTCCACGAACAAATATCCTCAAATTTGACAATTTTTTCAAAATTTAATTTTCTGTGGGAAATTTTTATTGTTTTCTAGAAATTTCGTTGTTTTGCTCAAAATGCGTCTTTTTCGAGATTTTTGACTATTTTTGAAGAAACGTTTTTTTTTTCTCAAATTTGCGTTTATTTCAAAACTCGACCTTTTTAAAAATTGACTGAAATTAACTGAAAACAATTAGAAGCAAAGGGGACAAGATTTGTATATTATTTATTGAAATTAGAAGCAAATTTGTTCAAACTGGAAGCAATTGGAAACAAATTTGTCAAAATTAATATCATTATTATTTAAAGTTGCATATTTTAAACTCTTTATGATGCACGTAATCCGGTTTCTAGTTATAATGTTCTATTTAAACTACACAAAAATATATAAACATTGTTTTTATAAATAAAATGCGCTCTAGAGTCTTTGAAAGTAGTCTATTACTTTCTCATTACAAACGTCTGTATCTTGCACCATATTTTTCTTGACGGATATCATCCCGAAAGAATATAAAGGATATCATATTATGTAAGCAACTTTTAATACTTTTTATAGTCGAAAAGCCACACTCTGATTCTGCTGTTGTTATTGATGTGTTAAAATTACATTTAGTTATTTCTCTGGTTCAGAAAATGTTTAGTTAAATTATTTTGTTACATAAATGGTAGTAAATTTACGGCGACAATAATATTCACAAAATCCGGTTATGAATAAATAACTTCCAGTTCTGTTTTTAATCGAGGCGCACGTTCACATGCCAATTATACATTCGAAAATATTAACTGCAAAAGTAATATCTACAAATTAATTAATGAAGTTGTTCGATCATTAAAACAATATCTATATCTAAAGCTAAAATTCAATATGCTGTTAATTGATAGTGAAGACATAAAATTAAATTTTTTGAGAAAAATCTGACCAACAGTTTGAGTGTAGTTAATTTATAAAATTTGGATAATTTGACATGTAGTGTTGTAGATACTTTACTCCAAATAGTAAAAAAAGCACTAAAATATCTGTTAGCCAGACAGAATTACATAAGTTACACCAAAGAAATAAAATTTTTATCGCTATCACTGCATATTTCTTCTCCGCCTTAGCTTTTTATCTTAGTGGTACTGACGGAAGATTATAAATATTGATTTAACAAAATTTTTAAACTTTGAAAGCCTTTACTCTGATTATATAATTCTTCTTCTGATTGATAATTCTTTCTAAGATAACATTTTTTGTTCTGTCCAAAATAAGACGTTCTGTCACTCATCCGTCCATGTGTAACTCATTACTAGAGCTGGGATTATATGCAAAATGCATATAAAGTGCATATGTGCATATTTAGACATTTTTCAAAAAATGCATATGCAGTATTTTTATTTTGCATATTTCAGGTTTTTTTACTAAACTGGTATGATAAATTTGTTTTTGTTCATTTAGTATAAAACCAATCAAGTTAGATAATTAAGCCTTAATTTAAAATAAAGGTGTGTTAGGTCTACATATCTTGATTTATATACAGTATGTTCATCAAGAAACGTTTATCGGTTTTAGAAAAACTATTGAAGATTTTTTGATTTTTACTTTTAAACTGAAAGTACGTTAAAAAGCTTACAGCGCAACTACCTATTACATGGTTCAATCCCCAGGCTATCCAGAATAGCCTAGCACCCTTTGGGCATACTTTCTACCAGCTTTTCAGCATATCCTAGGAGTAATAAGTGCCATATCTCTCTGAGTTTTCGTGGAAGCTGCTTGATGATCAAGACACGTGTTTCTTCAAGCTTGCTTATTGCAGTGCTCTAAACAATTTTCATTGGATTTGCATCAAGAGACTATGAAAACCAGTCTGAAGTACGATGCCAGTTTTTGCTCTCTATGTGGTACAGAGGTGACTCCGATGTTTTGGATCATTGTCCTCCCCTAAAATACATTCTTCGCTTTTGACACCAAACATCTTCTGGACAGGCTTTAGAAAACCACATTTATAAATAATGACGATTTTCTGAGCATCCCAGTTCTCTGCATAAAGATCTCCAAACTGCTAAAACCGTGCTCAGAGTAACATCCCCAAACATGGAGTTTTACTGGGTGTTTGATGGTTTACTGAAGCAATAGCTCACCAGCATACCTTATGGAAGTCCATGCCTAGAACTTTGCTTTGACAGAAAAAAATACATTGGACCAATCCGATCGAGATTCTCGACAGCCCAGATCTTGCATTTTTTCCTGTAGCTCTTCGAAATTAACGGATTTTGCCTCGTGCTTCGATATTGTATGCTTTTCTCAGCCAAATGGTATTTATGCTGACGTCAACTCCTCTGTTTTGGCTTTGGTTTCACGTAACTGTAGAGCAGTATTGGGCTTAAACGGTTGTAAGATGACATTTTCCTGCTATTTTATTGTTACTTCGATTTGCCACGATCCGGAAGATCTTCGGTGGCTTTGCAAGATTCAACCCACCTCTTCACGAATGTCTTCGACTTTTTTAAATATTTAGCAGCCGCACAAGTCTATAAAAGTCAAATCATTAACAGTTTTTGAAAAATCGAGGAACGTTTCTTGTTGAACCAATTGTACGTAAATGTATTCATATTTTCCCTATCTATTAATCCTTAACACTGCTATTGTTTGAAATTTTTTATGGAAATAAATGCATATGATATATTTTATAGTGCATATTTTTCAAGTATTTTAGGGCATATTGCATCCATATTTTTTACTTTTTTGCTGCATATAATTTCAGCTCTACTTATTACTCATTATAATTTTTATTTAAATCGTAATCAGTTACAAGAAAGATAGACAGATGCTACATGTTTTGTTGTTAGAATGATTGCGAATTCATAGCACCTATAAAAATTCGTAAGTCAATTGACTTTAATTTTTAATTTAATAATGAAATAATCAAGATAATCCGATCGTAAGTGGTATTAAAGAATACATTAATTAAAGTTGTTAACTTACATAATTATACTTTATATTTCAATTAAAAAATATTTACGTTATTTTGTTGATCGTACAACTTTCAATAGTTCGGCAGTTAGAATTCGCCCACGATACGAAAAATCTATCCTTTCTTTCGAAGCGAAATTAAAACACAAAATTCGTTATAGAAATCTTCTAAAGCGCAGCACTAATAAACAGACACTTAACGTTTAGATTCGTACTAATCATATGGTAATGTCGCATTGTGAACACAATATTTTGGTTGCCATAGCTTGCTTTAACTGGTTGAATTTTTTATGGTTTTTCTTGTCGCGTGACTGCTATTACTCAGGCAACAAAGTCCTCGAAATCGATGGGGCCCAAACTATTATATTAGGTTATTAAACAAGTATTTTCCTGCTCATAGCCTGCCGAAGGTTAATACAGTTTGGAAAGCACCGCTGCACAGAATTGTGTGCGTCTGCTAGTTGAAACCTGCACTGTTTGTGGATGTATGAAAGTCAGGTTCTTCTGATTGCAAATCGGTTGAAATAAAGTTGCAGTGAGCGCCTTGTAAGACACATATGCCTAATGGCGTCAAAAAAGAACGTGAAAAGCGTGAAATTCGACGATGACCGCTATGAAGAAATACAGTTCGAGTGGGCAGCTTAAATTAATAATCTGCCTTCTGGAGAAAGTGACGTCTCCGAAGAAGGAGACAATGAGACAGAAGACCCACATTGTGAAGACTGTTTTAAATCGAGTAGTGATGGTAGTGACAATAATAGCAGAGGATGCTACTGACGATATTGGCAAAACTACCGTTGCGAGTGGTTATATTGCTCCAAATGGTCTGGATTGAAGTTTGGAACCTTCAGCCACAAATAAAATCCAACCATGGAACATTATTCGGCGTGCGCCAGGTCTGGGAAGAAAGCATATGTCTGCAATATCAAACGAAAAATTTCAGTTATTTGTAACTCCAGCTATTGTTCAGGAAATTGTTAACTCTATCAATACAAAAGGAAAAGGGGTTTACGGGGTAAAAGGAAAACGCTGGAAAATTATAACCGCTGATGAACTTCCTGCTTTCGGTGGTTTATGCTGGAACGTTCCCGCGAGAGAACCATTTTGTGGTAAATTTGCACATCTTATATACCGAGCAACAGTGTCTCTATTTAGCTTTGAAGAAATACGAAGATTCGTCAGATTTGACGACAAGAGAACTCGGAAAACGCGTTTGCCAACCGATAAATAAGCATTGGTATCCTATGTTTGAGATCTGGTGCAGTGCAGTGTCTGCTTCATTCCGGATACTAATGTAACTATAGATGAACAACTCGTTGGGTTTAGAGGTAGATGCAGATTTGTTCAATATATGCCAAGTAAACCGGCAAAATATGGAAGTATAATTTTTTGGATGTGTGAATCAAAGTCTGGTTATGCAACGGATGGTTTAGTCTATGTTGAACGCCAGCCCGGAGAACTTCCACATAAAAACTTGGGGTTTGAAGTGGTACAAACTCTCGTGAATAGCGTTCACAATTTTGGTCTCAACCTTACGACGACAATTTTTTCACTAGTGTTAAACTAGCTACTTATTTATTGAAGAAAAATATTACTGTTGTGGGTTCTACGTCAGAATAAAAGTGACATTCCAAAAAAAGATGAAAGCCTCAAAAGATCGTGTAGTCTACTCTTCCTTGTTTTGTTTTCGAAATAACTTATCCATCGTAAGTTACGCATGTAAAAAGAAAAAATGCGTAATTTTACTAAGCACCATGCACCACGATGCAACTATTAATGATAACACTAAGAAAATACCCTAAATTATCTCTCATTATAATAAAACAAAGAGTGGTGTTGACATTATGGATCAAATGGTGTCAACATACACGTGCAAGAGGCAAAGTAAACGATGGCCCGTGGCATTTTTTTTCAACATGATTGAGGTTGCAGCTCTCAATGCGTATATAGTCTTTACGAAGGAAAATGCAGACTACAACAAAGTACTGAGCCACAAATGCAGAATATTTCTAAAAGATTTAACCATGGAACTAGTGATACCACATATGCAGAGAAGATCTTCAAACGTTAACCTTCAGCGTAATGTTCGCGGATGTATGAGCAAATTTATTGATATCGCTTTTTCGTTGGTCCTCTACCACAAGTGCAGAGAAAAAGTTTTTCAGTGTGCTCCTCAAATATTGATCGTAAAAGTACAATGATATGTACTAATTGTAAAAACAATATATGTAATGAGCAAAGTATTAGAATGTGCACTACATGCTTCTCTGATTCTTAGAAACTTTTGTTTAAATAATGTTTAATTTTATGTTTAATCTCACATTTGTAAAGCAGCCGTATAAATAAATTAAGTTCAACTTCAATATATTTCCTTCAGTGGTGATTATACATGATCTTGTAATCCAGGCCTCAGTGGCCCGAATTATGTTAATGCAGATATTTTATTGTTAAGTGTCCTAGGGCTAAAAAAAGATAAAACGTGTGGTTTTATTTGAAACAAAACATACCGAATCCGAATATGCATTTAGGAAACTGAAATACATATCTGCACCAATAATCAAATGTAATTTGTAACTTTATAATTTTTTGTCACGATTTTTTAGTGCAAATGCAAGGGGTTCCAAATTTATGGGCAGGACTGACGGGTAGATTGAATACACATACAATTGCAAGTGGCCTTGGTTTAACAGATAACACAATAAGTACACAGCCGTACAGGAAACCATATTCATCGTCGTACAGCGCTGATCCGACCACAACATACCCAACAAATCCGTCCCCCTACAGAAGAAACCCTAACGAGCCAACTTACTATCCAGATCTAAGTGAAGTTACTACAGTTAGGACGAATTCGATTCCTTATCCTTATAGAAATGTACAACATAATCGACCCACCTCAATACATAGGCCACCTACTTATAGAAGACCAAGACGAGGTAAAATCATTTGAATTGATACTGGCTCAATATTGTTGAATTTTAAACTTTTTTAAAGCTTAATCCACTCGACATTTCAACTTTATCTTTGAAGTTTCTATTGTATTATTTGCTTAAATCCTTGGGTTAGGCGAAAGAATAAGTTGGTACAAGTTTGACTTCAAAATTTTTAATTTGGTTTTCAAGGTTTTAACATTTTCTCTAAATATCGATTTTACATGTATTATGTCGATTCTAAAACCAAAATTTTGACTTCTGATTCGAAATCGCAACTTCAGTCTGAAAATTTTAATCTCTCGAACTTTTGACTTCTGTAAAATTGAAAATTTCGACTCCAGGTGCAAAGTTTGGAATTTCCAGAACAACTTGCTTTTTTCATAGAACTTTGCCAAAGTGTTGAACTTGAAAGAATCCACAAATTAAAAAAAATGTTTGATGTTTTTTATCAAAATTTCGTCTTTAAAGCGCCATCAACACCGCCAACAAACACCACCAACACCACCAACACCACCAACACCACCAACACCACCAACACCACCAACACCACCAACACCACCAACACCACCAACACCACCAACACCACCAACACCACCAACACCACCAACACCACCAACACCACCAACACCACCAATACCACCAACACCACCAACACCACCAACACCACCAACACCACCAATACCACCAACACCACCAACACCACAGTGTAGATATCAGCTTACGCTTACGCAGTAGCGACAAGAAGTGTCGGTACCTTTGATCTTAAAGTAGCTAAAATCGTTGACCTTCAGTGGAGTCAACCATGTTGTGGATTGTGCACGCCCGCGAAAATTTAAATTTATTTATTAAACAAGACCATCAAATTTATTAATTTCAATAGTTTTTACCTTTTAAATTCTAAATCACTACTTATACAAATAGTCCAAAAATACTTGTTCTCGTGTATTTTTTAAATAATGTGAATTTTGTAATTACTAATAACCTGATAAGTATAAAGAATACACAAAGAAAAACTAGTGACTGACGGCAAAATAACTTCTGCAGGAAACAACTTGTTTATTTTTCTGTATAAAACTGACAAATGCGAGCATAATAAAACAGTTTTTTTTTAATAAAACAAATTGGGTGTACCCGAATATTACCGTTTGCCGTTCTTTTGGAAATTAAAAAGAAGCTGATTTTATCAAATTATTATTGCTATTAGAGTTACATTTATAAACAGAACGTGTAAATTTCTCCTCTTTTCTCTTTTATTTGGTTTCATCTTATTAGCGGAATGAATTATAACAAGACTGACATTTAAATAGAACTGATCCAGTGTTGCCAGATGACCTAAACATTATTCGCGAACAATCTCTTTAAAAATCCCACAATTTGGATGAAAATCCTTGACCATATCAAATTTCTAGCATATCTATAAATGTACATAAATTGTCCTTACATTTGTACCATGAATGAATAACATATGAACTTAAAATAAAAAAAATATATTCGCTCAAGTGCTGATTTTCCCGAACATTTGGCAACTCTCAACTGACATTTAGGTTACCCAACGACCATAGATCTTATTTCTGGTTTCATAGAACACTGCAACGCCATGTTCAGGATTGTGCAAATTGACGCATGAGCAAACAAAATTCGTGACAAAAATTTAGCACTTTGTCGCTACTGTATGCGTAAGCTAATATCTATACTATGCCAACACCACCAACACCACCAACACCACCAACGCCACCAACGCCACCAACGCCGCCAACGCCGCCAACGCCGCCAACGCCGCCAACACCGCCAACGCCGCCAATGCCGCCAACGCCACCAACGTCACCAACCCCGCCAACACCACCACCACCACTACGTCCCACTAAACCTAAAAAGAAAGTAAAATGTTTATAGTTATTTGTGTATGAGTGCGCCATCTAGCGGCAGCCGACATATTTGCGACTGAGGAAGGTGGTAGAGAGCTGCCGATAGATGTCGCAAAATACAGATCCTTCTGTAGAAAAATCGCACACGTAAGCTTATCAGACTAATAGATTAAATACACGAATAGTAGTAGCGTTGATTGAATAAAGTATAGATGGCGAAAAGAATAGACCAAAAGCGTACGCCATTATGGACGCTAAGGAGCTCTGCTGCAGGACGCATCCACCAAAATCATTGATGGACGTCCACTTGATCTTATCCCTGGTCCGTCTGCACCTTTTTGTTAAATCTTTTCACCAACAGAAGGACACGATAAATGCAGGTTCCGACAGCCGTCAGTGATGAGCAGCTGGTGGGGTAGTATTTTGAAATCGTTTGAACTCTTAAATAATGGGTCACTCCAGCAACAGACAAAATAAAACCTGTTTTATGACTGGGTAGATGGCAAGTCCGCCATTAGCATTGTTGCTTGAATTAGCCAAAATGCTCTTGTTGGATTAAACAAATCGTATTTTTCTTTAACTGAATTCAGCTAAAAATTCCTAAAAGAATTTAAAACAAATTTAAATATTAGTTAAGAAAATAAACCGGTGTAAAAAGATTATGCATGCGTATTTCTTAAAATTTTTGATAAACTTTTCTGTAAATTAATTTAATTGATATAATTAATTTAATCTCGGAATCTCGAATTTTTCCTTAAAATTTGTAGTTTATGTAAATTCGTTTTTTAAATTTTTGTTGACTTTTTAATTAATTTATTTATAAAAATTATTACTTTTTCGAAATTATGTTTTATTGTTTAGACAGAATTTTTGGCATTTCAGCATTATATATTTTTTTAAACCGGCATGAATTCTGTTCAAGAAAAAAGCCCCAAGTTTTGGACGTTGCGTATTATTTTTTTCTGACCTTAATATTAAAATCAGCTTTGATAATACCATAATACTGCCATAATAATTACTACAGACCGGATTTTATGTCATGTCCTACTTTTTCACCTTTTTCGGCGTTTTTCATGGGTTTATGCCTTAATTTTAATTTCGTTTGTTTGTTTTTGATTTGGATTATTTTCAAAAAGTGTGCTGCCTATTTATCCTTTTCTATTGCGCTATTGGTGTTCCCAAGTACAGTTGCATTTCCAAAGAACTTAAGTAGAAATATATACTTAATAAAACGTTTAATTAAAATTAATCACAATAAGAATAAGTAAAAACAGATGTTTGGGTAAAATGATAAAATTACTGTAAGGGTGTTCCTTTTCTAAAAGTTATCTTTGAACTGAGAGAGTATTTATTGCCATCAAGATGCACAAATTTTACAATGGATAATATTGATAGATATTTGTAGTTGGGAAAAACGTAATGTTCAAATTGGTCAATATCTGTTTTTCTTGTTAATTATGGTTTGGTAAGGTATCCTCGGTGCACATCGATTGTGGACCACGGTCAGTTTAAACACCGAGTACTAGTTTAAACTTAATCCCTTCCATCGATTGGGGACCAGCCTCTGAGAAATACCACCTTTTTGTAATTTTCTACATTAGGTACCGACCGCAAAATATTTCTTAATGAGTTATTAATTACATATCTTTGTGGAAGTTTTAGTCATTCATAACGCAATTACACGCTTTTTATTGTTATTATGAATAATTAAATTATTTTATTAAATATATATATTTGTTTAAATTCTTCAGAAATGTAAAATGCACTTACTTGGGAAAAGCATTAAGAAGGAATAAAGAGGTAGGAACCTTTTTGAAAATAGGTCCAAATCATGTATAAAAATCCAAAAAACATGCTAAATTGAAATGTAGGCAATAACGCGTGAAAACCGCCGAAAAAGGTGAAAAGATAGGTCTTTAATAATCATTATTGCAGTATTTTGGTATTATTAAAGTTGTCTTTAATATTAAGGTGGAAAAAATAAATCGCAAATTCTAATATCTGGGGTTCTTTCTTAAACAGATTTCAGATTTTCGGTTTGAAAATATATACATACTGAAATTCCAAAAATTCCGTCTAAACAATAAAAAATAATTTCAAAAAAATAATAATTTTTATAAATAAATTAATTAAAAAGTCAATAAAAACTTAAAAAACGAATTTACATAAACTACAAATTTTAAGGAAAAAGTCGAGATTCCGAGATTAAATTAATTATATAAATTACATTCATTTACAAAAAGTTTATCAGAAATTGTAGGAAATATGCATACATAATCTTTTTCCACCGGTTCATTGTCGGATTTATCATTTAACACATATTTAATTTTTTACAAATCCTTTTGGAGATGTTTAATTGAATTCAAATAAAGACAAATACAACGGTATGTTTAACCAACATTTTAGCTAATTCAAGCAACAATGATAATGCCGGACGGGTGCTGGAGGCTGGAGGGACCCATTATTTAAGGGTTTCATTCATTGGCACATGATTGTGATTGAATTGGTCCAGTCTTTGGTGAATTGACTTTCATCTGTGATCATAAGATCAAATGCTGGATATTTCTTTACACTAATATAATAATAGGATAAGTACTATTTAATGTTGACCCTAGCAATTGGATGCAAATAGGAGCTAGCTCATATGAAATTCTCAAAGTAAACTAAGTGCTTCATTCCATAGTTCTGATATTATGAACGCATTGATAAGATTTATACACAACTCAATCATTAGATGATTTTTTTCGAAGAGTAGACCATATATTTAAGAACGGTAGAATATACAGGGTTATTGATCATATATTGACCCTACAGCCTTCTCGCCTTTCTCTGGCTTATTTTTAAATATACGAAAAATATCTAAGAGGTCAAGATGTTGCGGATATAAAAATATTTCTAATATATGCTATCAGAAAAACAATTAAATAACCCTATTTCGATATATTTAACAAACATCAGTTTTTTAAATAGAATATATGTATAACTTATGATCAAAAACCCTGCATACATATGTATGTATAAAAACAACGAGCCATTTATGCTAATTTGGATATATCATGCAAATATGACACAAACTTAAAGATATGTGCAATTATTGTAGTTACGTTATAAATAAATTAATTATTAAATTATTCCGTGCCATTTTGTTAGTCTTTTAACTGCACAACTTTTTCCCCATATCTTGGACACGGAGATTAGCTTCTACAGACTGCAGGCGTGAGGTAAGTATAAGTATAAACGGCATAAGTGTTGATTGAATAATAGTAGTTTGTGCAACAAGAGCGGATATGATGTCCATATCGCACGAGAACGAAGTTTGAGCACGACGCCGAAGGCGGAGTGCCTCAATCGTTCGAGTGCGATATGGACGATCCGCTCGAGTTGTATAGTGAATTTTTCCCACGACCACGATCCCTCAAAAACAAAAATACGATTTAAGAAATACTTTTTTCGTTAAATACGTCAACTTGACAAATTCTATGGTATAATTTTGAACCTAAAAATGCGTTCTTATCGCATGATCATGATTGGTCAATTTCATATTTACACTAGTGTGGATATGTTCACTTGACTGATATGGTTCTTTGGTAGTTTAACGCGGTTCCGAAACTTTCGTTCCTTTGACCGCCGTCTTTTAGTGAACATTACTGTGGTGATAATTTTGTGAGCTGCGGAGACCGCCGAGCGAAAGCTACTCAATTCACCTTCGTCGATAAACGACCCTCGGTTGCGTGTTGTCGCACCAATTGAAAGCTACTCAATCCACCTTCATTGGTACGACTAACAACGGTGATTATCGTTTAGTTTCTGTTCATCTTTTGTAGAATCTGTCTGGGCCTTTTGTGCCTACTTTCAGTGGTATCTTCGTAATCTGTTATTTCAGAGATCTGTATGTTTGTATGATATGGCCTATCTATCCTGCTCGCAAGTTATAAAGAAAACAGTGAATATACGGGTGGGAGTGGCAATTTGTAAAAATAAAGCAATATCGTGGTTCATTTGTAAAAAATATACTAAATCTTCGTCTGCTCCCTAAACGTATTTGGTGAGAATTAATAATTTTTTATTTCAGTCAAAACTAGTTACATTACGTAAACTTTAAACTTACCCATAGTCGGGATACTGGGGATACCTGTACATGTCACAGTAGCTAATGACACTTATTTCTAAAAATGTAATAAAAAAATATATCGTTCGTAAAACCAAAAGTGCACACTTTTCTCCAAAACTACTCGTAACATAAACATACCTTCTGCCAAATGCGTTTTACAAAAAATATTCCTCATCATATTGCAATTCCCATATGACGAGTTACAGTGGTTATAAATAAATATATTTTGTTAGATTATAAGCATTTTGTTTAATGAACTTATTGTAAGGATTTAAAGACAAAATTATCAGGTAAAAGTCAGTACGTAATTTGTGCAGCTTCTATTTCCATGACAATTATACTGCAGTACATTTCATTTCGGTATGTTATATTTATTGTTGTGTAATTTTTATCTAGTTAATGTCCTACATGTCAGCAACATGTCTGTCTTCAAATTTATACTTAGAATTTTGAAAAAATGTTCTTCTTTCTACAAATGTCGACTTTTCTGTTTAAAAGAAATAAGAACTTGAAATTTAAGGTCGGAATTCTCAAAAGAAATATTACAATTTCGTAAAGAAAAGTTACAAAAATTTCTGAAATAGATAATAATTTATAGAATTTTCACTTTAATTTCGAATTGTTTACTTTCAATTTAAGTATTTCACTCTTCTTAAAATTTTGTTTTTCCTTCTATTTTTTGAATTTGGAATTTATTCAAGAAAAACTAGAACACCTTTCAAGTTTTTAAAATAGATTAAGTTTGACGGTTTCTTTTAGATATCTCAAAAACCTTTAATTGCAGTCTTCTGAAATTTAGATTATTTGCATCAACAGTACAGATCAAATGTACCTACAAAAAATAAGAGGTGTTTCCTTAAAAAACAAGTAAAGCTAGTAATGTACTCTTTCATAAGAATTTCAAAAAAAAAAATGTTGGATCCACAATAATTTGCTGCACTCACCCTACATATATTTTTTTTATTTTCTAGACTTTTGCATTATCAATGCCCTTAGAGCTATGTATTACTTGATAAAATGTATTAATTCAGGTAATTACCTTCATATAAATTACTGACAATAAGAGATAAGAAGAACGTGTTGTTAATGCACTACTATGTAATATAACGTATAACATCCATTACTGTAAACAATTTACGCACTGCGCCTAATTCAAATTTACACTAAATTTTAACGTCTTTAGCTATACTCGGATATGTTTTCGGAATAATTATCACAAGTCAACTGTACTTTAGTCTAACGGAATTCCTACCCCACCGAAATAGTTTGTTGCATTACCAATAACGTAAATAATAAATATAATATTGTCATTAAACATTTCTCTACATCAATGACAAAACTTTTCCAAATTAGAATTTTCATGAATGGTGGCTTGTGTTTTAGTAGAATAAATTTGTTTATATTCAATTAATTAGAATTCAATAAATGTCCAACATTATTTTGTTCATTAAAATATAGAACGTTTCCATTATTGTGAACGTTTGCTAAGCTTCGTTTAGGCTGGACATAATGAATTGATTTTAGATCTGAATTGAAAAAAAAAATTTAAAAAAATATTCGGCAATACAAATTAAAATTTATCTTAATTGTTTCTGCGTATAAAAAAAGAATAATGGATCTATCACCTACAAGTTATTCATAAATATAATTAAATTTTGTATTCATTTAAGATATTATAGTTAACTGCACTTTGATAACATAACGCGATTAAAAAGTTATATTACTTTCAGCTGTTTCAAAATTTAAAAATAGTTCAAAAGTTGAGAGTCCTAGAAAATAAAATTTTCCAGAATGCACCATGCAGGACTATTACTATGGACGAATTATTACAAAATTTTTGTGTAAACTACGAAAGAGGAATTATACAAGATGAGTGTTTTGCCGCAGTGAACATATTTGCAACAGAAATTTAAGGATGCCTCAGTAGAAGCCTAAGTAAATTTGCAATTTTAGAAAACTTGAAAAAAAAAATCTGAAAATTTGTATCGTTGGACAATTCAACATATGGTTCATTATTTCGCGAGGGAGAAAGTTGGTCATTTTCCCTGTTTGATTTTAATATTTTTGATTTTTTTTCGCATTTTGTGAAATTTAATTTAAGGATGCATCAGTAGAAGCCTAAGTAAATTTGCAATTTCAGAAAACTTAA
The DNA here is from genome assembly GCA_028583605.1 of Dastarcus helophoroides. Taxonomy (NCBI): domain Eukaryota; kingdom Metazoa; phylum Arthropoda; class Insecta; order Coleoptera; family Bothrideridae; genus Dastarcus; species Dastarcus helophoroides. The sequence goes on from CM053334.1 coordinate 29,819,026, forward strand.
AAAAAAATTCTGAAAATTTGCATCGTGGAACAATCCAACACATGGTTCATTATTTCGCGAGGGAGAAAGTTGGCCATTTTCCCTGTTTGATTTTAATATTTTTGATTTTTTTTCGCCTTTTGTCAGATGTGCTGCTTTACTAAATTCAAAATTGTTTAAAGTGCCACTGCACCGCATAGAAACCGTCATGTCAGTTAAACATATTTGAACATAAAATATGCACAAACACGTCTCTAGAGCGGCATTTAAAATGTTTTGGGCACAATTTTGTATCTTTAAATATTCTGACAAAGAAGTAATTTCAGAATATTTAGCTCTAATTTCATTATGCATGAAACAGAACGTCTTCCAGTTTGACAATAAATTTTATAAACAAACAAATGGTACCACTATGGGAAATCGATTAAGTTCATTTCTAGGAAATCTTTTTATGGACAAGTTTAAACAAGAAATTAAAAATAAATTAATAAACTTTTCTCGAATTTGGATACGATACGTAGACGACATTTTTGCAGCTATTGACACCAGTAAATACGAAGTTCAAGATTTCGTTAATAAGTTAAACTCAAAATACGATTCAATTAACTTTACATTTGAAAAAGAAAGCAATGGATCACTCCCGTTTTTAGATATCTTAGTTATTAGAAATAAAAATACTTTACAGTTCGATATACATAGAAAAGAAACCAATACAAATCGCTTTATTACAGTTGATTCTAATCATTGTCCATAACAGAAATTAGCAAGTATACGTATTTTTAATCAATAGGCTTTTAAATGTTCCTCTAAGTAAATCCAGATATACAAAAGAATTAGTTTATATTAAAGATGTTGCGATTTTTAATAGTTTCCCCGTAATAAACAGTAAACAACATGTTAAGAAAATGTAGATTCAACAAAATAATTTAGGATTGCTCTAAGCTTGACCAATCTAAAGGTAGCACTCCCACAACCTGTAAAGATAAATTGGTCAAGCTTGAGAATTCCGGAATTTACAAAATAAGCTGTAACAATTGTAATTTATCATATGTTGGACAGATCAAGAGATCCACTAAAACTAGATTTAAAGAACATATCGCCCATTTTAGATACAATAGAGAAGAAAAATCAAGTGTCGCCCTACATATGATAAGTACAGGTCACAAAATTAACATCGAAAATTTAAAATTGTTAAGATAGGTCCCAAATAACAGAGAACTTGATGCATACGAAACAATTTACATCAATCAGAGGCCAATTACCCTTAACGGAAATTAAGGACCATTGGCAGCCTCCCGTTTATTCAAGGCTATTTGTGGCCGGTCAAAATTGCATGCACCAGATGTGTTAAAGTCAAAGACCGCCAGTATCGATTTGAATATCAATGCAGCTGACGTCGATGCATCTTTTGCTAATCTTTTTGGATTAGTACGCTTGAAAATGCCAGTTTTGCTGGCGAAATACGTATCGGGTAATTTATTTATTTAATTGCCGATCTGATAAGGGGTGAAATCTTCTTTAAACTATTTTTATGTAAATCAGAAAGTCGTGTCAGGTTACCAGGCTACGGAAACAGACAACATTTTTATATTTCTAACTGTGTGATGCTTTCATATCTACCTTTCTTTATTTATAACTATGAAAAATTCGAAAAAATAGTATAAACAAACTCATGAGAAAAGCAGTCTTACTAAAGTCGTATGACGTTTAAGTGACTCGACTTAATTTCAGAATTTTAATTTTTTTGTAAATTTTAAATGTTCAAGCATATAGCCGAATATTAGCTTTTTTATCAACATTCATAATTTGAACGTGAAATTACCCATTTTTAAATTTCAGTTTGAAATTCTTTTGAGAATAGAGTCTAAATGTAGAGATTACAGTCTAAAGTTCTACAATGATAATTTCTCGAAAATATCTAATTTCGGATTTTAAGTCGAAATATTAAAAAAAAAATAAAGATCACAAATTTAAATTTAGAATTTCCAGCAAAGTGGTAAAATTTATGAAGGATAATTTTCGGAAAACTTTGAAGTAATCTGACATTTTGAGCAAGTTCAAACTTGAACTTTTTTTGGGGAAAAGAACAGTTTAAATTTAGAGAGAAAGAAAGAAAGCAAAATTTACTAAATCAATTTTTTTTTCTCAAATTTTCGACATTTCTGGCAACTTTTAATTTATGATCAAACAGTCGAATATTTAAAATTTTATTAATATTCCTATTTCAAATTACCAAACAAAATTCTTGATAAAATTCAAATTTCGGGTTCAACCTCATTTTTTTTATAAATTTAAAGTTTTTCTGAAAATCTCTGCCCTTTCGTAGGGTTTTGTACGTTAAAATAAAAAAATGGAACTTTATAATCTCACTTTTGTGTCCGTCCGTCCGTCTGTCACAAAGAGATTTTTCTCGAAAAATATGCAACGTAGAAATTTTAAATTTTGCACGGTGCCAGTTCTTCCTGACGCACACAAATACCACTAGTCAACGACTTGAAAAAGAAAATATTTTACAATAAAATGGGGGGTGAATTTGGTCTCCGAAAAATCTAGTTTTAGTTAATATATCGTGTAAAATATTATTCAAAAATATTACCTTTGAGGATCCCAAAATATTTTTTTAATGATTCTTGTTTCAATCGTCTTAAAGGTACAGCTCAAAATGTGTCAGAAATGACCGTTTCCCCTTGTTTTCCTAGATTTCTTAAGATACAATTTAGATTTTAATAGAGGTAGTAGATACAGGATATACTTCTTCCAGGATTGGACCGTGTCAAAGAACTACTAAAAGTGTTCGAGGTTTCGCCCACCATCGTAGAGGGCTTCTTCAGCAATAAAGAAACAATAAATGAAAAGAGGAATATGAGGGAATATGCAAAAATGAAAGAATGAAAAGGCCAATTTCAAAACATCAGAGCACGGTAACTCAGTATGTCCACCATACCAGAGGCGAAACTCTTCTGAATTGAAGATTGGTACAAGGTATAAGAAAGTTTAAACAGAAGAGCACGGTAACTCAGTACGTCCACCATACCAGAGGCGAAACTCTTCTGAAGAGTTTCACCTCTGGTATGGAGGACATACTGAGTTACCGTGCTCTTCTGTCTAAAGTTTTTTAACCTTTGTATCAATTTGACACGATCCAATCCCGGAAGAAGTATATCTTGTACTGACTTCTGGCCGTGGAAGCCTTCGTTATCAGAGGTAGTTGATATTGGGCCATGGATTATCGGAAAACTGCAGGTTTTTTTCGATATCGTAATAGTTTTTTAGTATTTTATGGAAAAATAGATTTTTGTATTCCAAGGCTTTTTGACTCATATAGTGATAATTGTTGTCAAATAAAAAACTTGAATTAGCTGAAGGCTAGAATGCAGATCAAATTCGTCTTTTACATTATTTCTTTAGATGAATATTTTCGAAATTAGCACTAGTTTATTAAATTGCATGGAACGCAGTAATTGCGGTTGGAATCCATCGCGATCCGAGGCGATGTCATAAACTATGTTATGGCCGACATATTGCGAATTGTGAATGAATGCTTTTTATCTGAGACATTAGCAACATATTTATCAGGTTCATAATTATTTGGATTAATTGTAGAAAAAAAGTGTGCATATCTGAAAATAGATATTTTTTTTATTTTTCAGTTATAACACAAGAAAATTTGGATAAAATTTCAAATTCATACATAAGTAAAAATGATTTAATTTTGTTTATTGATTGTTTCCTGTAGTAATTGTTACGGACCCTAATTGTGCGAGTCCGATTTGCTTTTGGTTGAATTATTTTTAAACTACGAAGTCTCGAAATTTTTAAAATTGAAAATTTTTTAATAATTTTTAAGATTATAATCGACATTTAAACAAAAACTCAAATTATTAAAAATATTTTTCGCAAACTGTTAATCTCACATTTCTTCGATTTACTTTTAGGAATAAACAAGGAACATTCTGAATTTAAAAGATAAAATTTAGGAAAAAATCAGGATGGTAAATTTAACCTCGAAAAGTTGCTTCTAAGTTGATAATTCGAAAATAATTTGAAATTTTAAGAGTTTCGCTTACATAAATTATGATTTTTTCTTTGAAATTTCGATTTTTTTCTCAAAATTTTGTATTTAAAAATGCACGATTGTTTAAAGCTGTTAACTAGTTTTTCTGAATTTTTTTCTTAATTTCATAGCTTCGACTCATTCTCTGAATTACGAATTTAAACTCTAAATTTCGATTTTTGCCTCGTTGACGCTTTTATGCATTTCAGATGTTGCCAACTAATCAGTTTCGCAAATACGTCAAAAGAAAGATTACTGCGAAGTTTACAATGAATTTGTAAAGAAATTCTTTTAAAATAGATTATAGAATACAAGAATATAGGTTTAATTCGAAAATGGTCAAATATTTTGATTTTGACTCGAAGTTTTCGTAAAAAAAATCGAAATGTTTCGAGAGAAAAGTTAAAATTTCGAACAAAAATTGAAAATTATGAAAATTCGAAATTTTAGGCAAAACAAAAAAATTTAAACTGCAAATGATGGGAAAAAATTGAAATCGATAAAACACTCGAATTTTATAAAATAAAAATTTAATAATATTTCCAAATGTTAACTAACAGTTTAGGGAAAAAGAGTCCAAAGTATTATATTTCCTAAATCAAAATTTCGATCGAAATTTTTATCTAAAGTCGAAAATTTAGGAAGAAGGTAAAAAATTTTCAGTGTCATGGAAAATTTTAAGAAAACCGTATTAATTTTGACAAAGAATATAAAATGCAAGTAATAAAAAGTTCTCAAAAAAAACCGTAACAAGTCAAGTTTAAACTTGGCATCTTGAGACGAATACGAAAATTTCAAGGAAAACTGGAAGTTGTACAATTACATTCTAGGGATATATATGTAAGTTGAAATTTGAAGAAGAAAGTAAAAAAAAATATTTTGAGGTTAAAATCGTAAGGAAAGTAAAATCTAGGTATTTTTGGAAAACGTTCAAGATTTATCAAGTAATCGAATTTCAAATTTTAACTAAATATCTGAAATATAAACTCTAACTTCAGAAAAAGAACTTTTGATATGGAAATAGAAATTTCAGATTCAGTTAAATTTTTAGGAAAGATCGCCTAAATTTTGTAAAAGAAACTCCAAATCTATGGAATAGCATTTCTTATTGAAAATGAAAATTCTGAAAAAAAGAACTTTAAAAAATGTCAAGTTTAAATTAGGATTTTAGGAAAAAATTTGAAATATAGAGATAAACTCGAAATTTATTGAGTCCTTAAATTAAAGTAGCAATTTCGTTAATGAAGTCGAAATTTTAAAAAAGGCTAAAATTCAAATCAAACCTAATGCTACTCTTCTTATTTTTCTAATTTCGACTTCATAACTCGAAATTTCCACACAAAAATGAAGTGTCCTAAATGAAAATCGAAATATCTAGAATGTTGTTTTGAAAGTTTGAGTCTAGGCTTACAATTTCTATTTTTTTTTTCTAAGATCGCAATTTTACTCTAGAAATTTGGATTTTTTGGGCATGTTGCCTTTTTCTCGGAATTACAATTTTAACATAACAATTTCGATTTAAATCTTGCATTTTCAAGGTAAAGCTTTATGTAAAATTTCTTGACAGATTCCAGGTTTAACCTCGAAATTTTGAGGAAAAAAATGAAATTGGCTGAAAAAACTTGACATTGAAAAAACCCTAATCCTACAGGGTGATTCACATAAGAGTTCGATCACGGCCGTCCTTAAGTAACAGGCCATGAAGTAGGAAATTTGGCAACAGGGCATGGTTGTCCACCCTAGCCATCCTCACCCTGTACTTTCACTTGTTGCATTTGTTAGTTATGGTAACATGCCGGCGAAAACTAGTGATAAAACACAGCTAATTTCACAAATTCAACTGTGGAAACCCTCTTAAATTGCTTAGTGACGAGTGCTTTCGCTAAGATTTAGTGGACATAAATATCCTTTTTGATTTTACGTTAAAGTTGTTTTTTTTTCTTAGTTGCGTGATTTGTCGTTACGTTGTTTTCATTTAAGAGAATAGGGAACGTTATTTCAAAAAAAAGTGTATGTTTTTTTAGTTTTATGAGATACGCACGTTTGGTGTTTATTTTAGTTCAATCTTTGTAAACTTGGGTAAGTCTGAGTTTTTTAATGTCTAACAAAAGGCCAAAAACCTGCTGCGTCCCTGGATGTAAATCCAATTATAGTAGTACTTTAAAAGCTGGAGAATCTGTGCTATCGAAAATTGAAATACAGAACTTGTCCTCTTGAAACCAAGAAAGATTAAAAAACACAACAAACGTTGCTCTAACGCGTTTCGACAGCCAAGCTGTCATCTTCAGAGAGATACTATCTCTTGCGTTAGAGTAACGTTTGTTGTGTTTTTAATCTTTCTTGGTTTCAGGGAACAAGTTCTGTATTTCAATTTTTGAAGATAACCAAGGACCAGTCCTGTTCCACCAAACTGTGCTATCGACTTTTGGTTTTTTAAAAGATCCTATTTTAAAAAGTAAATTATTTAAAGATATGCTTCTAGATGAATGATGTCCTTCTAAATATTCAGTTATTTGTAGTAAGCATTTTTCAGAAAACGATATTATTAGGGAAGATAATTTTTTATTACCAGACGAATATGTGAAGAAAATTCCAACAAAAACTAATCTTAAACCTAATTCAGGGCCGTCAATTTTTCCAAATCTACCTCAATATTTATCTAAAAAAGTACCTATTTCAAGAAAAAATCCGGAAGAGAGACATAATGAAACCTTAGCTCGTCATAATGAATTAAACGAGTCATTAGAAAGATCAGACTTAATTAATAGTTTCGACCATTTAGTTTTAAATTAGCTTAAGGAAATCAATATTCCTAAGTCTTGGACAATAAAAGTGATAAAAGATAAGAAAATAATTTATTTTTATATTCTAAATTTAATAGAGGAGATGATTAAAATTGTCAATCAGATTTCAGTAAATGTAAATATGGTTGTTAAGGTATTTATAAATGATACAGAATTAACTTTTAAGGATTTAAACTGGGTTCTACCTTTTGAATTAAAATTCCAGCTAGAAAATTTATTAGTTGGATACAGAGATCAAATAAATATCGATCAATCCTTTACGGTTTTGATAGAAAAAAGTATATATTTTTTGACTGAAGCTTCTAAAACATTGGTGGGAGACTCTGATAATTTGGAGGCTGTGGATGATTCAGAAGGTAATTTAAATAATATGTTACCCATTTTGATCACTCAGGTACAGTTCTTAATTATTTAAAAAAAGCGCTATTCTTCAGAAACCATAATTATGGCTTTTATGTTGTACACATTTGCTCCTTGTGCATATGATTTAATGCGAGATTATTTAAATTTGTCAACTAAAAGATATCCCCAATACATTTCATCCAGTCTTGCTGTTACCCCAAATATTAATGTAAATACCACTGATAACGTCAGAAGCACAAATAATTATCTTAATTATGTATCTAAGTCTTTAAAACCCAATGAAAAAATTGTTGCTCTTTTAACTGATGAAGTATATATTAATTAGCAAGAGATTGGACTATAAGGAAAAAAATTGATTTTCTAAAGGAGTGTAACCAAAAATATATGTTATGCCATGTTACTCTTTTAAGTGCATCCCAAGATATATTTTTAAAAGATTTTTATTCTCAATGTATCTGCGGTAGAGAACATAAAACTATTCTCATTATGTTTTCTTCAGTGTTTCCCAATATTTTACTAAAAATAAAAACAGTGAATCTGGTGCCAAAAAGGTAGAATCAAAGAATAAGAGAAGGAAACTCAATACTTTTAATAACTAAAAATAGGAGAAAAGACGATCGTATCTATTACATTTTTTGTAATTAAAAATTATATGCCACAAAATACTTACCTATAACATTGTAACGATACATACCGTAAAAGAAATCTTCAAAAAATAATTTATAAAACTAATAAAGCGAACCACAAAATATAATCTTAGTATAGTAGACTTTGACAGGGTGGACAACTACGAGGGTTGCCTTTTATATTTCGGGATTGGAGAACAACAACAAGTGTTAATCATCGAAAATTACTTTATTGTTTTTCAAAATATTCCCCATGAAGATCTATACACTTTTGCATGCGTTTGAACCAATTGTCGAAGCACTTTTGCCACTCTGATTGAGGTATCTCCAAAACATGCATTCTGAATGCAGCAACCGCTTCTTCAGATGTCGAAAAACGTTGACCTCTCAGTTTGTTTTTCACGTACAGGGAATAAAAAGAAGTCATTCGGTGCCAAGTCAGGATTATACGGAGGATGACTCATCAAATCGATGTTTTGGGTGCTCAAAAATGCACTTGTTTGAGCCGATGTGTGAGAGCTCGCATTGTCGTGGTGAAGAGTGATCCGTCTTCGGCGGTTGGTTTTCCTCATTTCTTGGAAGACAACTGGCAAACAAATGGTTGTGTACCACTCAGAATTGACTATTCTGCGTTGTTCTAGTGGTACGGTTGCGACATGTCTAGTTTTTCCGAAAAAACAGGCGACCATTTGCTTGGAAGTGCTTCGTGCGCGAACAACTTTTGTTGGATTTGGCTCATCTTGAAACACCCATACAGTCGACTGCTGTTTACTTTCGGGCTGATACACGTAAATCCACGATTCATCACCTGTCACGATGTCATAGACGTGTTTCGAAGCACCGCGATCGTATTTTTTGAACATTTCTTTCGACCAATCGACACGAGCCTTTTTTTGAGCGATTGACAAATTGTGTGGGATCCAACGCGAACAAATTTTGTTGACAGTCAAATGTTTATGCATGTGTCACTAATGCCTAAGGTTGTCTCAATCTCACGATAGGTCACATGATGATCTTGCAATATCAATTCGCGCAAAGCATCAATGGTTTTCGGAACAACAACTGATTTTGGACGACCTTCACGAAATTCGTCTTGGAGTGAACTACGACCACGATTGAATTCACCATACGATCGATAAACACTGGTCCTTGATAGAGCTTCATCGCCAAAAATTGAATTAAGTTCATCCATGCACTGTTGCTGAGTTAATCCTCGTCGAAAGTTGTAAAAAATAAGCGCACGAAAATGTTCACGATTTAATTCCATTTTTGGGCCGAGATGAATCTTTTGAGTTACTGTAAACAACACAAATAGCGCTCGTATGTCAAAACGTGCTGAGTACGTATAACCTGCAAAAATGTCCAACTTTACGATAGAGCTGTCAGTTGCCAGTTTCCCGAAACATAAAAGGCAACCCTCGTAGCTAAGGTTTGGCAACACCGCATTCGAGGGTTTGTTCCAGTGAACTCTATATAGAATTCACTGGTTTGTTCTTGGCCTGTTAGATAGAGTCGACCGTGGTTCGATCCTCGCTAACCCGAAAGGCAACCCAATATGCAATATTCCTTGATGTTTAGAGTAGGAAATTTTATCTTTGGACAATCCTTTTGAAACTATCATAAAAAATTGAAATACAAATCTTATCCCCTGAAACCAAGAAAGATTAAAAAACACAAAAAAGGTTTCTCTAAAGCGTTTCAAGAGCCCAGCTATCATCTTCAGAGAGATACTGCTATCGAAATGCGTTAGAGCAGCCTTTGTTGTGTTTTTTAATCTTTCTTGTTTTCAGGGAACAAGATTTGTATTTCAATTTTTGAAGATAAAAAAGGACCAGTCCGTTCCACCAAAAAATAAACTTCGTTTATAATAGTACAATAAGCCGTCTGAATTAGACTTACCATCACCTATTATTTGAATTAGATGTATTTTTAATAAAAAATGCTAATATACAAAGCAATAAATCGCTTTTTAACGCAGAAGTTGCCGATAATGTGGTTGATAATTTGAGTGACTATACATTTTGCAAAGGGCAGTGGGTCATTGGTAGAGAGCTGGACCAGTAATATGGAGGCACGTGGTTCCATCCCCAATCACACCGATGATTCATTTTTGTTTAATTTTTATTACATTATTTTTTAAGATTATTCTTCTTCCTTCATTCCCTTTATTTCAATATGTATTTTAATTGACTATTGGCACAATTTTTTAAATAACAAATAAGAGAAATTATAACAAAAAAAATGATTTACCTGTTTTTAATTAAAAGTGTCTTGGCTAGGCTACCCTTTTGTTTATAACAAAATTATTTTCATTTTGATATTAAGGAGGAGATTGATCCCAAAAAGAATTTAAAAAAAAGTAACCGCCGCTTCCGGGGTTCAAACCCCGGGTCACCGACTTGGCAAATTGATGTTTTATCCGCTGAAGCTAACACCACGTTGCAAACTTCTTACACTTTACTTACTGAAATCATGTGCCGCACTCCTGTATCTCGGTCTCTTCTATATTAAATAATTTTTAATTAAAGGTATTCTGCCTAGGATTTAATTAGGTAACCCATGCACGATTTGTTGGTCTGGTTGGTCTTCGTTAAAAAGCGATGTATTGGTTTGTATATTAGCATTTTTTATTAAAAATACATTTAATACAAATAATAGGTGATGGTAAGTCTAATTTAGACGGCTTCTTGTACTATTATAAACAAATTTTATTTTTTGGTGGAACGGACTGGTCTTTGGTTATCTTTAAAAGTTGAAATACAAATTTTGTCCCTTGAAACTAAGAAAGATTAAAAAACACAACAAAGATTGCTCTAACGCGTTTCGATAGCCAAGCTATCATCTTTAGCGAGATCACCTCGGATGGCGCTAAAATTTTTAGTGTTGCGTGTAATTAATAAAGATGTGCTAACTCCGAACATATTCATCCAATTGTAAATGAAATAATGTAAGGGACAAATTTGATCTGCATTTTATCCATCGGCTAACTACTAGGAGGTATGTCTTTTTAGTTTTGCATATAGCAACATAGAGGGCGAAAGTAACAAAATGCATCTTTCCCAAATCAACCTCAACATTACATTAATTCGTGTTGAAAACTTCGTCAAAATACAAGTGGTCTGTAAACCGTTCAGAAACATGGAGTTGAATCGGCAGCATCTTTAGGTTATTGAAACCGTTTTCTACGTGAAGGATTCTTAATGGTTGGAAATGTAAAATTAACGTTGGGACTTAGGTCAGGGCTATACGCAAGATAATCAAGCAATGCTATGTTGTGTTGCTCCAAAACCAATTTTTTGTCAAGCAGTGTTGGGCATTCATATTATCTTGGTGAATGATGATTCGACGATGTGGGTTGTTTTTTCGTAGCTTAGAAATAATTCGTGGCATATACTTATTAAAAATATACCTCGCCTAACCCATTTGCACAGTAAGCGGAAGGCATATACCACAAAAGAAGATAGAGAATTTGTGTAATACATATTTCACATAAGTCCATCTACTCGGGAAGCAGAGATAAGCGCAGAATCAAAAATGGAACACAATAACCATTGGCTAGAGTAGCATGATGTTATGTGGCGTCTCGGGAATAACATTAAATAGTATTATGTTTTCTGTCAATTTATCTTCATTATCATTGTATTTTTATTTTGAATGTATTAGTAACATGTGTCTTATGTGTCTGTGTGTTCAAAATTCTTCTACCATTAATGTAAAATTACCTTCAACAACTTAATTACCTTTGTAATTATGGCTAGAATAGCCATGGAAAATCCAAGTATAATTTAACTATGTTGTGTGCAAAGTAATCCTTTTTTCAGTTGAAGAAAAGTTGATGGGTAATTTAAACGGGTCGGGGTAACTAGCGTCCCATTTCTATCTGACTAGGTAACTAGCGTCCCGGCACAAAAATTGTAGGTACGTAACAAGCGTCCGCGCTCCTCATTAAATAAGTGTATGTATAACTAGCGTCCTAATTATGTACCTACCCGAAGTATTAAAGAATTATTTTTTTGAACACATTCTGGAGATTTTAAATATGTATTGTTCTCGATAGGGTTATTCTCATTGGGATTGGAAGTTGCAACGTCAAAATATGTATAAGTTAATAAAACAATATAGGATACAGTATACAGTTTATTATGAACTTGTACAATACACAGATATTAAAAATACATACATAGGTGGCAGTTACATTGACCGAAACTTAAAGGAAACCCTTTTTACAAATTCAAAAACAGTTACACTTTCCCTAAGTAAGCTACTCATGTTGGTTCTCAAAAACATTTCCTTTTCTCTTATAATTTTCGGCTGTTTAACAGAGTTACTTCTTAATTGAATACTCATTTCATTTTGTATTCCTTTTAATACGTCCATAAATATGAAAATATTGGGATGCGGACTATTGAACAACTTATTTAATTTAAAGTGAAAAGATTCACAATTATTTGTTGTTCTGTTAGCAGAATAAGAAAATTCGGCCCAAATTTTGGGAGGAAACGGTGCTTGTTCAGATATATGTGTCTAGCACGTAATCGCAAAATTCTGTCACTTTCGTATCATTAGGTGCAATTGCCATTAAATGGTCTGTAAATATATCAGACACTTGGCGAGGATGTAAAAATGGAAGTCCAAAAAATAATTTCAAAAACATTGCGGTTTCAGATTTGGACTTGTATTCTGTACTCAAGCCAAGTGTCTGACTTTTTCTATAGCAACTTTGCCCAAAATGGCCCATTAAGAGCAGGTAGTTGGGACGCTTCTTACGTAGGACCCGAAACAAATACGGGACGCTAGATACCTCCTTACGGATGTAATTAGTAAGCTTGGGACGCTAGTTACATTTTCCGATTTAATCCACATTAATTGTTATCGTTTGTCTAATTGGAGGAATTCTAGGTCCAAATTAGACCTTTTGGCCATAATGGACTTCTTGGAAAAGTGTTTTTTCGCAAGGAAAACGAAACTGTTATTTAGTACGCACTCATTACAATGTTTGCTGAATTGTTATCCAGTAAACATTCAATTATAATATTGGCTTGAACATAAAAAGCTCAAACCTTCAATCTGTGGTTTATTTCTTCTCAGTCATAAGGAGAAGTGTATTCCTTGTCATGTGAACTCAACAACATCCTTTATCTTCGCCAATATCATTATCATTATTTAGTCACTTTATATCCTTTTTAAAGTAATTTTAGAAGCTCGCCTATAAGAAAAGAAAATGTTTCCACCTGCATTTCACAAAATGTGTTGAACGTCTACGTTCCACTGACATTCAAAACGTAGAAATTCGCCTCCAAATAACATGACATACGCAGTTTGGAAGGGCGGACCGAGTAGACGGACTTATGCGGAGATGATATAGATCTGTTCTTTGATCTTGTTTACGAAATTTTGACGTAATACGCGGTATATTCTTAATAAGTATATGATTCGTGGCAAACAAACGGTTATGTATCAATTTGCATTTACTGTCCTTCGGTCCTCTAAAGATTGTAACCATATAGCCAGATTTTGACAGAAAGGTTGCAACCATCTTTTTGGACACACTGCAGGACTTTGATTGGTTTTTCCTCAGTTTGAAACACCCAAACACCGGACTGACGTTTATTCTCGGCTTTAAACGAATAAATTTACGACTCATCATCACTGACAATACTGCAAACGGAGCGGCCTCTATTGAAATTGTTTAGAGTTCTTCGGCACTAATTGATACTAGCCGCCAATTGCTCATCGATCAAAAGATGTAGGATCCAACGAGAAACTAATTTGCTCACGCCTAACTCTTCGTGTAAAATCTTTTGGATTGAGATCTTAGAAATGCCCAATAAACTCATCACCTCGTAAATTACATGATGATCATCATTAATCATCTCACTAATATGTTTTCCTGGGCGACCCCTGTTTTTGGTGTACCTGGATCATCGCTAAGAATATGCGTCCACGTTTGAATTCAGAATACCTGCGAGAAATTGTCGACTGATGTGGTGCTTCCATAGATCTGACACTATGGATGAAGCCGTGCCTATGCTGGCAAATAGAAATTCGTGAAATAAACTCAAAGAGAGAAATAGTTCTATACTAAGAGTCGTAAGAGGAACTGAGAAGGCGGAAGGTTTGCCACGTGACCGTTGGTAAAAGCCTACAATATTAACGTGCAGTTATATGGGCATTGCTTGAATTTAAACTGTAAATCAATTATCTTCTTGTGTTTGTTCACTATTTTATTAAACGTAGACTGCATTGTTTTATCTACAAAATTAAATATTTCATTACATAATTTTATTGTCACAGATTTTGGCAAGATGTTGCAGTTCAATATTATTTAATCTTATACCAGTAATATCCCAAACGGCTCTATTGATTTCACTAAAATTTGATAATTAAAATTTTGTTAGGGCTAATAACACAATCATTATATATACTTTTATATATAATTAAATGAATTACAAAGTTTTTATCAGTATATAGGTTTGTTCCAACCGAACATCAAACTAGTTTGCAACCGTCCGGCGCATGTGCATTCAAAATTTACCGTTCCAACTCAACTGGCAATCCGGTGTTCCAACAGTGCTCTGACTAGTTCGTGAATTGATTTGTGATCAATCAGAACAGTCAGCAGCCGAGAGCTTGTACTGGCAGTTGGGAACATGCGCAATAAGTAATCGATAAGCGGTATCTAATTTCTCAGCTGTTATTTGTCAATACGATTGACAAATGTTTAAATCTTGTCGGGGCAAATGTAAATTGTGTTGTTAAGTTCTGAAATCTATTTTTCATCCACTATATTTGCTCAAAAATAACATAAATGAATTTCGTAGAGGGATTTATATGTGATGAAGATTTATTTTCATCTCTTTCGATTGAGACAGACGGCGAAGACCAGGGGTTTTCCGAGAAGTCCCAAAGTGCGTTCCAACGTGTACAATCCCAAACCAGTCGGAGTTTAATACGGAATGCACGCATGCGTACGAATTAGTTAATGAATTAGTCGCAAACTAATCAGAAATGTTCGGTTGGAACAAACCTTATATGTATCACTATATTACTAAAGATGTGTATTCACAATTTCATGTTTGGGATCCTTACTTGTACATATTTACTTATTTTTACTATAATATTTTGAACTTATTTGCTTTTTACAGTTTATTTACCTTATTTATAATATATTTCACCTTATAAATCTAGTCCTACTGCACACCACGACCGTTGCTCTATTACTGGGAAAGACCAAAAAAATACGACACGTCGCCATAAAAATGCTCGGGTAATTTTGCACCAAATCAGTTGTAATATAGCTGTTTGTTTAGAAGAGATCTTTCTCTAAATGATGATACCTTTTGTTATACTTTTAAGTTGGGATTGTCAGTCTGTGTGGATGTCTCTTATCACGCTGCAGCTCGCAGTTCTTAACCGATTATTACTATTCTGGTTTCTACCAATTCGAATTTACTTAGAATAAATCACTATTGATTTTGGAAATGATTGGTCAAATAGTTTAAATTTTATTAAAAAAAAACATGGTTTATTAGAGAAAAGTCAAATTTAAGAATCTCGGATTCTTATAATTTTTTTAATATTGTAGGCCATGTTCCTCCCAAGTATAATGAAAAAAGGTAAGGCGTCATTCCCTTTTCTTCTCGGGAAAACTTTGTTTAGCGAAAAAGTGTTTCTGTTCATTTTATCGAAACTGTTTTGCGCATGTAAAAGTTATTTATTTCACACTGATATTTCGCACCCTTATTTTGTGGAACTGTTCTAATATTCATAACTATTAAATTTTATTAACAATTAAACGAAAAACAAAAAATCCACAATATTTCTTAAAATATTTGCCCTTGACAATAGCACAGTAGCCCAGAAAGGTCGGTTTATTGCCAAGGATCAGGTGCTCTTTTAAATACCTCTCTCTCATGGTGTGTCTAACACATGATACTATAACTAACTTTAGTTATAGTGTCATGTGTCTAACACAGTTCTCTCTCTTCGATTCATCCATAGTGTGAGATCTATGGGTGCTTCATTACAAAAAAGAGCAACCAACTTGGCAAGACATTCTTGTTGCAAGAAACCTGTTTAAGAATTATCGCTCGGAAATGCTCTCGATTCAATTCCATGAGCGGCTTAGATACTTTCAAAATTCACTGTGCTTAAATTACTTGCTGTATTTTGACGGAATTTTCAGCACGTGCTAATGTAATGTTGAGGTTAATTTCGGAATTGCGCATTTTGTTACTTGCTACCGCTATGTCGCAAAACTACAAAAACAGCCCTCGTACGAGTGCTTAAGGAAGAAGAATTGAACATAGCAGACCACTTTGTAACAAACTCATTGGTTGTCATTTATTTGAAGTAATTCTACAAGAAGTTGGAATATACTGAAAATACAATAATTCTCTTATATATATGGCCATACTGGGCATGCTACATTAGTCACTAAAAAGAAAATATTAATCTAAATACATAGTACAATACTCTCCACGTAGAAATACAATTGCAACAATATAAAATATAAATATAATTATAACAATATGTTACGCTAAGTTTAAAATAATGCGAAATATTTTTGTATATAATAATATTTTTATCCTCATTAAGTACTGTCAATCTTGGATATTATTTTAGATCTTTTATTGCTAGAGCCTGGTATATCGATTTACAATTTAAAAATGTCGTTTTACTTACTAATATATTCGACTTCCATTGTGTTCATAATAAAAGGGAAGACAGTTCAATAGAAATGTTAAATATTAAAATGTGGTCCGTTTCCTCTTGAACTTCATAGATAATTATACCGTAGAATAAGAGGCGAATATGTCCCGCGCTGCGATACAGCAGATAACTAATATTAAAGTGACTCACAGCTTAAATAATGCAGTGAGCAAACAACAGATAAAACTACTGGCACAAACATACAGAAAGAACTAAACAGAAAGAGTTACTAATAGTTCTAAACCTTTGCAAATATAGCTCAAACTTTATTGTGTGTCAAGCTCTAAAAGTAATGTACCTGACCAAAAAATGCAAAGAAATGGATGCACCTATAAAATAGAGCTCACAGCTAAAATGATGCAGTCATTATACTAACCATAAAATACCATAAATTTGTACTTTAACAGTAATCTAAAGGTCTCTCTTTGTTTTCAGTAACTGCCTGTAATCTACTAAGATTTGGGTGTATTGAGAAGAAATTGCCTTTCCTTCTTTAATGATCATCTTTAACTCATTTTTATTGTTCACGTTATGTTTAGCGACTTTTTTCTATTATATTGACCATACATTTTCTATTATATTAATGTTAGATGATAGTGGTGGGGTATTAAGACACGCCAAACAATTTTGAAATAACCATTCTCGTCCAGTACACTGAAAGTTTTGGGTTGCTGTAGTAAAAAAATTGAAAATTGTGTTGAATGTTTAATTTTTCAGCACTATATTGTAGGAACTGTTTTAAAATATTGAAACAGTAATACTAACCCATTGAACCATCACTAAAGTGTATTTTGATGACCTTAACAAAAGACATGCAACCCCAGAACATCACGTAGTGATCATCCTGTTAAACTGTAAATTTCAAATTCTTAAATTTTAATCCTTCTTTAGGTTTTCTCTTAAAGTTATTTTCCCATTTGATGAAGAAAGGGTAAATTTCGTTTCATCAGCCAATAATACTGACTTCACGCAGATCATTCATTTTTTAAGATGCTTCTGAGTGAATTCCATTCTTAATTTTCTTTTTAGGGGTATATTCCGAGCTGTTCTCCCGTGCAAATTAACTCTCCTTAAAACAGATCGTATCTTTTTTGTGCAACATTGTTTTTTGATGTCTTATGAACTTCTATTGTTAACTTTGAAGCACTTAATTTGAGGTTTTTGGTGCTTGTTCTTAAATCCGCTCCTTATCGTATTAAGTAAAAATGTTGTTATAAGCTTTTGTTAATTTATTTAAGGCCCTATTTTATTTTAGTATAATGCTTTATAATGTGTTGAACTATTCCTTGACCCTTTTGACCATTTTAACAATTTTCCATAGTTTATTATTATTTATTATATTATTAAAATGGTTAATCATCATTTGTGACTTCTCAACTATGGTATGACGGTCCGCACAGCTTTTTTGTGTCTGTTTTACAAACATTTGGCATAAATAGTATGGCACAAAATTAAGATTTACTATTATAAACATCTAATAATTGGCGAAATCGGAAAAATTCTTTCGTAATTCCGATAATGTGAGCAAGTACTGCAGCCTGCATCCTGTTGAGCTGTGATGCTGAATTTAGCGGTTTCCACAAATTTTCATTTATATTTTGGTTATTGTCAGCATTGTATTCATATTTTTCTAGGAGTAAATTACATATACATACCCCTATTTATAACAACCAACATTTGCTCCAGTTTTCATTTGCTTATTTTTATATGCTCTTTTATAATAAAGTATGATAACTGCATCATTTAAGATGAGTCACTGTAAATTCCATGACAGGTAATTTTGTATATAACACGCAGTTTTGCTAAGGTCAGCCATCGAACAAGGTAATTGCATTATTTATTATCAAAAATAACTTTTAATACCTATAGATAGTTGCACAAAGTTAAAATTAATGGGTCATTTTTATCTATATGTTTTCATTATTCTACAAAAGTTTTTTTGCAGAACTTATGGTACATTTATTTCTAACGTTTCTAAAGGTAATATATTCCACTTTTCTAGGTAATTATTACTTGGTCCAGTAGTTGGTTTTAATGTTAGAATATAAATTCTTAACGTTACATTTTTTGACAGAAATTCGTCAATTGGAATGTAAAATTTAATAAGTTAATGGCTCTTACATTGATTTTTTTTGTGTCTTACAATAATATTTTGTTTATGGAGTAATTGAAATTATTCATTTGTTGCAGCTTAATTTTATTAAGGACGTTTCAAGGAAACTATTCCTTATTTATTAAATGATATAAATACATTTATATTGCCTAGCTTAAATTATTAAAAATTAGTAAATATCAATTCTACAGAAGCAACCTACATGATAATCTTATGAAATTAGAACGAAAGATAAATTGGTAAATATGAACTAAATAAAAAAAAATAACGAATATTTTTTTATATTATAATTATTAGTTTTTTATAATTATAAGTTCAGCTCAACATTTTTGACCAAGTTTAGTGCATCTGCAAACATTCATTTTAGTGGCACAGCTTTTTCCAGGCTTTTCCTTCAAATAACTGAATATTTAAAGGAAGATACACGAAATATTGAACTGAATGAAACGTCATAAGTACTCTTTTTTTAGAATAGCTTCTAATATTCCTCCTCAATTTTGCTGGTTTTCATTTATGCACGATCGTTGCGTTGGTCGTGGTTTGCTCTATTACTGAGAAATGTCAACAAACACGGCTTTTTGTTGTAAAAATGATTATATCTCGGATAATTTTGCACTAAATCAGTTGTAATCGGCTTTTTGGAGAAGAGCTTTTTCTAGATGATGATACCATTTCCTGCATTTTTAAAATTCGATTAAATCCCACATTCGTCATTGAGAAACGATTATCAATCGCCGCAGATCGCAATTGTTAGCCGATTTTTGCCATTATTGTTTATGTGGATTCGGAATTTCTCAGAATAGAACCTTATTGACTTTGGAAATAACTGGTAAAACAGCTTAAATGTTACTAAAGAAAAACAAAGTTTATTAAAGAAAAATCAAACTTTGGAATCTCAGATTTTTATAACTTTTATACACATTGTTCAGGATTGTTCGTTGTTTTTATTTTAATTTGGGCGGAATTTTGTGTACTGAATATTTCGAATATTCGGCCAGAAATATCTGGCTACCGATTACTATCCGGGCAATTGGATTGTTTGTTGAATTAGATTGTTTTTGATTAATCGAAGGATCACTACACTCGCGGTGGATGAAATAAAAACAGAGGTTGGGTTTATTAACATTCTCATTGTGTTTGTTAGCTACTGTCCTTAAATAAAATTTATCCTTTCTTGTAACAGGTCCTAACAAGAAAACTGGGCTAGGGTAAATCGATAGGTAGTATAGTCGTATATACAAAGACATCGGAACACACATTGTGATTCAAGTTCCTTTTAAGTACAGTGTAAAAGAGCAAGGTGTAATTCTCTTTCTTTTTTGGAGAAAAATTAATTTAACGAAAAGAATTTTCTTTTCATTTCATAGAAATTGTTTTGTGGTCTTTGTTCAAATGATGACAAAGTTATGACAAGCATATCAAAGCTGATACGTCGAATTTATTTATTTTGGGAACTGCCATTACCCAAGAATAATAACCTCTGCTGATATTAAAATACCTGAAAACAAACTAGAAAGTACAAAATCTTGAACCTAGCATACCGAAACAAAATGTACTGTACTCTAACGGGCATGGAAATGGAAGCTGCACAAATTACGCACTGACTTTTAGCTGATAATTTAGTCTTAAAATCCTTACAGTTAATTCACTAAACATTAAACCACCCTAACTGGTGATATGGGAATTGCAATATGATGAGAAATATTTTTTGCTAAATGCATGTATGATGAGGTATGTTTATGTTAGGAATAATTTTAGAGATAAAAGTAGATTTTTATGCATTGCAAAAATTTTATTTTAGCTTACAGAGTTCAATTTGTAGGATATTTAAATTATTATTTAAATAATTGAAATGGTTTATTTTTGAAAATACATACATAAATTATAAGATATTTAAATTTTTGACAAACAACCAATTAAATGTTCTGTAATTAAACAGTTAAACGTGTTTAAAATTGAAAATATTTACAACCGCAACCATAGACTAGTTTCGGCCTTCCTTGGCCTCATCAGCATGATACAGTCGTCACCGTTAGTCATTCGTGACTAACGGCTTTAAGTTGGAAGTGTATACAACCACCGTACCATGCTGATGAAGCCAAGGAAGGCCGAAACTAGTCTATGGTTGCGGTTGTACATATTTTCAATTTTAAAAACGTTTAACTGTTTAATTACAGAACATTTAATTGGTCGTTTGTCAAAACTAGATGAAAGTAAAGTCACGCCGAGGACGTTTGTATCTATGGAAGTTGCGATGCAACCCGTGATACAAGCTTTGCCTCATCTACGTGAACTTTGCAACTGCAGTCTGGTTTTCATTAGATTCTAATGAAATTAGATTTCAATTGCATCGTGATAAACTTGTATATATTCGTATATAGAAGGCTTATTATCTCAGTATAAGATATTTAAAATTCTTAACACGTCACTTCATAACATCAGGACTCCGTAACCTAAAATAATTTTCTTTATAATTCAAGACTAGTCAATAATGATCCAAAAAAATAGATTTTTATGTGTCGAGCTTAAAGACGAAATTTCTGCTTTTCTGCGAAAATGTAATTGTAAATTGCAAAATCAATTCCCGTGGTTTGCACTTTTGGTTTTACCAACCATTTTTACCTATTTTGCTGCATAAAATAAACGATTCCCTTTAATGCATCTTTTCATAGGTTGTAATAAAAAGAATATTTTCAATTGACTTCGAAGTAAAGTTTTAAAATACTTGGTGAAAATACGCAATAAAACACAATGGGAGTGTCGATTATATTACTAATTTTAAAATGAAATAAAGTTTAAGCTGAAGTGGAGTAGACATATATATTTAAAAAAAAACTTTTAAAAACTGCACTTTCTTGACGCAACATTAGTCTGGATCAAGGGTAAATCAAATATGAACCGAAATTTGTTTTTAAGAATTTATTGGTACAAGATACATATATGAAAGTTATTAACTATTTTTCTAGAAAATCTTCTGATTTTGTTATGCATTTTTCTCAACGGACTGGAGTTTCTTAATGCCATGAGCTATTCTTAAATTTCCATAATCCAGAGTTTAAAGTAGACGAAACAGATATTGGAAAAACCGTAAGATTCATAACTGTGAATAAAATTGTGCGGAAGTTGATTTCTTGTAAGGACAATTTCGTTACATTCCATAATCACCTATTATTGTAAGTATTACTATTACATACTGGAAATAAAGAAGTTACAAACTACTTTATACACGTCATCATAAATTCATAAATATGTTCAAGTTCTTATAAGATACACTATTTAAAATTTGGAAACAAGATCTAATGCCTTTTCGTTTTTAGAAAACAGGATAATGATTTTGCCAACAATCATTTTAATAGCAACACAAATATTTTTTGTGTTCACTGTAAGGGTACCAGATAACCCTTGCCCTCAAATATTCAATTATTATCGTCACAGAAATGGGTTATATTTTGGCCAAATTATTCTTCCTTATGACGGTCGAGGTGTTCTAAAGCTTGGAGTTAAGGTTTCTCTTGAAGGAATTTATAATAAACCGGTATGTGGTTTCATTAGCCTAAAACTAGAAAAAAATATCACGTGTTTTTCTAATTTTAGAAACTAGGTCTGATTCTTGAGACTCCTAAAGAAGATCTCAGGCATGGGGATAGAGCAACGTACCAAGTAGTATTCCCTGTACAAGATGTGTTACCTAAGGTTACTAAAATTACCTTTAATGGTGTTAGTCATTGCAATGGAGCTCCTGAACCTTGTAAGTCATATGTTTGATTCCTAATTTGCATATAATAATGATGCTCGCTTACGCATTACATAATAAATATTTAAATTAATTATTATTATTGCACCAATCGTATTGCTCTGAATATTTATATTTATTTCTATATTATAGCTTAGAAAAAGTACTGATATCATTGTGAGGAATTCTTATCGCTAACTATTTTCCACTCGGAAATCTATTTGCAAATTTGTTGAACTAAATATTTAAAACTCGCTAAGCATTTTTGAAAACGTTAAGTCACGCAGAAGCAGATGAATTTTAAACGTGATTCCATAAAATCAGACGAAAATGGATATTTAGAAGACGCAGCCGTTTTTTAAATAGCTAATAAAAGTAAACCCAATCAGTAAAGTAAATTGGGTGAATACCTGGCCATACACAAATGTATCTGATCTGCAAATTTAATCCGTAAAGATATATCTGCGCACTTGGCTCGTTACATACCAAATACGTTGCTTTCCACTAACATATATATCTGTACACATATTATATCCTTCAATTAAATCTGTCAGTTAAAAACTTCACGTTAGTGGGCTAATACTCATCACTTTTGTACGAATTGGACTCGACTTGCTATATGTTTGTATGCACCCGAGATTTAGCTGGTGTTATCTGGAATTGTTTAATAAAAGATGTTAAAGTCAGCCGCTAAACTCGCAGAAGACCCAAATTTTGAAGACTGTTTTGAATCGAGTAGTGATAATAGTGATAATAATTCAGAGGATGCTACTGACGATAATGGCAAAACTACCGTTGCGAGTGGTTACATTGCTCCAAATGGTCTGGATTGGAGTTTGAAACCTTCAGCTACAAATAAAATCCAACGATGGAACATTATTCGGCGTGCGCCAGGTCTGGTGAGAAAGCATATGTCTGCAATATCAAACGAAAAATGTCAGTTATTTGTAATTCCAGCTATTGTTCAGGAAATTGTTAACTGAATCAATTTAGAAGGAAAACGTGTTTACTGGGTAAAAGGAAAACCCTGGAAAATTATAACGGCTAATGAACTTCTAGCTTTCTGTGGTTTACTTATTTATGCGGGAGTTGACAGATGCTGGAACGTTCCCACGAGAGAACTATTTTGTGGTAAATTTTCACATCCTATATATCGAGCAACCATGTCTCTATTTAGCTTTGAAGAAATACGAAAGTTGGTCAGATTTGACGACAAGAGAACTCGGAAAACGTGTTTGCTAACCGATAAATAAGCATTGGTATCCTATATTTGGGATCTAGTGCAGTGCAGCGTCCTGCGTCATTCCGGATACTAATGCAACTATAGATGAACAACTCGTTGGGTTTAGAGGTAGATGCAGATTTGTTCAATATATGCCAAGTAAATCGGCAAAATATGAAATTATAATTTTTTGGCTGTGTGAATCCAAGTCTGGTTATACAATGGATGGTTTAGTCTATGTTGGTCGCCAGCCCGAAGAACTTCTACATTAAAACTTGGGGTTTGAGTGGTACAAACTCTCGTGCGTAGCGTTCACAATTTTGGTCTCAATCTTACGACGACAATTTTTTCACTAGTGTTCCACTAGTTAATTATCTATTGAATAAAAATATTGCCGTTGAGGGTATTACGTCAGAATAAAAGTGACATTCCAAAAAAAATGAAAGCCTCAAACGATCGTGTAGTCTACTCTTCCTTGTTTTGCTTTCGAAATCACTTATCCATCGTAAGTTACGCATGTAAAAATAACAAATGCGTAATTCTACTAAGCATCATGCACCAGGATGCAACTATTAATGATAACACTAAGAAAATACCTTAAAATATCTCTCATTATAATAAAACAAAGAGCGGTGTTGACATTATGGATGAAATGGTGTCAACATACACGTGCAAGAGGCAAAGTAAACGATGGCCCGTGCCATTTTTTTTCAACATGATTGACGTTGCAGCTCTCAATGCATATATAGTCTTTACGAAGGAAAATGAAAACTACAACAAAGTACTGAGCCACAAATGCAGAATATTTCTGAAAGATTTAGCCATGGAACTAGTGATACCACATATGCATAGAAGATCTTCAAACGCTAACCTTCGGCGTAATGTTCGAGGATATATGAGCAAATTTATTGATGTCGCTGTTCCGTTGGCTTCTACCACAAGTGCAGCGAAAAAGTTGTTCAGTGTGCTCCTCAAATATTGATCGTAAAAGTACATGCTTTTCTGATTCTTAGAAACTTTTGTTTAAATAATGTTTAATTTTATGTTTAATATCACATTTGTAAAGCAGCCGTATAGATACATTAAGTTCAACTTCAATATATTTCCTTCAGTCGTGATTATAACCCAGCCCTCAGTAGCTTGAATTATGTAAATGCAGATATTTTATTGGTTAAGTGTCCTAGGGTTAGAAAAAGGCTATCGTTCTCGCTAAAAAAAGATAAAACGTGTGGTTTTATTTGAAACAAAACATACTGAATCCGAATATGCATTTAGGAAACAAAATAAATATCTACACTAATAATCAAATGTTATTGTAACTTCATAATTTTTTGTAACGATTTTTTAGTGCAAATGCAAGGGGTTACAAATTTCTGGGCTGGACAGACGGTTAGATTGAATAAATATACAATTGCAAGTGGCCTTGGTTTAACAGATAACACAATAAGTACACAGCCGTACAGGAACCCATATTCACCGTCGTACAACGCGGATCCGACCACAACATACCCAACAAATCCGTCCCCCTACAGACGAAACCCTTACGAGCCAACTTACCATCCAGATCTAAGTGAAGTTACTACAGTTAGGACGAATTCGATTCCTTATCCTTATGGATATGTACAACACAATCGACCAACCTCAATACATAGGCCACCTACTTATACAAGACGAAGACGAGGTAAAAGCTTTTGAATTGATACTGGCTCAATATTGTTGAATTTTAAACTTTTTTTAAAGTTTAATCCACTCCCAAACCTCATTAGGCCTTTGCAGCACTGAGAGTATGATTTTTTTCTAACTTTGTGAATTTAAATTAAAAAATTCTGTGCAAGATAAAGTCTGCCGATTAGTCCGTGGCTCGGCCTTGTCCATTAACGCAAAGTTAATACCGTTGATTTGATATGTGTTATATCTAATTCGTCGAGTAATCCGGTGGTGTATGGGCTGCTAATAAAATTCACGTTAAAGTCAGTAATGATTCTTGACAAGGAGCGTAGATTCAAAAAATAATCTTTACTTAGCTAATGGTGACCTGCAGATTCGGTTCACTATTATAGTGGAGCTATAGAGATGCACACAAAATGAATTTCATAAATTAAAATTATTTCTGTTCCCCTAAAAATAAACTGTTATAATGTTTGTTATACCATTTTGTTGATGAAAATTGTTTTTGGAGATCAAATAAATGATTAGTTATAATTAGAGACCTGATTTCATGCATTTGCATATTTGAATATGCAAATGCATTTTTAACTCACATATTTCACCTAAAATCTAATGATGTTTTACAATTTTTTTCGATGTGTACCTAATGATTGAAGTCTTACTAAACACTTGGTTAAAGCAGTCGATGAAGTGTTTATATTCAACTAAATGAGAACCATTTTTTCTTCAAAATTCTGCCTTTTTTGAAAAATTTGTCCATTCTTAAAATTTGTCCATTTTTTTCATAATTCAAGTTTGTAAGATATTTTAAATTTTTACCAGATTTTGTCTTTTTCCTTGAAATTTCTTTCTTTAGATTTGACTTTCTTTCAAAATTTTGTTTCTCAGTTTCAAGGGTTTTCTTGAAATCTCGTTTTTTCAAAACGTTATTTTTTCAACATTGGATTTCTTGAAAGTTTCGGCTTTTATATCAACATTATATTTATTACGGTTGTAAAAATCTCAATTTTCTTCTTCGAAATTAATCTTTTTTGATAATTTCGGTTTTTATTTTTGTTCAAAATTCATCTTTTCCACGAACAAATATTCTCAAATTTGACAATTTTTTTCAAAATTTAATTTTCTGTGGGAAATTTTTATTGTTTTCTCGCAATTTCGCTGTTTTGCTCGAAACGCCTCTTTTTCGAGATTTTTGACTATATTTTGAAAAAACATTTTTTTTCCCAAATTTGCGTTTATTTCAAAATTCGACTTTTTTTAAAATTGACTTCCAAACTGGAAACAATTAAAAGCAAAGGGGACAAGATTTGTATATTATTTATTGAAATTAGAAGCAAATTTGTTCAAACTGGAAGCAATTGGAAACAAATTTGTCAAAATTAATAGCATTATTATTTAAAGTTACATATTTTAAGCTCTTTATGTTGCACGTAATCCGGTCTCTAGTTATAATGTTTTATTTAAACTGCATAAAAATACAGGGTGTTACAAAAGTCCGGGCCGCTACTTCAGGAGCATATTCTACACATTAAAATATGAAAAATGTTGAAATACATTTTTTTCTTTAAATTGCCTCCTAACGGAGATATGACCATTTAAAGATGGCGCCCCTAAAGTGGTTTTTTTACTACAAAAAGTTAACGGTTAGTAGCAAAGTCATGAAATTGGGCAAGCAGTTAAAGAATTGGATTAGGCATATTCTCATGTAACATATTTTTTAAATAAGCAGTAGCGTGGTGTGTAGGGGGTTGCCCGCGATTATTTTTTGCCGTAACTTTTTTGTATTGCAATATTTCGACACAAAAGTGCCATAATCGTAAAAAGCAACATATTTTATACAAAAAAGGTACTCTTTCTCAAAGTCGCTAAAAGTAACCGTTTCCGAGAAAAAAGCGTTTAAACAAAATTGTTGCATTTATTAGAATTCGTTTTGCAAATTTCTAATTTATCCACTACTAACTGCATTGATATAAAAGTAGTACAAAATTAAGAAAAAAAAAATCAAAGCAAGTGTTCGAAATTACTGCCCCCTGCAGCAATACATTGCTCGGCTCGTCTTCTAAGGGAACTCCTTACTCTTTCGCAAATGCCTGGTGTATTGTGAATCTGGTTGAACCCATTTTCAATTCGTTCACGAAGATCATTGATATTGTCAACAGGTGTGGAGTAGACGATCTGCTTTAGATGTCCCCATAAGTAGAAATCGAGTGGGTTGAGGTCAGGAGACCTAGCTGGCCATGGTATCGGACCTCCTCGACCTATCCATCGTTGATGATAGTTGTTATTCAAAAATTCCCTAGCAACTGCACTAAAATGGGCAGGTGCCCCATCGTGCATTATCCACATTCGCTGTCTTGTTATGAGTGGAACATTTTCAAGTAACACGGGTAACTCTGTTTGCAAAAAATGTCTATATGATGCTCCTGTTAACCTATGAGGTAAAAAAAACGGTCCAATTATAGAGTCCCCTATTATTCCTCCCCAAATGTTAAGTGAAAAATGTTGCTGATGTCTCGACTGAATAACTGCATTGGGATTTTCAACTTGCCACTGATGAATGTTGTGAAAGTTAAGTATCCCGTTTCTGGTAAAACCCGCTTCGTCCGTAAATAATATGAGCGATGGAAAGTTCTCATTTTCAGGGATCTTATGCAATAGCCAGTTGCAAAATTCTATTCTTGGAGGATAATCAGCAGCAAGTAACCCTTGCACTCTTTGAAAATGATAGGGGTAAAATTGGTAAAATTTCAAAATTCGCCAGATAGTTACGTGATTTACTCCTTCGGCTAAAGCAAGTTGTCTAGTGCTGACACATGGATCTTTTTCAACTCGCTGAAGCACACGCTCCTCTAAATTAGCAACTTCTGCGTTTGGCCTTCCAACACGTTCGCCTTTGAAAACAAAATTTCCTGTTTCACATAAACGAGCATGAATTTTCTGGAACAATTTTTCTCCTGGTAGGTGTCTATTAGGAAAACGTTCAGCATAAAGCCGTCTTGCTTCAGCACGATTACAATTTGCAAGCCCGTACATTAAATGCATATCGGCCATTTCTTGATTTGAATAGTCCATTTTATCAAAATAATGAAAAGTTAAAAAACTACTACACCTACTATTGACAACAAAAACTGCTAAAGTTTACAGCTTACGACCAAATTTTATCAGTGACACAACGTCAATCTCTGGCAGATATTGTCAAGTACAATTGTTTTCTTTACGATCAGTTTGCATGACCAACTTATTTTTTCTTATACAAATTAGTTAGAATTTCGAAGACGGGATAGGATTATTTAAATGCCTTTTTCTCGGAAACGGTTACTTTTAGCGACTTTGAGAAAGAGTACCTTTTTTGTATAAAAAATGTTGCTTTTTACGATTATGGCACTTTTGTGTCGAAATATTGCAATACAAAAAAGTTACGGCAAAAAATAATTGCGGGCAACCCCCTACACACCACGCTACTGCTTATTTAAAAAATATGTTACATGAGAATATGCCTAATTCAATTCTTTAACTGCTTGCCCAATTTCATGACTTTGCTACTAACCGTTAACTTTTTGTAGTAAAAAAACCACTTTAGGGGCGCCATCTTTAAATGGTCATATCTCCGTTAGGAGGCAATTTAAAGAAAAAAATGTATTTTAACATTTTTCATATTTTAATGTGTAGAATATGCTCCTGAAGTAGCGGCCCGGACTTTTGTAACACCCTGTATATAAACATTATTATTTTTATAAATAAAATGCCCTCTACAGTCTTTAAAAGTATTCTATTACTTTCTCATTACAAACGTCTGTTTCTTGCACCATATTTTTCTTGACGGATATCATCCCGAAAGAATTTATAGGATATCCTGATATTATGTAAGCAACTTTTAATTCTTTTTACAGTCGAAAAGCCACACTCTGATTCTGCTGTTGTTATTGATGTGTGAAAAATTATATTTAGTTATTTCTCTGGTTCAAAAAATGTTTAGTTAAATTATTTTGTTATATAAATGGTAGTAAATTTACGGCGACAATAATATTCACAAAATCCGGTTATGAATAAATAACTTCCAGTTCTGGTTTTAATCGGGGCGTACGTTCACATGCATGTAGAACAGCCAATTATACATTCGAAAATATTAACTGTAAAAATAATATCTACAAATTAATTAATGAAGTTGTTCGATCATTAAAACAATATCTACATCTGAAGCTAAAATTAAATATGCTATTAATTAAATCTGTTGAGAAAAATCTGACCAACAGTTTAAGTGTAGTTAATTTATAAAATTTGGATAATTTGACATGTAGTGTTGTAGATATTTTACTCCAAATAGTCAAAAAATCAATAAATTATCTGTCAGCCAGGGAGAATCACATTACTTACACTAAAGAAATAAAATTTTTATTGCTATCACTGCACATTTCTTCTCAGCCTTAGCTTTTTATGTTAGTGGTACCGACGAAAGATTATTGATATTGACTTAACAACATTTTTAAACTTTGAAAGCCTTTACTCTGATTATATAATTCTTCTTCTGATTGATAATTCTTTCTAAGTTAACATTTTTTGTTCTGTACAAAATAAGACGTTCTGTCAGTCATCCGTCCATGTGTAACTCATTACTGGAGCTGGGATTATATGCAAAATGCATATAAAGTGCATATGTGCATATTTAGACATTTTTCAAAAAATGCATATGCAGTATTTTTATTTGGCATATTTCAGGTTTTTTTATAAACTGGTATGATAAATTTGTTTTTGTTCATTTAGTATAAAACCAATCAAGTTAGATAATTAAGCCTTAATTTAAAATAAAGGTGTGTTAGATCTACATATCTTGTTTTATATAAAGTATGTTCATCAAGAAACGTTTCTCGGTTTTAGAAAAACTATTAAAGATTTTTTAATTTTTACTTTTTGACTGAAAGTACGTTAAAAAGCTTCCAGCGCAACTACCTATTACATGGTTCAATCCCCATGGCTTTCCAGAATAGCCTAGCACCCTTTGGGCATACTTTCTACCAGCTATTCAGCATATCCTAGGAGTAATAAGCGCCATATCTCTCTGATTTTACGTGAAAGCTGCTTGAGGATGAAGACACGTGTTTCTTCAAGCTTCCTCTTTGCAGTGCTCCAAACAATTTTCATTGGATTATCATCAAGAGACTATGAAGTTACGATGCCAGTTTCTGCTCCCTACGTGGTACAGAGGTGACTCCGATGTTTTGGATCATTGTCCTCCCCTAAAATACAGTCTTCGCTTTTGACACCAAACATCTTCTGGACAGGCTTTAGAAAACCACAGTTATAAATAATGACGATTTTCTGAGCATCCCAGTTCTGCATAAAGATCTCTAAACTCCTAAAACCGTGCTCAGGGTAACATCGCCAAACATGGAGTTTTACTGAGTGTTTGATGGTTCACTGAAGCAATCGCTCACCAGCATACCTTATGGAAGCACATGCCTAGAACGATGCTTTGTTAGAAAAAAATTACATTGAATTAATCCAATCAAGATTCTCGACAGCCCAGATCTTGCATTTTTTCCTGTAGGTCTTCGAAAACAACGGATTTTGCCTTGTGCTTCGATATTATATGCTTTTCTCAGCCAAATGGTATTTATGCTGACACCAATTCCTCTATTAGCTAGCTTGGCTTTGGTTTCACGTAACTGAAGAGTAGGATTGCGCTTAAACGGCTGTAAGATGACTTTATCCTGCTATTTTATTGTTATTCTGATTTGCCACGATCCGGAAGATCTTCGTTGGCTTTACAAGATTCAACCCACCTCTTCACAAATGTCTTCGACTTTTTTAAATATTTAGCAGCTGCACAAGTCTATGGAAGCCAAACCATTAACAGTTTTTGAAAAATCGAGGAACGTTTCTTATTAAACAAATTGTACGTAAATGTATTCATATTTTCCCTGTCTATTAATCCTTAACACTGCTATTGTTTGAAATTTTTTATGGAAATAAATGCATATGAAATATTTTATTGCGCAAATTTTGCAAGTATTTTAGGGCATATTGCATGCATATTTTTTACTTTTTGCTGCATGTAACCCCAGCTCTGCTCATTAGGAGATGATGAGACAGAAAACCCAAATGTTGAATGTTGAAGACTGTTTTGGATGGAGTAGTGATGTTAGTGACAATAATTCAGAGGATGTTATTGACGATATTGGCGAGTGGTTACATTGCTCCAAATGTTCTGTATTGGAGTTTGGAACCTCCAGCCACAAATAAATTCCAACGATGAAACATTATTCGGCGTGCGCCAGGTCTGGTAAGAAAGCATATGTCTGTAATATCAAACGAAAAATTTCAGTTATTTGTAACTCCAGCTATTGTTCAGGAAATTGTTAACTGTATCAATACAAAAATTGGAAAATTATAACCGCTGATGAACTTCTTGCTTTCTGTGGTTTACTTATTTATGCGGAAGTTGACAGATGCTGGAACGTTCCCGCGAAAGAACTATTTTGTGGTAAATTTGCACATCCTATATACCGAGTAACCATGTCTCTATTTAGTTCTGAAGAAACACGAAGGTTCGTCAGATTTGACGACAAGAGAACTCGGAAAACGCGTTTGCCATCCGATAAATAAGCATTGGTATCCCATGTTTGGGATCTAGTGCAGTCATTCCGGAAACTAATGTAACTGTAGATGAACAACTCGTTGGGTTTAGAGGTAGATGCAGATTTGTTCAATATATGCCAAGTAAACCGGCAAAATATGGAATTATAATTTTTTTGGATGTGTGAATCCAAGTCTGGTTATGCAATGTATAGTTTAGTCTATGTTGGTCGCCAAACCGGAGAACTTCCACATAAAAACTTGGGGTTTGAAGTGGTACAAACTCTCTTGCGTAGCGTTCACAATTTTGGTCCCTATCTTACGATGGACAATTTTTTCACTAGTGTTCCACTAGCTAGTGAATAAAAATATTACTGTTGTGGGTACGATGTCAGCATAAAAGTGACATTCCAAAATAAAATGAGAGCCTCAAAGATCGTATAGATTACTCTTCCTTGTTTTGCTTTCGAAATCACTTATCAATCGTAAGTTACGCATGTAAAAAGAACAAATGCGTGATTTTACCAAGCACCATGCACCACGATGCAACTATTAATAATAACATTAAGAAAATACCCTAAATTATCTCTTATTTTAATAAAACAAAGAGCGGTGTTGATGTTATGGATGAATTGGTGTCAACATACACATGCAAGAGGCAAAGTAAACGATGGCCGTAGCATTTTTTTTTAACATAATTGATGTTGCAGCTCTCAATGCACATTTAGTCTTTACGAAAGAAAATGTAGACTACAACAAAGTACTGATCCATAAATGCAGAATATTTCTGAATGATTTAGCCACGGCACTAGTGATACCACATATGCAGAGAAGATCTTCAAACGCTAACTTTCAGCGTAATGTTTGAGGATGTATGAGCAAATTTATTAATAGCGCTGTTTCGTTGGCCTGTACCACAAGTACAGAGAAAAATTTGTTCAGTGTGCTCCGCAAATATTGATCGTAAAAGTACAATGATATGTACTAATTGTAAAAACAATATCTGTAATGAGCAAAGTATTAGAATGTGCACTACATGCTTCTCCGATTCTTAGAAACTTTTGTTTAAATAATGTTTAATTTTATGCTTAATCTCACATTAGTAAAGCAGCCGTATAAATAAATTAAGTACAACTTCAATATATTTCCTTCAGTGGTGATTATACATGATCTTGTAACCCAGGCCTCAGTGGCCCGAATTATGTTAATGCAGATATTTTATTGGTTAAGTGTCCTAGGGTTAAAACAAGGATAACGTCCTCGCTAAAAAAAGATAAAACTTGTGGTTTTATTTGAAACAAAACATACTAAATCCGAATATGCATTTAGGCAACGAAATAAATATCTACACCAATAATCAAATGTAATTTGTAACTTTATAATTTTTTGTCACGATTTTTTAGTGCAAATGCAAGGGGTTCCAAATTTATGGGCAGGACTGACGGGTAGATTGAATACACATACAATTGCAAGTGGCCTTGGTTTAACAGATAACACAATAAGTACACAGCCGTACAGGAAACCATATTCATCGTCGTACAGCGCTGATCCGACCACAACATACCCAACAAATCCGTCCCCCTACAGAAGAAACCCTAACGAGCCAACTTACTATCCAGATCTAAGTGAAGTCACTACAGTTAGGACGAATTCGATTCCTTATCCTTATAGATATGTACAACACAATCGACCAACCTCAACACATATGCCACCTATTTATACAAGACGAAGACGAGGTAAAATCATTTGAATTGATACTTGCTCAATATTGTTGAACTTTAAACTTATTTTAAAGTTTAATCCACTCGTAAAAGGTAACCCCATTAGGCCTTTGCAGCAGTGAGAGTAGGATTTTTTTCTAACTTCGTGAATTTAAATTAAAAAATTGAACAAAATTTTTTTCGGAGAGTTTGTCTTGCTTCTCAACATTTAAATGAATTTCGAGTTTCTTCTCAATACTTTATTTTCTATTTCTATTTTTTCTAAAAACATCTCTCTCTCTCTCTCGCTTTTTTTCTCGAAATTTCAACTTTATCTTTGAAGTTTCTATTGTATTATTTGCTTAAAAGCTTGGGTTAGGCGAAATTATAATTTGGCACAAGTTTAACTTAAAAATTTTCAATTTGGTTTTCAAGGTTTTAACATTTTCTCCGAATATCGATTTTACATGTATTATGTCGATTCTAAAACGAAAATTTTGACTTCTGATTCGAAATCGCAACTTCATTCTGAAAATTTTAATCTTTCGAAGTTTTGACTTCTGTAAAATTGAAAATTTCGACTTTAGGTGCAAAATTTGGAGTTTCCAGAACAAATCGTTATTTGGGTTTCGAGCTGTTTTTTTCATAGAACTCTGCCAAGGTGTTGAAATTGAAAGAACCCACAAATTTAAAAAAATGTTTCAAGTTTTTTATCAAAATTTCGTCTTTAAAGCGCCACCAACGCCGCCAACAAACACCACCAACACCACCAATACTACCAATACCACCAATACCACCAATACCACCAATACCACCAATACCACCAATACCACCAACACTACCAACACCACCAACACCACCAACACAACCAACACAACCAACACAACCAACACCACCAATACCACCAACACCACAGTATAAATATTAGCTTACGCATACAGTAGCGACAAGATGTGTCGGTACCTTTGATCTTGAATTAGCTAAAATCTTTGACTTCAGTGGAGTCAGCCATGTTGTGGATTGTGCACGCCTGCGAAAATTTAAATTTATTTATTAAACAAGACCATCACGTTTATTATTTTCAATAGTTTTTACGGTTTAAATTCTAATTTACTACTTTACAAATAGTCCAAAAATACTTGTTCTCGTGTATTTTTTAAATAATGTAAATTTTGTAATTACTGATAACCTGATAAGTATAAAGAATACACAAAGAAAAACTAAACACAGATTGTGACTGACGGCAAAATAACTTCTACAGGAAACAACTTGTTTATTTTTTTGTATAAAACTGGCAAACGCGAGTATAATAAAACAGTTTTTTTTAAAATAAAACAAATTGGGTGTACCCGAATATTACCGTTTGCCGTCTTTTGGAAATTAAAAAGCTGATTTTATCAAATTATTATTGTTGTTAGAGTTACATTTATAAAGAGAACGTATAAATTTTCCTATTTTCTCTTTAATTTGATTTCAACTTATTAGCGCAATGAATTATAACAAGACTGACATTTAAATAAAACTGATCCAGTGTTGCCAGATGACCTAAACATTATTCGCGAACAATCTCCTTAAAAATACCACAATTTGGATGAATATCTCTAAC
Source organism: Dastarcus helophoroides (assembly GCA_028583605.1). NCBI lineage: Eukaryota > Metazoa > Arthropoda > Insecta > Coleoptera > Bothrideridae > Dastarcus > Dastarcus helophoroides. The sequence goes on from CM053334.1 coordinate 29,854,179, forward strand.
CATATCAAATTTCTAGAATATCCATAAATGTACATAAATTATCTTCCATTTGTACCATGAATGAATAACATATGAACGTAAAATGATTTTCCCGAACACTTGGCAACTCTCAACTGACATTTAGTTACCCAACGACCATAGATCTTATTTCTGGTTATCATAGAACACTGCGACGTCATGTTCGGGATTGTGCAAATTGACGCATGAGCAAACAAAATTCGTGACAAAATTGTAGCACTTTGTTGTTACTGTATGCGTAAGCTAATATCTATACCGTGCCAACACCACCAACACCACCAACGCCACCAACGCCACCAACGCCATCAACGCCACCAACGCCATCCACGCCATTGACGCCATCGACGCCATCGACGCCATCGACGCCATCGACGTCATCGACGTCATCGACGCCATCGACGCCATCGACGCCATCAACGCCGTCAACGCCGTCAACGCCGTCAACGCCACCAACGCCACCAACGCTACCAACGCCATCAACGCCACCAACGCCACCAATGCCACCTACGGCACCTACGCCACCAACGCCACCAACGGCCACCAACACCACCACCACCACTACGTCCCACTAAACCTAAAAAGAAAGTAACATTTTTATAGGTATTTGCATATATGTAATACTTCTATATGGCGTGTTTTATCCCTTTGTTTGTGTCAAAAAGGCGCAATGGATATATATGTTTGTCTTTTTGGAGGACAGAATATATTAACCAATCCCAAAGTTTACTTTAAATATCCCTCTTCTCGGCAGCCGTCATTGTTATCATTCATTTATTAGTGTTCCCGCCCATCTTGTCATCTGTTCCGCTATAAACGAATGAATACTTGTCCTCGAAAAAATACGAAATATACTTTCATCTCACCTTTTGGACAAAGCATTTTGCGGTGCCGATTATACACCTATATGTAATACTTCTATATGGCGTGTTTTGTCCCTTTGTTTGTGTCATAAAGGCGCGATGGATATATAGGTTTGTCCTTTTCGAGCACAGAATATATTAACCAATCCCAAAGTTTATTTCAAATATCCCTCTTCAGGCAGTCGTAGCATTGTTATCATTCATTTATTAGTGTTCCCGCCCATCTTGTCATCTGTTCGCTATAAACGAATGAATGCTTGTCCTCCATATAAGTAATACTTCTATATGGCTAGCTCCCTATTCTCTTCGATAGTTTGTTCTGACCAAATCCGATAAAGATGGAACATGGCTAAATGGCGAGTATTGCGCATGAATAAACGAAATAAACCAATCGCTACGCGCGGGTTAAACGGGTGTTTATGTTTGGCCGTGCACAGCTGATTTGTAACACTTGCGCATAGCGACTCATTAATTCGTGTGAAGGTCAGCGAGAAAGAGAAGTCTTTCCCATAAGAAACGAGGAACTGGCCATATAGAAGTATTACATATATGGTTGTTTATAATCATATATGTAATACTTCTATATGGCGTGAGTTGTTTAATCGGCACTACAAAATGCTTTGTCAAAAAGGTGAGATGAATGTAATATGTCGTACTCTTTCGAGGACAACATATATGTAATACTTCTATATGGCCAGTTCCTCGTTTCTTATGGGAAGGACTTCTCTTTCTCGCTGACCGTCACACGAATTAATGAGTCGCAATGCGCAGGTACTACAAATCATCTGTGCATGGCTAAAGTCAGCTGTGCACGGCCAAACATAAACACCCGTTTAACCCGCGCGTAACGATTGGTTCATTTTGTTCAATTCATGCGCAAGAGTCGCCATTTATTCATGTTCCATCTTTATCGAATTTGGTTGGAACAAACTCGTGAAGAGAATAGGGAGCTGGCCATATAGAAGTATTACATATATGTACACAACACGTCATATAGAAGTATTACATATATGGTTATTTGCATAGAGAAAGGTTAAGAGTGTCAACTCTGTGTTTTTTATTTTGAAAACGGCCATCCCACGCAGGGACTGGAACTATTGCCATAAAATTAGGAACCTGTAATATCGACTGTAGCCACGTTACAGTTGCTCTGCATTACCGACTTATAAATTCAAATTTAAATCCAAAATTAATTTTAAATTGTTTTGAAATGTCCATTCAGTTGGATTCCACTACTGTATTTAAAGATTAAACAAAAGTGACCAACGTGAATGGAAATTTCAAAACAATTTCAAGTATGAGGTGTAAAAAAAGAAACTGCCATTTTAACATTAAATATTTTTATTAAATATGTATATTCATACATGTATATAAGTTCATATTTAAATAATTTTAAAATATATTTATCAGTTCAACTGCTTCAAGATTTCTCTAGAAGTTAAATATTGATACAGATGACTTATAATATACTGGATAGTGAATTTAACTAAAATAAATCAAGTAAAGCAGCGAAAATTTTTCCACATAATTTTTGGTTGATTTTTGTTGAAAGTTTGACACCTTTTAGGGTACAATTTTCTTACTACGAGGGGGTGTGTCTGCCGAAACAGATCGATTTTTATTTAAAACATTGCAACATTTTAGTCGTTTTTGCATTTTGCTCACTACGGGAGGTCAGAAAAAACCTTTTTTTTTCAAATGAAATATCTTGAATCCCCTGGTTGAATATCTAATCATCAAAGACAGAAATAAGAAAAAAAGTAGCTTTTAATGTTAACGAGGTCCATGTATGCTCTGGAGGCATTTGTTTGAGCAGTAGTGACAATAAGATATTTTGGATACATTTGTTTATCACTGTATTTTCACTGTAAAGTAGTAATAATAATATTCTCATTAGAAAGAAAGTATCATATAATAGTTTCTGACATATTATTAAGCAAACGATCCCACAAATACCTACAGATATTTTACAAAACGTTAGAAGTGAATTTTAGCATCATTTGAACTTTGTCAATGGGCAAATAGTGTATATTCGGATTACATTAAATCTTGTTTTTTAAAATGTTATCTTTTTCTTATTTTTGCTTTTGTAATCACAAAGGGGGATAGTGCACTATAAAGGGTTTACAAAACATACAATTTCATTAAAAAAACTGTTTATTGTTATAGTCGCCATTTCTATAAACATTCCGGCAGCTTGGGATTCACCAGTTTTTTTCCCTAATTCGGGGATGTCATTCCGATTGATACTTCACTTCCACAAATAAATAAAATTTTCTACTTACCAGTAATCCTCGCAGAGATCACTTACCTTATTTTCAACACTATTTAAAATTTTGCTCGAAGATGACTGATGTTTTCGTCCTCCATTCCATCCAAATCCAATGACAGTTAAATTTGTTTACATTCTCAGGCGCCACCGCACACAAATTTAGGAACTATACACATATATTTAATTTACATATATATGTATAAATGGGCGGTAGTTCCGGTTACTGCGTGGGAGGGCGCTACAAACAGTATATTTGAATTTCGTGCCAAAGTAGAACCCCCGTGGTAGGGGAAAACAGGGTTCTTTACGGTTTTGGTCATTTATGCAAGATCTGCACCACAAATCAAGCAATAATTATTTTCTCTTATTGATATGTCCAAGGTCGCCGCGTGATGGGATGACAATTTGACTGATTTCTATACCCGGGTTTCTTAAGTTTCACTTCGATGAATACACTTTTAAATTATGTAACTTTGACAAAACACCTTTTTTTTTATAGATTTTAAGACATTTTATTAATTCGAATTTTTAAGCCAAATTCTCATCTTTAACTTGGAATATATTAACGAATACAGTAACTTTGAAGAAATAACTCCAAATTTAAAAAAAAATCGTGAAATTTATTCTTTTAATTTATAACTCGTTATTAATTAAATATTTTCAATTGGAAGTCAACATTTTAGGGAAAAGAGAATAATTGCAATAATTGCAAATTTAAAATAAAAAAAAATAAATTTATTTAAAAAAATGTTTTCAAAATTTCAAGTTGAACTTGCTACTTTTTTCCTTCGATTCAAAATTTTATTTTTTTTAAATTGTTCCCAATAACTCGCGTTTCAATTGGAAAATTCGAGACATTTTTTTAACAAAATATTTATTATTCTAGTAATTTCAACTTTTTATAGACGTGTGGAAAATCTTTTTATTTTTAAAATCGTAACTTTTTCTCAAAATCTCGAGTTATAAATTTACAAGTTTATTCTTCGCTTCATATTTCCACTTTAATCACGAAATCGGAATTTGCTAGAAATCTTGTACTTTCGAACGAACTTTTCAGAAAAAATTGGAAATTTCGGTATTTAAAGTCGTGACCGTTATATTTTTTACTCTTCAGCTTGAAACGTGTCGTGAGCATTTCATATTTTTGCTTTTTTTACTCTTGTACTCAAATCGTCCGTTGATATTTTACCTGGTTATGCCCGTTATCTTAATCATTCCATTCCTATACCGACCGACTAATTCGCAACAGATAGGGTGCTGTACTGATTCATATTTTTCCACTCACGCCTACCTGTCAATTTACAGATTCAGTATGGGACGAAGTTAAGAAATACCTTATCTTTCCAAGAACATAAAATAAATCAGAATAATGGGGTTAAAAATTAGAAATTACTAAACGAATATAGAAAATTTTCAGAAATAACTCCAAATTTATAAAAAATTGCGAAATTTATTATTTTATTTTATAACTCGTTATTAATTAAATATTTTCAATTTGAAGTCAACATTTTAGGGGAAAAAGAGGACAATTGTTGCAAATTTAAAGTTTGAATTTTGGTAATTTAAAGCAAAAAAATAAATTTATAAAAAAAGCTTTTCAGAATTTCAAGTTGAATTTGCTACTTTTTTAATTCGATTCAAAATTTTATTAAAAAAAAAAATTCCCATTAACTCACCGTTAAATTGGAAAATTCGATACATTTTTTTAACAAAATGTTTATTATTCTAGTAATTTCAACGAGGGGAAAATTTCACTTTTTCTCAAAATTTCGAATTGTAAATTTACAAATTTGTTCTTCTCTTCATATTTCCGCTTTAATCACGAAATCAGGACTTTCTAGAAATTTTGTATTTTCGAACGAACTTTCAAGAAAAAATTGGAAATTTCGGTATTTAATTAAAGTCGTGAGTGTGATATTTTTTACTTTTTAACTCGAAACGTGTCGTGAGCATTTTATATTTTTTCTTTTTTACTCTTCAACTCAAATTGTCCTTTGATATTTTACCGGGTTATGCCCGTTATCTTAATCATCGCATTCCGATACCGACCGACTAATTCGCAATAGATGTGCTGCTCTACTGATCAGTGTTACCGCTTGCAAAATACGAAATTACTGACAAATTTTGATTACAGTTTCTAGCTTTTCCTAGCAAAATTTAAATGTTATATTTCTTGCATTTCCTGACAAATTCAAAATTAAATTGTATTTATAATATATTTGCTTTAATGAGCTTTTAACAAATCAATTTTAACAGAAGTTTATTTAGATCATATTATATAAAATATTTTTGTCATACTAAAACGTTTTTAGCTGAGGAGTGTTAGATCTTTACAACAAGGAGAAGTTCCGCTAGCAAACCAAAGTGACCCTCTTGGCTTACGAGAATTATGACAATAGGGACAAAAAAGCAATAGTTATAAAACTTGTTTATGTAATAAAAGCAGTTAAAATTATTGAAAACACTTGACTGAAAATTTAGAAACCCTGCCCTACACAACAAAGACATTGAATTGTACCCTAAATGCGCTTTGGTTTTCTCTGTACAACACATGTTTAAGATCCAATATTACAAGAGAATTGATGTCAAGGGGGGCACCTTGTAATAAAATTGCAAAATATGTAGTGTGTAAAAATCGCGAATCAAAATTCGAGGTTATTCCTTGAATTTCCTGGTTATAACTCAATACTAGCAAGTTTACTGGGAGGACCTTATATTCCTGGCTAATGCCAGTATTTATTGGCAAAACGGCAACCCTGGTACTGATTCATATTTTTTCACTCACGCCTACCTGGCAATTTACAAATTCAGTATGACCCGAAATTAAGAAAAACCTTAACTTTATAAGAACATAAAATAAATCGGAATAATTGGGTTTAGAAATATTAAATTTAAACTCGGAATGTTCACAAAACTATTGATTTAAAATATTTATCCAATATTTGAAAACTGAAAATATGCGAAATTTGGCAATTAAATTGAAAAATATAAGAGATTTTTGTTCATAATTTTGTTTTTCTATGGAAGTCAAAAATTTCATAAAAAATGTATTTCAATTTCTAAATTCAAATTTTCTACGGCAAAATTGAAATTTCAAGATCATAAACAAAACGAAATTGAAATCTTAACAACGAAGTTTTATGAAAAATTTTAGCTCTGTAACTAATAAGTTTGTGAAGAAAACTTAACCTTTTAAGAAAACAGATAAAAGACGATTTTTGACACAAAAGTTCAAGGAGCAACGGAACGAACACATTAGACAACACACAATTTTGACTACTAAATTCAAAACAAACAATTTCGATTTATTTTAGTTTTTGATATATATATATATATATATATATATATATATATATATACCGGTTGTAACAGGATCATGGTACACCCCTTATTTCTTCTTTATTTATAAAGATAAAATTTTCTTCAAAATTGCTACACTTCTTGACTGTATTCATAAAATTTAACATTTTTACATAAAATTTACATTCCTATTGTTGTCACTTTCGCTAAAACTGATGCCAACTTTTGATTTTTAAATAGAACACTCTGTATATTATTACACTTTTGGAATCTGCCTAATTTTCTGGATACAAGTGTAAGTTTTAAAGGATTAAACATTTTTTTGGTCCCATTTTATCTTTTGGTCTAGAAAGTCATGATTCATCCTAATTAACGCTAACTGACAACATAAGGGCTGCAAAAAAATTTAATTAGGAAAACTTGGCAAGTGCCTTTTTTTAAATTTGTTTTCCACAGCTATCTTATGTCCTTATTAAATAAATCTTCAAATAAATTGAAACCGAATATTTTGAATTCCTTTGACTGTAACTTCAGTTCTATTGATTTCACACCAAAAATAAGAATTGGGTTACATTGGCCATTAATTATACCTATTGGTGGTACCACAGTACCAATATGGTGCTATTTAGGAAAATGAAGTTATGACATCAAAACCATTTTTATTAGAATTAATTAAAATGAGCCATAGTCTTCTAGGTCGAAAAATAAAACGGACCAAAAAAATGTTCGATCCTTTAAAAATCAATTTTTTTTAGTTGCATCTATTCAGAAAATGTCAAAATTTGACATTTTATAAGTACATACATCAAGTATAGTAAATTTGAACATTTTATTTTTATAAATAAAGAAAATAAAGGGGGTGTACCATGATCCTGTTATACCTGATATATGGAATATATTGCAAAAAATCATCTACAAATTAACAATACTTCTACAGTTGATTGAATAATAATATTCATTCAATCAGCCCTTATATCTCCGTGTCCAAGATATAAATAAAAGTTTTGCACTTAAAAGACTAACAAAGTGATGCCCGATTTTTATTTCCAGGGTTAATTATAACAATTAAAATGTTTGCATTCTGTTATTTATCTACTGTTCATAAATACAGGTTGAACCAAATTTGATTTCCACTATAGAGATCTCGTAAAAAAATAGTTCATTTAACCCACTTTACCGCATTTGAAATATGACATGACATACATCAAATTAATCAGAAAAATATGCCAAATTCGAAAATGATAAAATCCAATATGGCGTCTATAAAAAATAACGAAGTTAATATAATTTTCTCGGAACCAGTTAAATTTAGAAAAAAATATTGTACACCAATGAAAAGGCTGTAAAAAACAACTAAATACATTTTTTGAATTTTTTTCAATCGAACTTCAAATAAACAAGTTACAGCTGATTTTTTAAAATGGCGATTTTCAGTTTTTTTTAAATAAAATCAAGACGAATTGGAATTCAATTGGTTTCTCAGCGGAATAATGTTAGGCATTAAATTCTGCACTACTTTTCCCATTTAGGCATTTTTATATCTGCAATGGTTTACGAGATTCCTGTAGTGGAAATCAAATTTGGTTCAACCTGTATATGATGAAAATAAGTTGACTCCTGTTCTGTCCCAAGCAAATCAAAACGGTCTGCTCTTCGAAAAGGATCATTTAATGATTCAGTTGTGATTACGTATAAATCTTATCAAAATGTTCATAATGTCAATATCATGGAATGAAGCACTTAGTTTACTTTGGGAATTTCCAATGAGCTAGCTCCTATTTGCATCCAATTGCTAGGGTCAATATTAAATAGTACTTATCCTATTATTATATTACGCTAAAGAAATATCCAACATTTCTCAAATGTGAGTCAATTCTTCAAAGAACGTGTCAATGAATGAAACCCTTAAATAATGGGTCACTCTAGCCTCCAGCACCAGGCAAAATAAAATCTGTTCTATGACTGGGTAAATGGCAAGTCTGGCATTACCATTGTTGTTTGAATTAGCTAAAATGTTGGCTAAATATATCGTTGTATTTGTGTTCAACTGAATTCAATTAAACATCCTCAAAAGGTTTATTCTTCATGATGGACTCTTATTGGTCAGAAACATTATGTTTATTAATTTTATTTAACATTTCTACCACCCAGTTTGGAAATATTTAAATTTTTATTAATGCTTGTTGACAATATCACAATATTTGCATATTGTCAACAAACCTTAATAAAAATTTAAATATTTGCAAACTGGGTCGTAGAAATGTTAAATAAAATTAATAAACATACCCAAAAGGATTAAAAAAAAAATAAATATGTGTTAAGTGATAAATCCAACAATGAATCGGTGGAAAAAGATTTAAACTTTTTGTAAATGAATTTAATTGATATAAAATCCACAAATTGACAACGCACTCCACTCATGTTCAAAAGGTTTAAAATCAACTTATTTCAAATATAAATAAGATATTTAACACTATCCACCTACTTAACAAGGGGTCGGGGTAACTAGCGTCCCATTTCTACCTGACTAGGTAACTAGCGTCCCGGCACAAAAATTATGGGTACGTAACAAGCGTTCGCGCTCCTCATTAAATAAGTGTATGTATAACTAGCATCCTAATTATGTACCTACCCGAAGTATTAAAGAATTATTTTTTTGAACACATTTTGATCTTCAAATTTCAATGTTGCCATAGAAAATTTGGGTTTAGTAATTGAAATGCATTTTTTATGAAATTTTTGACTTCCATAGAAAACTAAAACTATGAAAAAAAAACTCTCATATTTTCCATTTTAATTGCCAAATTTTGCATACTTTTAAAGTTTTCAAATATTTGATAAATATTTTAAATGATTATTTTTGTGAAAATTCCGAGTTTAAATTTAACATATCTAAACCCGATTATTCTGATTTAATTTATGTTCTTATAAAGTTAAGGTTTTTCTTAATATGAATCAGTACAGCACCCCATCCCGTTATGAATTAGTCGTATAGGAATGGAATAATTAAGATAACGGGCATAACCAGGTAAAATATCAACGGACAATTTGAGTAAAAGAGTAAAAAAGAATATATAAAATGCTCACGACAAGGTTTCAAGTTAAAGGGTAAAAAATATAACGCCCACGACTTTAAATACCGAAATTTCCATTTTTTTCTTAAAAGTTCGTTCGAAAATATAAGATTTCTAGAAAGTCCTGATTTCGTGATTAAAGTGGAAATATGAAGGGAAGAACAAACTTTGTAAATTTACAATTCGAAATTTCAAGAAAAAGTGATATTTTCCACTCGTTGGAATTACTAGAATAATAAACATTATGTTAAAAAAATGGGAAGGGAAGAATAAACTTGTAAATTTACAATTCGATATTTTGAGAAAAAGTTACGATTTTAAAAATAAAAAGAGATTTTCCACACGTCTATAAAAAGTTGGAGTTACTAGAATAATAAATAAAAAAATGTCTCGAATTTTTCAATTTAAACGTGAGTTATCGGGAACAATTAAAAAAAAATAAAATTTTGAATCGAAGGAAAAAAGTAACAAGTTCAATTTTGAAAACAGTTTTTTTAATAGCATTTATTTTTTTTTACTTTAAATTTGCAATTATTGTTATCTCTCTTTTCCCTAAAATGTTGACTTCAAATTGAAAATATTTAATTAAATAGCGAGTTGTAAATTAAAATAATAAATTTCGCGATTTTTTAAATTTGGAGTTATTTTTTAAAAATTTTTATATTCGTTTAATAATTTCTAATTTTTCTAAAAAATTTTAAATTTTGAACAATATATTTCAGGTTAAAGATGAGAATTTGGCTTAAAAATTCGAAGTTAAAAAATATCTTAAGCTCTATAAAAAAAGGGTTTTTGTCAAAGCTTCATAATTCAAGAAGTGTATTCATCGAAGTGAAACTTAAGAAATTCGAGTAAAATCAGTCAAATTGCCACTCCATGCATACCTACACGCAGCGATCTTGGGCATATCAATCAGAGAAAACAATTATTGTTTGATTGGTAGTGTAGATCTTGAATAAATGACCAAAATCGTAAAGAACTCTGTTTTCCCCTGCTAAAGAGTAATAGTTTTACCATTGACCACTAGGTACCAGCACTTCCTTAACAACGTTTCGGAGTATGCATAGAGAAAAGTGGTGTACGCATTCTATAATTGACTTTGGCTATCTACATGTATTCAATCAACGGTTAAAATGATGGACCAGAGAGACCCCAGCGACATCTATGAGTGGTCACATAAGTAAGAATAATTTCTCTGAGTGGTACTGATAAACCCTGTAAAAGAAGTTTCTGGACTAAGGACACCACAAAGCAATTTTGAAAAATACATATAATTTACAGGGCCATTCTGCAAATCATAATCAATTGAAAGAAAGTTATTACTGGCCCCAAAATGTTAAAAATTGACAAAGTTTACTTAAGCCCAAAAATTTGAAATATAATACAAGATGATAAAATATTGATTGTTTTTAATATTCCTAAATAAGAAATTATACAATGCCTCATTTCAGTTAGGATGTTACTACAGAAAATGTTTTAAAATATGAAACCATCAGCACTTCATTGCATACAATCATTTCAAATTTGGAACCAAAGTAAATTTTGTTCCGTTGCAATATTCTGGTATCAGAAATCATATGAAACTGATACATGATTTACGGAATACTTGTAAATTATAAATATATAAATTCATTATTGCTTATGTGTAAGAAGAAAAAAAACAATTTGAAATAAGTCATTCATTTGTACTACCTTTTTTTAAAAATATTTCTTATAAGCTAAGTTAGTTAAAGAATCCAAATTCTTATGCCTAAGATCTTTTCCATTATAAATATTGTTTACAATTTTAATATAATAGAAAATAATTATATTCTGCAGAATATTAACAAAATCTTTTACAAAATATTGGTGTTCTGTACAAAATAATTCTTGTATTAATTGCATATTTATTTCCTGACTAATTAAAATTTTAATATTGTACATATTAATAATTTTGTTTAATGTTTTTCGGCTAGGCAAACTAAATAACTTAAACAAAAATCGGTAACCTTTACCACTCTGTTTTAAATCAGACAATGCGAAAATGTTGTCATCTAAAGTGAAACGCCTTCCTTTTGGTTTAAATTTCTGATTCCTTTGTTGGCAACGGAAGAAGTTTAGTGTTGTCGCATTAACATTCTTGAGAAAATCCAACGCTCCAGTTTTCTGTAGAAGAGCTACCTTTTGCTTCGTTACTAGATTTTTCTATTTAGTTCTTCGTGCAACTCTTGTTATATTTTTTGATCGACGTTTTAAACTCATGTCTGCTATAGCTGATTTAAAAACGCACTCAAAAATCATAAAATCCAAAAGGCACGTGAAATGTCATGTGGCACGTAGCAGTCGAGGTCCGAGATATTCCATCTCAGATTCACCCCCTTTACCCTTTATGAATTTTGGGCAGTCTGGCATTTTTTCTAAGTTGATCATCATCGATTCTGGTAGATATGTCCTTAGAAATTTCATTTTATTCGCATCTTTTACATAAATTCGATTCACATCACTTAAATATGTTGATAAAATTTCTTCTATTTGGTTATATTCCAATAATCTTGAGTTATAGTTGATGATTGTTATGATGATTGTTTTCCAAATATTTTATTTTCCTTTTGCAGTTTTTGGTCAGTGAATAAAACGGTTTCCGAGATTTAAATAAAAATGATGTCATTACATATAAATTCGGGTACGTTAAACTCTTGAATATCAACTACAGCAATTTTCATTGTTCTTTATCACACAATTTTTTGATTCAACTACCTATGAGCCTAACACGTTTACCTTTTTATATTACATTATGGATCTAACAATTGAGGAAAGGGGGTGTACTCCACTATCTTATCGTGAATTATGATGCAATAAGCTTTTGTTTTTTTTTCAATTTATTTAACATTTCTTCGGCCCAGTTTGGAAATATTTAAATTTTTATAGTTTGTTGACAATTTTCTAAACAGTTTTTGAAATGCGACTACGTGATATTTAAATTTATTGAAAACGTCACTTCATGACAGTTCACAAACTGGGCCGAAGAAATGTTAAATAAATTGAAAAAAAAAAACAAAATATTTCCGGTCAATAAGGGTCTACCATGAAGAATGCTTTTGTTTTGTTGCTTAAAATATTTTTACTTTTAAATTCAATTTTAACATCAACTGTTGATGTTTTTATAGATTCGTTTTGTCGAGTGCAATCCACAACGAAGGGGGCTATATCTTTAAATTCGGAATACGTTAAAAGTGGAGATGTGTACGAACCTTGGAAAAAATTTGATCGAAAATCACAATATGCTTGATATGCTGCGGTGTATTGAAGATTAGAAAAATCTAATCTAACATTCTGAATTTAGAGAAACTGCCAAATGAGTTAAATTTAAATTATCAAATGTTTGTATTTCCATACTTGTGTTTTCTTTCCTATCCGTTTGAAAGCCCATAATTACATATCGAGGTCTCTCTAAATTCGTGCTCGTCTTTACAGACCAAATTTCTTTATTTGTTTTATTCAGATTGGGTAATTCGTATAACTCCCATTGTCTAAACGGAATTAAAATAGGTCGATCCTTACTGATAAACTTCAGTAAACGTAACTTTTCAGCATCATTCGGTACAAGATGTTTAACCTTCATTCTATATTGGTGATAACTATATTTCTTCTTTTCCGGTCGGCGAATAACACGCATTTTTATCAGAACGAGCACGAATTAATTTCACTTTATGTCTACCATATAAAATTCTCTGATAATCTTGAAAAACTCCCAATAAATAGTTTAATGGCATCCAAAAATTAAATTTGTTGCCCTTAGTAACCCTAACTTGATTTTGACTTGACGTAAACGTCCTTTGTTTTTATGACGGTTTAACCAAAGTCGATTTTCAGTTGAAAAGCTGTCACAAGGTTATTTATTTTTATATAATGTTATTAATAAGTCAACAACTTTTCTTTAAAGGTTCGACAAAATATAAAGGTTAAATATCGGTTTCAGGTTAAATACTTTATAGAAGGTTATTTAACTTTCTCTAAGTCATTTAAAAGGTTAGTAATCTTTATTTGATATTTCGGTGACAACGAATAAGATTCTCGGTTAAATAGTTTGTAAAAGGTTATTAACCTTTATGTAATGATGCATTTCGTTTGATGTTATGATGTGACTTGTGAATGACCTTTCAAAGGTTTAATAACCTTTGTTTAATGTTTCAATGACACGTAAAGCATTAACCTTGGTTCTCGGTTGAATGATTTGTAAAATGTTTTTCAACTTTATGATTTATCTTATTCCAACAATTGTTCCGTTTCATTTATTAGTGTATTGATACTTTGAGAGAATTCCTTTCGATTGTCATTTGCACGTAGACGCAAATTGTTATCATATATACATTTAAAAGTTTATTTTATACATTTTTTTTATTATTATGAACTCTAAAACAATTTCATCTATTAGCGCCGATATTTATTAAATATAATAACTGTAATATTCGATTAATAAGAAAAGCTATTACCAATAAAATTCATGAAGAAAACATTTTTGAGAATCCGTTACGTTTAGAAAGTACCTTATCTCTGTAACGTTGTTATCACACACAATTACGTGGATTAAAACGGAAAATTGCGAAAAGTGGTGCTGGGGCGGTGTCATAAAAATTCAAAGATATTTTCAATTTGCTAATCTTAAAGAAAAATATCTAATCATTTGTTTAACTAAGGTATTTAGAATATTTTCCAATAAAATAAAAAAAAATGTTTAATATCTACTCCTATTATCAAAGTAAACGTTATATTTAGTGCAAATTTTATAAAACCTCAAACTGATATTATCGATTGTAAAACTTTTTGTACTAAAAGTGCGCCCATTGATTTAGAAACAAATTTAAAAATATGGTATAAAACATATGTTTTTGATAAATTGTTAACCAAATTAGAAGAGTTTGCGGAGAAAGATTCCGAGGAAAGAAAATTACCAAAGAAATGTGGATTTTACAATACATTAACAGATAGTCGAATTACTGATGCGGCTATTTACATGCTCAAAAGGTTTGGACAATTTTTAAAATTAACAATTTAGGGGAATATTCGGATCTTTATTTAAAAACGGATATATCACTTTTGGCAGATATATTTGAGAATTTTCAGGAAAGTTGCTTAAAAACTTATAATTTAGATGCACTTCATTATTATACCGCTCCAGGTTTAGCTTTCAATGCAATGTTAAAAACAACAAATATAAAATTAGAGCTGCTAACCGATATTGAGAAAGTAATGTTTATAGAACGTGGAATTCGAGGAGGAGTTTCGCAGTGTTGCAATAGGTATGCTAAGGCAAATAATAAATATATGGGAGATGATTTTGATGCTACTCAAGATTCTATATACCTAATGTACTGGGACATTAATAATTTATATTGCGGCGCGATGATGCAAAGTTTACCATACAAAGAGTTTGAGTTTATTAAAGTAGATCAATTTCACACAGAAGTTCCAAACATTCAAAATTTAAAAGATGACGACGAAGTAGGTTACATACTTGAATGTGACCTGGAATATCCCAAAGCACTTCACAAACTTCATTGCGATTTACCTTTGGCGCCGGAGCACATGATACTCCCAATTTCTTCATCAAAGTAAAGCAAAAAAAATTGTCAACTACACTTTTCTCGAAACAAAATAAATGAAGGTTTAATACTAAAAAAGGTGCACAAGGTTTTAAAATTTAAACAATTTAAGTGGTTAAAATCATAAATTGAGTTAAACACAAAGCTCCGACAAAAACCCAAGAATAAATTTCATAATATTTTTTACAAATAATGAATAATTCCGTGTTTGGTAAGTGTATGGTGAACGTTAGAAAACAAGGATATTAAATTGGTAACAAAATGGAAAGGAAGATGGGGGGGCAAGGTCTCTCATTTCCAAACCTAATTTCCACAGCTGTTGTATTTTTAGTAAAGATATGTTATTAATTGAAATAAATAAATTGGAAATTTTCTTCAACAAACCAATATATGTTGGATTTAGTATTTTAGATATTTCAAAAACTTTTTTGTATGAGTTTCATTACGATTACGTTCTCAAGAAATTTAAGGAAAATTCCAAATTGCTGTACACAGACACGGATAGTCTTATTTATTAGTTTACCAATGTAGATATATATCAACATATGAGAGAAGACATACATAGATTTGATTCATCAGATTTTGGAGAAAATAACGTTTATGGGATACCTTTAAAAAATAAGAAGATTCTTTTACTTATGAAAGGCGAAAATAATGGACAAATTATGTTGGAATTTGTAGGACTTAGGTCTAAAATGTATGTATATACAAAAATTAATTCTAATGATATATCCCTTACAAAAAAATCTAAAGGCTCTACTTCTGCTTCTATTCGAATTATTACTTGGAAGATTATAAAAATTGTTTATTTAACAACGAAATTTTCCAACGAACGCAACATTTAATAAAGTCTAAAAAACAATCAATAAAGCAACATAAAATTGTTTTTAGTCCTTATGATGACAAACGTATTATAAATAATCAAAGTACTGATACTAAACCTTGGGGATATTTAATATAAACATCTTTTCTATTAATAGAATTTATTGAAGTAAAAAGTAGGGATGTGTTTACCTATAAAAAGAATTTAACATGCAATACTGACATTTAAAGTTTAAAGTAGTAGTTAAAATGCATAGTGGTTCTTTATATTCTCAGTTAAATTTTAAGTTGGAAACGGTTACCAGAAACATTTACTATGAATTTATTAAATATTGTTCACAAGGTGATCCATCTTTTGAAAAATATTCACTCTTAGATTATATTTTAAATAACGTGGAAGTAGTTTTACCATTTTCTGCTTTTCGTTGCGTTGCAAAGTCTCAAATTAATACGATAAACTTACTTGCAGAAAAACGACTTAGAGAAGATTGCATAATAAATAAAGTTTATGATTTGTGTAAAGAAGAAGGTTATAGTTGGATATGTTTTACTGAAATTATTTTTGTTTTAAATACCTTCCTTAAAGCCGATATATTTAATATACTCTCTAATAATTCATGTGATTTAAATAATAAATTAAACGAGCAATATGAATTATCTAATATTAAAAAAAAATTATAAACAGATTGAATCAGCAATGAAACATGCATTTTGCCATTCAGCTTATTATACATTTAGACGCTTCAGAATATAATAACTGTTTAGCAGAAAAATGGTAGGTCTTATAAATTTAAGTCATTATGTGACGATACGCAACACTTCGATATTTTAAAATGGATCAAGAGGAACGTCAAGAAGAGTGAACAGATAGATGGTAACGTTCAATTTGGATGGGATGAAGGACCAGATTCGGGAATATGGCCATCAACATCTTTGACGGATTACAAAAGAAAGTTAAACCTGTTACATTTAATTATGTAATAAGATGTATATTAAATGTATATATGATTACAATGGCGTCAACGTGTCAATGACCATACGCTTATTAATTATATATTGTACGGAAAGCGGAATAAAACACTTACAGTTTACATATGCCTTTTATTTACCCTCTAAAAATACACAAATTTATTTACAATAATGTCACAACTCTAACAGCATTAGATAAAGGATTGTACCTTATTAGTCTATCGTGAATTATAAGACAATAGGCTGCAGTATTTTCTGGAATGTGTTTATTGGATTCAAATTCGAACAATCGGCTAGGGGAGCAAATATTTTAAATATTTGCGGTGCAAAAGAGGTCCGATTTCTTTTTCGTAATAGGACAGTTGCAACATGTCATACAAAGTTGCAAAGTGATTATTGTCAAAATTAATGTTTAAATTAGTTGTACGGATACATTTCGGAATTAAAGATATAATTTAAAGTTTGTTAAGTTGCAGTAGATCAAATTCGCTAAAACTTTTGTTATACTTCTTTTTTCTAACGATTTGTTGGCCTAAATATAATAAAACGAGGTTTTTTCCAATCGTATAGCAGTTTTTACTGCCCATGTTTGTTTTTGAGTTTTTTGCAGGTAATGGATATTCATGTAATTCCCAACTACGGAATGGAATATCTAATTCTTTATTTCGATTTACATAATTCAACAGTTTTAATCTTTCAACATCAGACACCGCTATATGAGGCATTTTCCAAACAATTTTATTCAATCGAAACACAACATTTTCCTTCTCGTTTGAATTTATAATACCATTTGTATCATTATTACTCCTGACAAGCACTAGTTCTTGACTCAAATTTAATACAATTTATTTGAAATCTTCACAAAATCCTATTAACATTTTTAAAGGTACTATAACGCTGAAGTTTCCAGAACTATCTGTTACTGCTAATTCTTCTCTAGGGAACCAACCGACTATTTGCAAATATTGATTTTCATTTGTATTAAATGAAACATATCCTTTCATAGAAGATGCTAACCCCGGATTGTGGACACGATCTATGACTATGCCACCGATTTCATATCTTATTTCGTTAAAAAGTAAAAGCAATTCCATTATTGACAAATTTTGCTTGTTGCAGAAGGATTT
The DNA here is from genome assembly GCA_028583605.1 of Dastarcus helophoroides. NCBI lineage: Eukaryota > Metazoa > Arthropoda > Insecta > Coleoptera > Bothrideridae > Dastarcus > Dastarcus helophoroides. The sequence goes on from CM053334.1 coordinate 29,872,203, forward strand.
CGGTCAGTTAATATCAATTTTCCTTCAATATATAAACAACTTGCCCAAGGCAAAGTGTATATGTCCTGCTGAGGTATTGGAATCCTTATTTTATCGTTGTTATTTAAGGCATTTGATGCATATGGTTGATAGGAATGTGCATTTGATGGAAAAAGTGTTAAAACGTAAAGGAAGTAAACTATTTGTGAAATGTTTGGGACTTGCTGATAAACATAATAGCTGGATAAGTAAAACAGCAGTATCACACAAGTAGTATCAATTTCAACAGATATGTAATAAATGTATTTATAAGAAATAAACCATATCTTTCATATATTTGTTTAAATCATGTGTGTAAATAACTATTTAACCTTGAGAGGGGTGCAATTTAAGCCAAGTCTGGTTATAAATAACCATTTAAGTTCATTACCTATATTGGAGTTCTGTGACACCATATTCTGGGAATGTTAAAAGTTCTTTGACTTGACACATTAGTGACGAGTTAACCTTGAAAGCGTCCTTAAGGTTCCATGACTCCATATTCTAGGAATCTTGGTGTTGACCTTGGAAATATTATGTTACCTTTAAAGTGTCACGTTAACTAAAAGTTCATTAATCCCCTCTCTTAAAGGTCAGTAACTGACTCCAAAGTCGTTCTTCATTGGTAAAAACTTGCGCATGCGCCGCAAATTGAATTGTGGCGCGAAAACCTCTTCCAGGATGCCTACTACCCCTCTACTCTTGCGTGTTTTGGAATTCAACCCTTTGGAATTGGCTTATAGACTGCCTGGCTTCCTTTCTTTTTAATTCACTAACATCTAACTTTTTTCTTCGTTTGGTTGTTGCTTCTGGATTTTGACTTTTGGCTCTTCCATGGTCTTTAAGGAATCTCTACTCTTTACTTCCATATAATTTACTTTTTCTGCTTGCAGCCTTTCAAAGTGAACTTCTAGGGGTTGAACTTCTTCCTTTTTCCCTATCAGTTTTGAAAACTTGCTCTCTTCTAATGGTTTTACTACTTCTACAGCTTCATTACTTATTATTCCTTCTTTATCGGCAACTTTTACTTTACTGTTAACAATCTCGAAATGTTTTTTGTAGAACTTTTTCATCGAATGCTGTTGGTTCGGTCAAGTTTTCTTGATTTTTAATATTTTCACAGTTTTCAACATCGAACACATTTTTATCTAATTGACTTTCTTGCTGCATTTCGTTATCATTTTTATTTACTTTTTTGGTTTGACATGCCTGAAATATCTGTGATTTTGTCTCAATCTGTGTATTTTTTAAATGGTGTTCCTTCTCCTTACTAAGCAACTCTGAAATATTTTGATTTTTCGTCATGTCGAGCTTGGTTTCCACTTCTAATTCTTTATACTCAATATTTTCGCAACTAACCCTCTTTTCGCTAGACATTGTTTCGCTTGCTCTTTATCAAAATTATTAGCAAGTTGCTTTGTTTGCGATTTCTCCTTCTCGATATTTTGCTGTTTCTCGGGAAGTACATTTGTAATAATTCATCACCATGATGATTCCATGGTGCGTCTCTTTCGAGTTTAGACTTTACCTCAAAGTGCTCCTTTGCATCACTCTGTGGTATTTATTTGGTTTGAGCTTTTGCATTTACAAAAGGTTTCTCTTCACCGTCAGTTGTTTCGTTTATTTGATGTTCAAGTTTTTGCATTCTTCGCTACTTTGTGGAATTTTGAAACATGGCAATTTATCCTTCAATGTCTTCCATTTATAATTTTTTCTTCGACTCGGATGTGTCTTCGTTTTGCCGCTTTTCGCCATGTTGGAAATTTTCCAGTTGATGTTTTTCTGGAACTGTCTTTGCAAGTTCACAAATTAATGGAGATGTTTTCTGCGATGAAGACAGCTCGTAATGGTTACTCATTTCGATGCATTCGGCTTTGTCGGGTACTACTTCTGCGATATTGAATTCATCTGCAACTTTTTCGTATTCTTCGCTGGAAGCATAACATTATCCTCCACGTGGATGCTGCTTGAATTATATCCAAATGTTTGTAATTTAAGCTACTTCTGAACTCAGATAATGATTTGTTATGATTTATGCAAACAGGTTCTTGTAATAGTTCATCCACAAAGCGTACAGTCTCTCTAAGAAGCGAAATTTTTTGCAGTGAAGTTTTCTCAACAGAAAGCATTTTTTTCAATTTGCTTGTGTTTAGTTTTATCAGTTGAGTATGCGTTTATATTGTCATCTGAAGATTCTGAAGGTACTTATTGTTTCGAAGTTGTTTCTGAAAGTGACAGAATTTTATTGTTTGATATTATATATTCGGATGCCACTGCTGGTGTATCGTTTTCACATTGTGACATCCTCTCCTTGTTGAAGGGATTGTTTTTTTTGAATAGTGAATTATTTTCTGAATAAAATTCCTCAAAGCTTGTGCTAGTGGTAGGACAGATGTTTTCGTATCTGGTGTTCCTTACTGCATTTTGCGCAGCAGTGTCAGCAATTTTTGTTCTGATAGTTGTTTTTCTTTAGGTCCTACCTCGTTTTCCTCTTGGTGTAATACTTGTTTCTTATCAAGAAAGATTTTTTCAGGTAGCGATGTTTCTTTTGGATTGGTGTCTAACATTGTTTTCTCCAGTCGCTCTTTTTTCTCTTGATGTAATACTGTAATAGTGATCACTAGATACATCGTTCTAATCCGCACAATTTATCGTACTTTCTTTCTGTGGTTTTCCTTTTGGTTTTAGATTCAACGCTAATTATACCATGTAATTTCTCATTACTTCCTCTTCTTTGATACGATTATTTTTCCGTCACTGCGTCAACCTCCTCACCAGGTATATTAGCGACCGCCTTCATGTAAGCTTTTACTTTGCTTGGATAATCTGAATTGTTCTTTACTTCCAGCCTCAGCCAAGGATTCTTCAGGTAAACTCTCTCGACTCGGACTAATGTCGCAAGTAGGAAACTCTTTGGTCAAATCATCAATCACTTTCGCCTGAAGTAGGTCCAAAGTCTCATAATTCTTGCTGACATGATCATCCGCGTGTTCTATAGATGAATAAGGTACGTTATCTCCCGTACCTTTTAAATTTCCAAAATTTGCTGAAGTTTCTTCGCGAGTTGAT